>CM065380.1:44657500-44672500 GCA_033060915.1 Euryodendron excelsum | reverse complement strand
TCTTATAGATTCTAACACAAGCAGCACCCAAAAAATATAAATACAACCTTCCTATTAGATTTTCCTTGCTAAACTCATTGACCCAACTCATGTATAGGGTTCAAGCCCCTTCTATCATTGAGTTCAATATTTCTTAAAAATAAAACTTATATATAGTAAAAGAAAATTTTACATTTGCAGTGGGTCCGGCTGATGCCACTCAACATTGAATGATGTCGCACATGACTGGGTTCAAATCATGGTTATGAAAAAACCTTCACTCCGGAGAAAAACTCCCTTTCTCATATACTGTCTTCTAGAATGAAGAGATAATCTTCCTAAAATTTGAAGATAAATTTATAAAAAATGTTTGGAATGCTCTAACATAATTTAAAAAAATTTGTTAGAAACTTTTTAAAGATATTGTAAAAGCTCCATAGAAACACGCTTTATATAATTTGTGGTGTTTTTGAGACTCTTAAATATTTTTTTTGACCATAAAATATAATTTTTTCTAATATGTTTCTATAGGTATTGTATAGAATTGGTATTTAAATTGATCATAAAAGCATTTTAGTACTTTATATTGTTAATTTTAAAGATGTTAATAATTTTTTTTATAAATATTTAGCGTTTTCTATTTCCCATAATACTTTTACAGCATATTTCATGTTTTTGTTTACTATATCATTTCCCACTTTCATTTTTGATATTGAGAACTATGGTTTTTTGCTTTTTTTGAAACAAAACTAATTACTTAACAACTCTTTACAGAAGAAGTTAAGTGTAGGTATATAAACATACACACACCAAGAACTATGGTTCAAATCCCATCATCTGGCAATTGTCACTTGGCAAAAAAGGAAAAAAAAAAAAAGAAAAGAAAATGGTACCATATATATATATATATATTGACGAATTTAAACCAGTTGTTTTGGTACTTCTGTCATATCCAGCTTTATCCATTTCTTCTGCCACTTTCTTGTATATTCAATTTTAATGTTAGGAGATTCGCACATAACAACACCCCTCTGCTATTTCTACACTATTTTTTTTTATAAACTCAACAGCACTTACGTTGAGATCGAAACTAAGGTTCTATTACGTGCTCTGAGTGTTAAAAAGTAGATTTAGTCCCACTGAGCATTATAGAGACTCAAATCTAAGTATTAAATGAAAAAATTTGAGTTCCTAATCACTGAAGCAAACACTAAGTGGTATTCTATTTTTTTTTTTTTGTTTATTTTCATTTCTTTGATTTATTCTGTGTGTGATCATAAAAGGCTAACACTAAGAGACTCTAGTTAGGAGAAATGATGTGTTCAAAAGGCAGTGTAGCTTGATAGACCTTTAGGTTGTCGTTAATAATTATAAAATATAAAAAAATATTATATGTAATATCAATTCTCAATCAATTTTCTTACTCCTCAACACACAAGTGAATGAGTCATACATAAATTTGTCAATATAACTCTTATAATTTCGTATCTAGAGTGGGAAAAAAATTGAGAAATGAGATTATATAATATATAATTACTCTAGAAATATGTATGGCTCTTTCTCTCTCTCTAAATTCCAATTGCTATAGCATGCACGCAGAGCAATGAGGAGCATGAAGTTGTGGTTTTAGCAGAGATTGGGGGGATAGGATTGCCCTACCCACTTCCCACTACCAAAGACAAAAGGAGAGAAAGGAGGGATGAGAACATGAATGATGCCAGTTTCAATTGCATGCCCTCATAAAACTCAAATTTAAGAGCTCTTTCTTGCTTGGTGGAGCCTCTCTCTCTCTGTCTCTCTCTATACATATATATGTATATGTATGGTTCATGCTAACCTCACACTGCTCAGTTGTCGGGGTTAGTTATTTTTATGTCTACTGGGCATTTAGGAGGTGCCATTGTAAACCAAAGATTGGCATGTGATTGCACATGTTGATGGAGGTCTTCCATCGCTTTCGTGTTTTTCATTGCACATGGATATACGTGCAAATAAGAGACCTTTACAAGCTTGAAGTCAGTCCCCGCATTTTTGAAAACTATTGTGACCATTTTATCCTCAGCAGCTTTCATTCATTGCACACTTTTAGAAAAAGAAAATGTTATTCTTAAAAAAAAATTTATTATTACCTGATTTTTATCTGTATGCGTCTATATATTATTATCACCAATGGCAGACCCACCTAGAAACATATAATCAACCACCCCTGACTGAACACATTTATAAATACAAAATTCATTCACCACGGATCAAACGAAATTCAAGCCTGATGATCAACAACACAAAATGTAAACTCATAACCCAAGGAACAAATGATATATAATGTTATGAAAAGAAAAAAAAGAAAGAAACACCACACAAAATAAGAAAATTAAAGAGCGTAAGCTCAGAGAATGAATCATTCAATATTATGAAGAAAAAAAAAAACAATGATGCACAGGTAGAGGGAGATTTGAGTGAAAAAGGCTCACCTCAGTTCATTCTCACATGTACACTTGACATTCAATTTGTCTATATTATGCAAAGTGATTAATAAGAGAGAGAGAGAGAGGAGAAACTTTCTAGAGTTTTGCTCAATAGAAATGTTGTGTTAGAAATTTGAAAATACTGAGACTTGGATCCTTCTCCTAAGTCACAATTACGCCTAGCGTGAACGTGAGAGCATTAACTTTCACACTTAATAAGAGTGAGACGTCTTGAAAGCACCTATATTATTTAATTTTTATATTCTAAAATTATTTAAATATTAGTTCTATTTAACATTTTTTTGGATTTAATGTCATCATATATATATATTAGGCATTTATAAGATATTTATAATTAATTAAAAAGTGTTGCATTTGTCTTATTTAAATATAAAAAACCAATCAATTGAAGAGTAAGGGTTCCACAATTCAAATCATCGATTACTAGCAAGCATGTAAAATTAAGTATGCTAAGTAAGAAATACTAATGCACAAACTTGAATTTGCGAAAGAAATACTATTCTTTTAGAAAATTTGTACAAACAACTCTACTAGATTAATAATGTGGCAGTGATATTATTGTAATGATGTGCCATCACGATGAGTGTTTTATTATAAAGTGAATAATTCTTATTCACCATATTATTTTGATGATAAATTTTGTATGAATTTTTTTATTTGTAAAGCATTACCTTTTGTCATAACCGTCAACATTTAATTTTACACGTGCTATTTGGAAGATATAGATATAGGAAATGGTCATGCGTGGATCGTGTCTAGTTTCATGGACATCGAAGATTGAAGTTCATTATCTTCGTCAAAAAGACAAACAAACAAAAGGAGAGCTCAAATCTAGTCCCGGAGAATATGGTTTTTAACATTTTTGGAGACTATCGCTTGTTATTGAGAGTATGTCTCAACAGCAAACTAATTTGGATCAATTGATCAAGTAGTTAGTTATTATTTGAATTTAAATTCTTGTAATCACATATCTAAATATTGTATCACAGATATAAATATATGTAGTCTGCTGTACAATCAGTAAGGGAGAACTTCCAATTAATTTGTGTTTCTATATGGTATCAGAGCTTTTTTGACTCACGTTAACATCATTATGATTCCAAATATCACTTCTAGTTCAAGTGTTACTATTGCTTCTGCTACTCAAGGCCTTCTTTCTACTCCTTCTATTATTAACCTTCAACATCTTATTACTATTCGTCTAACCAAAGACAACTATCTTCTTTGGAGGGCCCAGTTTCTCCCTTATCTTCGCAGCCAATGTCTCTTTGGCTATGTTGATGGTTCCCTTCCTTATCCCTCTCAATTTATTCTCAATCCTTCTTCCACTACAACTGACCCTAGTTCCATTGCCAATCCTGCTTACCAACCTTGGTTTGAACAAGATCAAATAATTTTGAGTGCAATCATTTCCTCCTTATCTGAAAGCATCCTTACCCAGGTTTTTGGTCTCTCTACATCCTATGAGGTATGGTCTACCCTTGAGCGTATGTTTGCCTCGGAGTCTCGTGCTCAACTTATGCAACTTCGCTATCAACTCACTACATTGAAGAAAGGTAGTCTGTCTATTGCGGATTATTTTCAAAGGGCAAAAACTCTTGCCGACACCCTTGTTGCAACAGGCCAATCCCTCAATGCCTTTGAGGTTGTCTCTTATATTCTTGCTGGTCTTGGATATGAATACGACTCGCTTGTCGCTTCAATTACTACCAGACTTGATCCCATGACTCTTGATGATCTCTACAGTCATCTTCTTAGTTATGAACTTCGTTTGGAGCATCATAGTTCAACTGCAGATCTCAATTTTCCTTTAGCAAACATTGACTCCCGTAATTCCTTTTATCGTCGCCAAGGTTCTTCTTATATGAATAATTCTTCTCCTTCCTTTTACTTTCGTACTGGCTCTTCTCCACAAAACAAAAACCGCAATTATGATAAGGGGTATGCACGAGGTTTTACTCCCCAATAGTTCACCCGACCTGATCATTCCAAGCCAATTTGTCAAATTTGCAACAAAGGTAACCACACTGCTGTCACCTACCGTCGTCCCTTTGATCATTCTTTTCAAAGTACAAACAACAACAACATGGCAGCCTTTGTTAGTGCCCCTCCACACCCAGTTGATCTCAACTGGTATCCTGACTCTGGCGCTGCGAATCATTTGACTTCAGATCTTAACAATCTGACCATACACAATGAGTATCATGGCCCTAATCAGATTCGTGTTGGTAATGGCACAGGTTTGGATATTCATCATATTGGTTCTTCCAGTCTTGTTACTCCATTTGCTTCTTTTCATTTAAATAATGTCTTGCATGTTCCACAAATCACTAAGAATTTGCTTTCCGTCAATCAGTTCACTCGAGATAACAATGTTTATTTTGAGTTTCACCCTGATTTCTTTTCTATTAAGGAAGGAATCGCAGGGAAAATTCTTCTTAAAGGGCTGAGTAGACATGGTCTTTATCAACTCATTGCCTCCCAAGCCCAAGTTGGTCCCACACCAATCGTGTTTGTTGGCGAACGAACCACATTTGATCAATGGCATCGCCGATTTGGTCACTCCTGTTCTCGCACAGTTCGTAAGATTCTTTTCGGTCATCGTCTTCCAGTTCTTCGCAATAAAGCTTCACTGGTCTGTGATGCTTGTCAACAAGCAAAAAGTCACCAGCAACCTTTTCTCTCTTCTTCTTCTATTTCTCACCATCCTTTAGATCTTATATTTTCTGATGTTTGGGGTCCTTCCCCTGTTCTTTCTGTCAGTGGGTGTCATTATTATGCAAGCTTTGTTGATGATTGCAGTAAATTTACTTGGCTTTATCCAATTGCTTGCAAATTTGATGTTGCACCTATGTTTTTACGGTTTCAAACTCATGTAGAACGATTGTTTGACCGAAAAATAAAAACCTTTCAAACTGATTGGGGTGGAGAGTACTGTCCACTTCATCATTTCTTTACATCTCTTGGTATTACTCATAGGCTCCCTTGTCCTCATACACATTAACATAATGGATCTGTGGAATGTAAACATCGACATATTGTCGAAACTGGTCTTTCTTTGATGGCTCAAGCCTCAGTCCCCTCACAATATTGGGACGAGGCTTTTCAAACTGCATGTTATCTAATTAATAGATTACCTTCTCCTGTCATTCACAATCAATCTCCTATGGAATGTTTATTCCATACTAATCCTAATCACTCATTTTTACGAATCTTTGGGTGTGCTTGTTGGCCTTACTTGCGTCCTTACAATTCTCATAAGATTGACTATCGTTCAAAACAATGTGTCTTTTGGGATACAGTCTCACACATCATGGTTACAAATGTCTTCACATTGCCTCTGGTCGTATTTATATTTCTCGCCATGTTGTCTTTGATGAAACTGTCTTTCCTTTTACTAACTCTTTTTCTAGTACTTTCTCTTCACAGGTTCCTTCAGCTCCCGTGTCTATTCCTCTCCCTCATGCTCTTCATCCGGGCCCACAAGTTTGTGAACCGCAACCTAATTGTTCCGCCTCTCCTCCGGTCTCATCATCACCATCACCATCACCATCTTTGCCTGCCTCTTTAGAACAAGAGCCAACCTCTCCTTCAGTCAAAAATCCTCACATCCATCCCATGCAGACTCGACTTCGTAATCATATTGTCAAACCCAAGTTCTACAATGATGGCACTGTTTGCTACCCCATTCCTAAAGCACTTTTGGCTACTTGCTCCAATGACTAAATGGAGCTTACATGTTTTTCCTCTGCTGTGAAGCACTTAGTATGGTGCCAAGCTATGAATACTGAGTTTGCGTAATGGTACATGGACTTTACGTGCTCCGACACCCCATATGAACATTGTTGGGAATAAATGGGTGTTCAAAATCAAAAGGCGCGCTGATGGTACTATTGAACACTATAAAGCTAGCCTCGTTGCCAAAGGTTTTCATCAGCAAGTTGGAATTGATTATGGAGATACATTTAGTCCAGCCATCAAACATACAACCGTACGCACGGTCTTATCACTTGCTGTCACTTATGGTTGGTCCATTCGTCAAATTGATATACAAAATGCATTTTTGCATGGTTTTTTAATTGAAGATGTTTACATGACCTGGCCACCTGGGTTCGTGCATCCCCAATTTCCTTCCCATAGCCGCGAGCTTCATAAGGCATTGTATGGTTTAAAACAAGCCTCTCGTGCTTGGTATTCTCGGTTGAGTACTCGTCTTCTT
The DNA here is from genome assembly GCA_033060915.1 of Euryodendron excelsum. NCBI lineage: Eukaryota > Viridiplantae > Streptophyta > Magnoliopsida > Ericales > Pentaphylacaceae > Euryodendron > Euryodendron excelsum. The sequence continues at coordinate 44,665,816 of CM065380.1, read as the reverse complement.
GAGTTGGGTTTTATTGGCTCCAAAGCAAATACTTCACTCTTTATTCTTCACCAATCTAGTCTTCATATGTTTGTCCTTATATATGTGGATGACATTATCATTACTAGCTCTAGTAATGCTACAACAGATTCTCTCCTTGATGCCTTACGATATGATTTTGCTGTCAAAGACCTAGGTCATTTGCACTACTTTCTTGGTATCGAAGCTACTCACCTTTCCGATGGTCTGTTCCTTTCTCAAAGGAAGTATATCATGGACTTGCTATGACGCACCAATATGCTTGCTGCTAAACCAATCTCTACACCCATGTCTTTGGTTGATAAGTTGTCTTCCTTCTTTGGTGATCCTTTATTAGATCCTACGGAGTATCGTAGCACAGTTGGTGCCTTTCAATACCTCATCCTCACTCGTCTTGATATCTCTTATTCAGCGAATAAAGTTTGTCAATTCATGCACCACCCAACAGAATCTCATTGGACTGCTGTTAAACGTATTTTACGTTACTTGAAGCAATCATTATCCTCTGGTTTATTTTTTCAGCGGTCCCCCTCCCTTCTGTTGAGTGCTTTGTTTGATGCCGATTGGGCTGGTAGCCTTGATGATCGCCGATCAACTAGTGGTTACAACATTTTTCTTAGTTCTAATTTAATCTCTTGTAGCTCTAGCAAACAACCCACTGTAGCTCGTTCTAGCACTGAAGCCGAATATAAGGCTCTAGCCAACACTACTGCTGAACTTACACTATAAGAAAAAACACGTTTAGTAACAAATAAAATAGTCACTGAATGTTCTTTTTTAGTCGCCAATATGAATTCGCGACTAAGGTGGCGACTAAATTATTTAGTGACCTATTAGAGGTTATTAAATGTTATGACAACTAAGTTTTGGTTAGTCGCTGATATATGATCAATGGCGACTAAAAATGGCGACTAATTGATAGTCGCCAAAAGGTAATTAGTCACCAAATGATGTCATACGACAACCATTGACGTTAGTCGCCAAACTTCCATAGTCGCCAATACTTAGTCAGCAGCGACGGCACTTTGCGACTAATTATTAGTCGCTATAGCTAATTATTTGCCAAAGTCATCTTATAGTGACCAATATAAGTAGTTACAAATCTCACGATCATAAGGACTCACTACTAGAAAAATGACTATTTGCGACGGCAACATACTATCGTAAATAGTCATCTTACCGTCGCAAATGGGCATTAGCGTCGGTGTTGCGACGACATTTTCGGCGACGAAAGTACTGGCGTCGCTAATACATTTTCCAAATTTTTTTTTATAAATTACAAATGAGTTTTGTAATTTATTATTTCACCTAATAAAATATACATTTAACATCATCCAAACAACAAAATTCAAGCTTTCATTCAAATCCAAATGCTTACAAAAATACCAACAAAGTTAATATGTCTTTTAAATATGTATCAAAATCCATAAAATTAATACACTTAACATTGTCTCCCATGAAAATCCGTAAAACAAAAACAAAATACATAGACTCTTGCAAAAATAATAACCTAAATCCAAAATCCATACAACCAAAGAGAGTTTTTATTCTATCACAAAATAAGCGACGTCTAGAAATACCATTCACCTATTCTTTGGGAATAACCTGAAAAGAAAAAAATATGTAAATATTAGACACAATAATGAACACAATAAAGATAATTAATAAATATGTATATAAATATATTGACTTATTGAAATAAAAATACAATTTACATCACGAGAATGCCAAAATAAAAATGCAATTTACATCACAAGAATGCCAAGTTACATGTCGGCTGTAAGAAAAAGAACACAAAAAAGAGGCTATCTCTGAGTTACTCCTCAATACATAATTTCAGCTATCAGTTAAGACTCAATTGCCAGAGCCTAAGATTTCTAACTATCATGTACCAACTATTCTTAAAAGTAGGAATTGCCATATATAAAAAAACTGTCTTAGTGATCATAAAGTAGTCAATAAAACTATGCAAGGTGTAACATAACAAATAGAGGAAACCAATGGCACACTTCTCTGTCATATATCCAGAAAGGCATCATAAGGATGAAATCAGTTTTTGCATAAGCTAGTGCACTTGAACCTATTTTCAACAAGAAGTAAAGAAGAAAAGGAAACACGGAACACAAAAGAATATAGGCTACAACCATCAACAGTCATGTTAGTAAGATACACATATTGCATAATAAATACCAAATAGGATAGAAAAATGGCACTGTTCTCAAAGGTGAAGCTGCATATTGCAGCCAAATTTCCAGCTTGAATGTGGCATAAGCCATAATAGCTTGGGCAAGACTTATACAACCAAGCCCTTGAATAAGAATGTTGTTGACCATAAGCCTTGACCAGCACAACCTAGTCCTAGAAAGAGTTACCCATATAGAATTGAATCTAAATTGTCTGCCTAGAATGTGTAATGAATTTAAAATCCCAGAAGTGACTAGGACAAGGAATTAACAAAAAACTAAAGATCTCAATATAAAGACCTCAAGTTTACTTTTTGATGAAGTTACAATTAGGCCTCCATTTGGGCCGGGATGGCCTAAAGATTGTGATTAATTCTGATTGTGTCAACCTTGCTTTCTTCAGGATGAATTAAGCTCATGATTAGATACATAACCCTATGTTGAGTTTGGGCTCAGCTTACAGCAGCACAAGTTATATCTTGCAAAGTCCTAAATTTTGGACATGCCAACCTCAGAGAGGATCACCATATTTCTCCTAGCTAGATAGCATTAGGTTATTGAATATTAGTAGCCAATGGATTATTTGTCTCTTAATTGGACCCCAATTGTGCAAGTATTTTACAGTATACAAAACAGAAACTTCATAATGGCTAAAGTTTGTGTGTGTACAATGTAAGGCTCACTTCCCTATTGGGCATGCGTGAGAGAGAGAGAGAGAGAGAGAGAGAGAGAGAGAGAGAGAGAGAGAGAGAGAGCTCTCGACCCTTTTTTGAGAAGTGATTAAAACATTATTCTTTTTTTTATCTAAATTTTGTATGAACATTGGACATTAGCAAACAACAAGCAACACTTAACAACTGACAAAAGAAAATGAAAACAATGGGACACCTGCAAACCATTTCAACCATCAAACAATCTATTTGCTTTATCAATGTAATTATGGGACACCTGCAAACAATTATCATCTTGTTTTACACACATTATATGCAACTGCTCCACATCTTGTTTTATGTTTTCAATTGTATTTGTAGGCCTCTAACCTATAACTTCAAGTTACTCAGTTAAAAGGCAACAACCAAATGGTGAGACTCCTTCGATGCATAGTCACCAACGTATGTTTCTTTCAAGCTTTTCATGCATTTAAATTTTTTTTTTGGGGGTTCTTTGATTGCAGTATGGTGTCACCTAAGGCAGCCTCCAACCTCAAGGTGAGTTAAAAGAACTTTAGTTGTTGTTTGCGATAAGAGTCCAACTAGTCAAAGCTTATATTGTGCACTTCCTACCTCAAGTTGCCATGAAGAGAGCCTATGTCCCAAAAAATAAAAAGAGACGAGAGCTAAGTCTAATAACACATGTACAACTCACAAAGCTGAGCCTGAGACCCAATGTACATATGTGTTTTAGGGATCAGCCGAGTTCAAAATTGTAAAGTTTGGATTCATTTGCATATATATATATATATATATTTTGTACCATAAAGTCCAGCGCCTAAAATTCAGGGTTATGTTTGCTATATGAGAAGTGAGAACCTACACCAAGAAAGGAAAAGAAAAAAAAAAGTATTTATACACGTCTGAAAACCTACCATTTTGTCTTACTATTAACATGCTGATTTTTTTTTTTTTTTGGTTTTTTGATGGAGGGGACCTGAATTTTGTTGTGTAGAGAAAAATTTATTCTATCAATTGGAGATAGAAAACACAATGTATTTTCGTACGAAAATCACTCAAATAAAATTTCAAATAAATTAAAGAGCACGAAGTTTTTCTCCTACCCTATTTTTTTTTAAATTTCTTATTGATATATCTTACAATCACAACCCAAGACCTATATTTATACTACTCTGATAAAGGATCAAGAAGGTTGAAGATTTTTCTGTTGGTCATCAATGGTAGACCACTGTAGCAAACACAGCGTACACAGTTTTGACTCCCAGTTGTTTGAAGCTTCTTGATCCTTCTGCAACCTTCCATGATTGAATCTTCAAATGCTTTATATCTAAGTTTCCATGGCTGCTCCTTAGCTTTGGAGGCGCCTAGATCTTGCGTCTAGATCTTGGGTGAAGTTTACATTTTTCAACATCTCCATTTAAACTTGACCGTACCAAGTAAGATTTTCTGTCGAGTAAAACATTCAGGCTTCAAGGGTTTAGTGAAGATATCCACTACTTGATCATTTGTTTTGCATGACACTAGTTCTTTTTCCTTCATCTTTATATGCTCTCGAATGAAATGGAACCATATGTCAATATGTTCGCTTTGTTCATGGAAGACTGGATTCTTCGCGAGTGCGATACCTGAGTGATTATCTAAATAAATCTTCATGAGTTGTTCTTGAGACAATCCCAAGTATTTCAGCATATTCCATTACCAGGTAGCATGCCATATAGCTGAATTTGCAGCGACATATTCAACTTCACATGTAGATAGTGTAACTATTGGCTGTTTTTTAAATGACCATGTAAATGCTATATCTCCAAAGAAGAATACAAACCCTGTTGTACATTTCCTTTCATCTATGTGTCTTCTCCAGTCACTATCTGAATAATCAATGAGTTTAAAACCATCAGTAGACTTATATAACAATCCTTCATCTATAGTACATTTCAGATGGCGTAATATCCTTTTTACTGTGTTGAGATGAGGTTTATATGGTGTTTCCATATATCTGCTGATCAATCCTACTCCATAAAGTATATGTGGTTGGGTGCATGTCAGATAACGTTGACTTTCTACCAAACTTTTGAAATATGTAGGATTAATGTTACCTTTGTCATTCCGTCATAGTTCTAATATGCTTTCAACTGGTGTAAAAATTGGATAACATGTATCCATCCCAAATCTCTTCAAGATATTTGTTGCATAATTCTTTTGAGAGATAAAGATCCCATCTTCTTACTGAGTAACTTCAATTCTAAGAAAGTGTGCCATTAACCCAATATCAGTCTTCTCGAATTCTTTCATCATGTTTGTCTTAAAATATTTGAACATGGATGGATGTTGCCCGTGAATATCAAATCATTCATATTTAAAGTGAAAAATAACATACCTCCATCTTGATCTTTCTTCAAGTATAATTCATGCTCAAATGGACCTTGTTTGAAACCATTCTTTTGGAAGTAGTTATCAATTCGAGTGTTCTAAGCTTGGGGGGCTTGCTTGAGACCATAGAGTGTCTTCTTCAATTTATACACTTGATCTTCACGTCCTTCTTGTACATAACTAGGCGGCTGCTCAACATATATTTCTTCTTCAAGATAGCCATTTAGAAATGCTATATTGACATCAATTTGATAAATCCTCCTTCTGTGTTGTGCAGCTAGTGAGATCATCAATCTGATAGTTTCCGTGTGAGCAATAGGAGAAAATACTTCTTCATAATCAATTTCAATTTTTTGTTTATAGCCTTTAGCAACAAGTCTTGCTTTGTACCTTTGAACTTCTTGTAAGCACCCCATTTTTGCCTACTCGGCAATCTCCGACCCTACCGGATCCAGTTTTCAAACACCACAACACCTACGGGCCCAAGACGGGTCTTTCAAACTCCAATCCAATCAACTAGTCACTTCTTGGACCCATAAGGTCCAATTGAAGTTGTAAAGATCATTACGCCGCTAGGCATTCCAGGCAGTTTTCTGAGACCGGGCAGTCTCGGGAACTAATACCATCCAGATAGCTTCTCGAGATTGGGCGATCTCGGGGACCAACAGTTTATCAAATTCCAGATGGTTCACTTCTGGCGCCTGCTAGCCCGCCAATGTAGAATGTCTGTCATTTAGTAGTTCTTCGAGACCAAGCGTTCTCGGAGACCAACACCACCCCCATAGGTAGCTTTATGAGACTAAGGATTCTCAGAAACTAACACCACCCTACAAGTAGCTCTCTGAGATCGGGCGGTCTCAGGGACCAACACCGCACATGTAGCTTTCTTAGACCGAGCGGTTTAGGGAACCAACACCTAGGTCAACACCGGCGCCTGCTAGCCCGACTCGATGAAAAATGACCAAACCTGCCCCTTAGGTCTCCAGGCACGTCTTGAGAAAGTTTAAAATCCCTCAAGATGGTAAGTCCACCTTTCTAAAGTGATACTAGATAGTTAGGCGTACTCAACCCGCCATTCTGTCCAATTTCAGTCCCATTCCAGCTAACTCCGGTTAAAATAACTATTTTACCCCTAAACGCCCCAGCGCAATACAAATCCCACCAAATAGTAGAAAAATATCCCAGGATCATCCCTGAACAACTTGGCATGCTTAAGACAACACTTCAACTCGTTCCTGGTCTTTTCAACTGAGCCGGGTCAAAATGGCCATTTTGCCTCTAGCGACCCAAACGCACCCCGAAACTACACCGATCCTAGAATATTGAACAGCGGGTCCTATCATGCACCCCTGTTTAACCTGAGGTGAATCTCGCGACATTAAACACTCCCAACTCAATGAAAGCCCCCTAGAGCGTCTCGCAGACGCTTCGCCAAGGTTGCCTTTTCTCTCGATTCTCTGGTTATAACGCACTGTTAAACGGCTTGAGAAATGCGTAAATCAGGAAATTTTCGAAAGCTCGTTCATAGGTCTTTCTATCGATATGGCTCGATCGGAGAGATCACTTCTCGAAGCTCCTCATCGCATGACTTGAAAATTGCTACTTTCAGCAACCCCTGGAGTGTCTCATAGACGCTCCGCCAAGATTGACTTTTTTTTCCAATTCCCTGATTATAACGCACCGTCAAACGACCCGAAAAATGCGTAAATTAGGAAATTTTCGAAAGTATTTCTGGAGTACTTTCCATTAGTACGATCTGATAGGAGAGATCGCTTCCCGAAAGCCTCAATCATGCAGTACACAAATAGCTACTTTTGAACCCCCATGGAGCGTATCACAGACGCTCACCAAAAATGCGATTTCATGCACACTTCTTGAGACAATATCTCACACTTCTGAACACCGTTCAAGTTTTTTAAAAACTCAGAAGTTCACAAGAAACCTTAGGAGAACACTGTAGATTCAACCAATTTTCTCGAAACCTTCCCGGTTGGCACAATTATCAAGGCAAAGTTTAAACGAACACTCCCGGCAGCAAAGCGTATGCTATATGTGCTTAGATTTTGATCAGATCGATCAAACTTCGCTTAGCCCCTATGATTTAGCTAGTACAATGGGTGCCACGTGGCATTCTTCCAATAGAACAATACCGGCACATGTAGCACATGCGCTAGGTCTCTCTAGAGTTGCCTATAAATATAGGCCTCCCCCTTTGCATATTCTAGAATAAAAAATTGTAACGAAACTCTACACAAACAGCTCCAGAAATCTGAAACCCTCCATATATCTCTCCCTCCAAACACTTAGGTTGTATTCCACCTCACTCTAACCCGTACACCTCACCTATAAGGCCCTCTATGCCATAGAAGACCTTATTCTAGCCCCTTCCAAGTCCATCCAAGTTCAAGTCCAAGCATCTAATGAAGTTTGAGAGTGTTTGAAGGCAAAAGGTGGTATTTTCTTTTATATTTTTGTCTTCCCCCACTCCTCTCTTCTCCCTGCTAGCCTACTTAGGCTATTCTCTATTTTAATCTCCATCTTCTACCCCCCATTCTTGCATGCTTGAGATAAGAGAGGTCCTAGCTCATACCTAGAGGAAAGCTAGTGAGAGCCACCATGTAGGGGGATCTCTCACTAGCTTACTTTAAGATGGTATGGTCTGTGAGCACCTTGATTATGTGGTGTAGCCTTTAGCCTTGTATGAATTCATGACCCTCTTTGCATATGACTATCTTGTTCATGTTTTGTGTGCTTGGCTTTATTTTCATGTTTATATCCATGTTTTCCAAAACTTGCACTATTCTCATTTTCATGCCATTTTCAAGCTCCTTATTTAAATATTCTTTTCAAAGTGGTTCCAAGAGTTGGCCCTTGAAGTTTAAGAACCATAAGTAATCATGCCCTAAGAAAAGCCCTTCATTAATCCCTAGCTCATATTTTTGCATCCTTGCATTTCAACTTGCATAAAAATGGTTTCTAAACTTATTGATGCCAAAATGTAACACCACGACATCTCATCAGCCTTTACCCATTTCTGGTAAGCCTGAGTTTCCTCATCGGTTGCCCCCTCACCA
>CM065380.1:44227500-44652500 GCA_033060915.1 Euryodendron excelsum | reverse complement strand
CATCTCCAGTAATTCGAACTCACTGTTTAGTATTTGAAGATGAATTCTCTTTGTCTTCTCAATGCCGCAAAATGAAGTTCGATAGGCTTTCCATGCCTCTTTGACAGTTGTTATTGAGGAGATCTTTTCAAAATTGGCTTCATCAAGGGCTTGGTAGATCAGGTACAATGCCTTTTTATCATTCTTCTTGCTTGTCTAAGTGTTGGTTTCACCGTCTCACTCAAAGCATCTTCTCAAGCTTTGGAGGCTGGTTCTAAATAATCTTGTTCAATAATCTCTCATAAATCTTGTGACCCAATGAGTATTGTCATTTGAATACTCTAGTTCTCATAATTTTCTTTGCCTAATTGCAGAAGTTGAGGCTGAAAGAAATTATTTGAACTTACAATATTTCACTTGGTAAGGACTTAAAGTGAATAATTTTAGATTTTTTGGGGTTGATCTAAAATTGAGCCAAACTTCGAGGGTCAATCTATAATTAAATCAAATTTTGGGGGACAATTTGCAATTAAGCCAAACTTTAGGGGCCAATTTGTAATTTTAGCAACTTGTGTCGGCAGGTTACTGTGGCGTCATTGTATTGTTAGCTACAGAGCTACGAACCTCCATTTTTAACGTTGTTCATGGTGTTGGACTCGTATCGTCGAGACGAATCTTTTGATGTGATCAAAAGTTAGTTTTGACCAACTTGAATTCGGGGCAGAGGATGACTTTATGCTATGTTTTGCAAAAAAATTAGATTTTACAACATTTTGTGGCTCTGTGATGACTCGTATCTAGCTCTGATGCCATATGTTGGATAGAGAACAATTTATTCTATCAATTAGAGATAGAAAACACAATGAATTTTCATACAAAAATCACTCACATAAACTTTAAAATAATTTACAAAGCACTCACTTTCTCTCCTACCCTCTTTTTCTTATTGATATTTCTTACAATCACAACCCAATGCTATGTTTATACTACTCAGATGAAGCATCAAGAAGGTTGAAGATTTTTCTGTCGGTCATCAATGGTGGACTATTGTAGCAAACGCGGCGTACACGGCTTTGATTCCTAGTTGTCTGAAGCTTTTTGATCCTTCTGCAACCTTCTATGGTTGAATTTTTAAATGGTTCATCCCTAAGTTTCCATGGCTGCTCCTTCTCAACTCTGGAGGCATCTAGATCTTGCGTCTAGATCTTGGGTGAAGTCTACACTTTTCAACAAATTTTTTATTCTTCGAATTCACCTTTGAGACTTGAATTAATTTTTATGACAAACTAGTCTAAGACAAATTTGAGGCAACTAAGGTTGCAGATATATATACAGTAGTCATCTTGAGCTTCAGAGAAGCCAGGCAAAAGCTAAGCACAACCATGGATGTTAGTACTAATTGTCATGCAACCTAATGTGTGGTGTGGGAATTTAAATAATTAGGAGGGTAAAATGACTCAAAAACTTAATGGGTACTTTTGGTTATAGAGTGTGCACCGCGATGCACAACCAGGTACTAATTGTCATGCAACATAATGTATAATGTATGCTTTTCAGCTAGAAATGTTGTGCGAAATGCTTGTGTGCCCCTTCGGGCACGTATGGAAACAAGCAAGTTTGCCCTTGCTACAATAACTGGAAGACCAAGAGGGGAGGACCCAAATGCTCTTAAAGACAATTTAATTTGTTTGTAGTAGTAGTTCTTGTACTAGCTACCTACCTTATTGTTGTATGCTTAATTTTTCCTTGTCATTTCTTTCCCTGTCAACCAATTTTCTCCCTTTGTAATGTCATTTCCTAGTACTTTGTCACTGATCATAATGGAAATAATCAAACTTAGCTAGCAGTTCATTTCTAATTGCTTCCTCTATTCACTAGTCATCTATGTTTCATGGTACACTCAATATTCCATAGAACGTGCCACAATACTCATGAATTACCCTGGTTATTTATTTAATCAAAATGATTTAGAAATTCCACCCATGCAACCTCTCTCTCTCTCTCTCTCTCTCTCTCTCTCTCTCTCTCCATCCAATGGTAAAAAAGTAAATAATTAGAAGCTAAAAGTTAATAAAAAACAAAGTATCTAAATGAAGCTTTTGATAAGCTAAACTGTTTTGTAATAACTAGGCAAAGGTAGCTTTGGAAAATATGATTTCTTGAGCTTTTTGTAAGTTGAAAACTGATTTATTTTTACTAAAATAGACGACCTCGATCGGCTTAAAAGTTAGAGCAGGCACAATAGTACGTGGAACCAAATACTATTCTAATTGTGGTGTTTTTTTTTTACCAAAATAAATTCAATTATAATATTTATTCCCCAAACCAAAAGTTTGGAAAAGTTATTCCCAAAATCAAGTAAAACGTTTTTCCAAAAACCGTTTTATGCTAAAGAGTTGTTGACAAAATCGTTTTATTTTCGTCCCTGCCACACCTGCCAAAAAGCATATAAAAAAACATATAAAATGTTTTTGCTAATAATGTTTTACTACCAATAACGTTTTACCTAAAACATTATCACCAATAACGTTTTACTCATTCATTGTGTATAATACGAAATCTTGTCTTGTTGGGTCATCTCGAAGCCGAAACTTGGAAACAATGTTGGTTTTTTTTACCAAACAAAGTATATTTCCAAGTTTATTCCCTAACCCAAAATTTTCTCAAATTTATAATCTGTTAAAATAAAATTTGAGGTTATTTTAAATGTCCAACGTCATTCATGATTGATTCTATATTAAACATTTGTGTAATTTTCTTTTCCATATACAAAATCAAATAGTGTATGACAAAATCATTATTTATTTTGTAGTGAAGTCTAATTTTGATCAGTCTATAAGCAAGTCATTTAATTGTGAAAAAATGGATAGGAACCACAAATAGTCCACTATACAAAATTTTTTAATATTGTATTGAAGGATAATACTATTCAAATAAAATATTTATGCATATCTTATGAAATTTTTTTTACAACAATAGCATTGTGCTTTATTATATTAATATTTTATGTGTACCAGAGTGAAGGGAGCAAGGAAGATGCTGCCGGAATAAATGGAGACATATGATTGATATTTGAATTATACTATAACTATATATAGTTAACAAAAATACATATAACTATATAATAATGTGTAAATTAGTTCTTACCCACCAAACCCTAACCCCTAGCAACAAACCGCTAAGTAAACCTAGCCCTAACTAACCCTAAAGCATAACCCTAGTGACCCTAAGCAACCCAAACCCTAAACCTAAACCTAAACTTAAACCATAAACCCAAAGCAACCTTTTTTTTGTTCAGCCTTACTCAGAACCCTAACCTGTTAGCTGTAAACCCTAACCCTAACCCTAACCCAAACCCTAACCCTCTAAACCCTAAGTAACCCTAGCCCCTAGTAACCCAAACACAATTTCGAAATTTAAGACAGAACTGGTTTAATAAACATCAAACTTAACTACAAATAAGAACAAGCTTTATGAACCATGTTCGTAACCACATAGTGGTTTGCCACTAATGCAAAGGCTACTAGGTAGATAATTAACAAAGTAATCATCATTTTCTTCTGAGAAGTCAGAAAGTTCTGGGTTAGAAACCAACAAGAGATCTTCAATAATTTATATTATTCATTGTGTTAGATCAACATATTATTTCTTCGCATACTCTGTGAAATGGTATTTATCCAACCTTCGTTACATTTGATCAATATTGCGTTGGAGCATTTTTATGACCTTATTGTGAGGTGTTTTCTTGCCGAACATCTTAGCTGATTGGGCCTTTGGGATATGAAGGCCATGCCATTGGCAATACATCTCTTGTTCACACCATTTATTAAATAAGTTTTCTCACGGTAACTTCTTTTCGTCGACGGTCACCTTGTAGGGTGGTTGTAAGCATGCATTACCAATGAAGATATGACCAACGGGACCCATCGTATCGTGCATTAGGATAGATTTTATGAGAAAGCAACGCTTTCTGCTATACCAATTGTTACTAATTGGGTCAATGTATGTACGCACCATATGGATGACTGAGGTTTGGTAATCATTCATGTCGACACTTGGAACCGAACGACTCAGTGATTCCTTATCCTTGGCTTTTCGCTTTGGTATCTTTGGAGGTATACTTTAGCATTGGATATGTAATCACAACATTATATAGGTAATATCTTGTACTTCTGTAAGTACCCTATTGTTGCCCGCTCGGTAATCTCCGGCCCGATCAGATCCAGTTTTCAAACATCACAATGCATGCGGGCCCAAGATAGCTCTTTCAAACTCCAATCCAATTAGCTGGTCACTTCTCCAGCTCACAAGGCCCAATTGAAGCTGAAAAGACCATATTGCCCTTAGGCATTCCAGGCAACTTTTCGAAACTGGGCAGTCTTAGGAACCAACGCCATCCAGGTAACTTCCCGAGATCAGGCGATCTTGGGTCCCAACACCTTATTAAATTTCAGATCGTTCACTTCTGGCGCCCGCTAGCCTACCAATGTAGAATGTCCATCATTTGGTAGTTCTCCGAGACTAGACGTTCTCAGAAACCAACACCACCTTTACAGGTAGCTTTCTGAGACTAGGCATTCTCAGAAACCAACACCACCTTACAAGTAGCTTGCTGAGATTGGGTAGTCTTAGGGACTAACACTGCACAGATAGTTTTCTGAGACCGGGCGGTCTCGAGAACCAACACCTAGGTCAACACCGGCGCCTGCTAGCCTAACTTAGTGAAAAATAACAAAACCTACCCCTTGGGCCTCCAGGAACGTCTTGATAAAGTCCAAAATCCCTTAAGATGGTAAGTCCACCTTCCAAAAGTAATCCTAAACATTTAGGCGCACTCCACACGCCATCTTGTCCAATTCTGGTCCCATTCCGGTCAACTCTGGTCAAGATGGTCGTTTTACCCCATAGACGCCCCAGCACAATAAAAATTCCACCAAACAGTGGAAAACACTTCCAAGACCATCCCCAAACGGTCTGGCACGCTTAACATGCCACTCTAACCCATTTTGACCTTTTTGAACCAAGCCCGGTCAAAATGACCATTTTATCCCTGGCAACCCAAACATGCTCCGAAACTACACTGGCTCTGGGTATTGAACAACAGGTCTCATCATACACCTCTGTTTAAACCAAGGTGAACCAAACACTCCCGACTCAATGAAAGTCCCCCTGAAGCGTCTCACAAATGCTCCGTCAGGGTCGTCTTTTCCTTCAATTTTCTGGTTATAACGCACTGTCAAACGACTTGAGAAATACGTAAACTAGGGAATTCCCCAAAGCTCATCCATAGGTCTTTCATCGATATGGATCGATCAGATGGATTGCATGCTGAAGCCCCTCATCGCATGGTTCAAAAATTGTCACTTTTAGTAACCCTTGGAATGTCTCATAGACGCTTTGCCAAGATTGACTTTTTTCTGAATTCTTTGATTATAATGCACCGTCAAACGACTTGAGAAATGCATAAATTAGGGAATTCTCGAAAGTATTTTCAAAGCACTTTCCATCGATATGGTTCGATCGGAGAGATCGCTTCCTGAAGGCTCTAATCGTATGGCCCACAAACGGCTATTTTTAGACACCCGCAGAGCGTATTACAGACGCTTTGTAAAAATGTGTTTTTGTGCATACTTTCTGAGACGATATCTCACTTTTTTGAACACCTTTCAAGCTTTTCAAAAACTCAAAAGTTCATGAGAAACACTAAGAGAACAACATGAACGCAACCGATTTTCTCGAATCCTTCCCAATTGACACAATTATCGAGACAAAGTTTAAACAAACATTCCCGATGGCGGAGTATATGCTAAATGTGCCCAGATTTTGATTAGATTAATCAAACTTCGCTTGGTCCTTAAGATTTAGGTAATACAATGAGTGCCACATGGCATTCTGCCAGTGGAATAATATTGGCGCATGTAGTATATGCGCCAGGGCAAATTTTGCCTAAACGCATGTCCAACATGCACTAAGCCTCTCCAACTTTGCCTATAAATATAGGCCTCCCCCTTTGCATATTCCAGAATCGAAATTGATAGTGAAGCTCTACTAAAACTATTCTAGAACCTCGAATATCTATGTACATCCCATACTTCAAGCACTTAGGCTAGGTACCACCTCCCCTTAACCTATACACTACACTTATATAGCTTTCAATGCCATAGAATACCTCATTCTAGCCCCTTCAAGCCTCTTCAAGGCTATTCAAGCTCAAGTCAAGGCATCCATGGAGGTTTGAAAGTGTTTGAAGGCAAAATGTAGTATTCCCTTTACATTTTTGCCATCCCCACTCCTCTCTTCTGCCTCCTAGCCTACTTAGGCTATTTTGTATTTTAATCCTCATCTTCTACTCCCTTTCTTGTATGTTTGAAACAAGAAAGCTCTTAGTTCATGCCTAGAGGAAAGTTTGTGAGAGCCACCCTGTAGGGAACTTATCACAAATCAACTTTAAGATGGTATGACCTTAGAGCACCTTGCTATGTGGTGAAACCTTTAGTCTTGTATGATTTCATGACTCTTTTGCATATAATTATCTTGTTCATGTTTTGCATACTTGGCTTTGTCTTCATTTTTCCAAAGCTTTCATTATCTCTATTATTATGGCATTCTCAAGCTCCATATTCAAATATTTTCCTAAAAATAGTTCTAGAGTTGGTTCCTTGAAGCTTAGGTCAAACTCTCAATTTCTACACCTTAGAAACCCTCTTTAAGTCCCTTGACTTCATTTTGCAACCCTACATTTCATTACTTTTCAAAATTGCATTAAAATGGCCTTCAAACCCTCTTCTTCTATGTTGATTTTCAAGAGCTTTACTCTCTTGAATTTTTTTATTGAAATGGTCCCTTGGAATCCGCTCTTGAGTGGTCTCCCCATTATCTTGACCATATAAACCCTAGTTCATTAGAGTTGGCTCTATTCTCTTTAAAATTGTTTTCAAAATAATTCCTTTGAAAAAGGGTTTTTAAAATTGCACTCTCTTTAACTTTCAAAAAATCATTTCCCTAAACTATCATTTTCACCTTGATTTTTAAAAGTTTTGCTCTCTTAAATATTGTGGTTGGAATGGTCCCATGGAGTCCTCTTTGGAGTGATTTCCTTCAAATCAGCCATATGAACCCATATTTTTTGGAGTGGTCTTCAACTTGTTAAAAGTGGTTTTCCAAAACCTTCTTTCCAAAGCCAATTTTCAAAAGGTAATTCTCTTTAATTTTCAAGTTTTAAAAACTATCTATGCAATGTTGATTTTCACAAGTTTTGCTGTCTTGAGTTTGCGGGTGAAATGGTTCCAAAGCAACCCTCTTTTGAGTGGTTTCCAAACTTCAACTATAGGACCCCAACACTCACTTGAGTGGCTTTCATAAAATGGTCTTCAAAATTTACTTTCAAATTTCATGCATAAAACCACCTTTCCCAAACTATTGTGTCAAAACCCTAGTCCAAACCGCTTTCCAAAACCACCTTCCAACCTTAGGTTAACTTGACCCTAGTAATCTAACCTTAGTTCAACTAAATCCTAGGTTAAACTAACCTTAGTTAGTTAATCCTTGGTCACCTTAACCCTAGATCACCTTAACCTTAGGCCAACCTAACCCAAGTTAGTTAACCCTAAGTCAATCCAACCCTAGTTTAACCTAACTCTAGTTAACCAAACCTAGGTTAACCTAACCCAAGTTAGTTAACCTTAGGTTAACCCAACCTAGGTTAGTAGGCCTCAAGGCTTCAATTCAAAGACCCCTTTTCAAATAATATTTCAAATCAAAAACCATTTTCTTAACACACTTTCAAAACATCCCACTCTCTTAAGATTTCAAAATTTTACTCCAAAACCTTTTCAAATATTCCCACACTCTATGCCTCCAAGAAGCTCTCTTAAACTTGTCTTAACTAAAATGGCTAAACACTAAACATCTTCAAAAGACTATTTTCAAAAACTCACAACCCTAAAGCGTCCCCACCCCTTTTATGGTTAGGAATTTCAAGGAAATGTGATACATTAAGTACAACCTTCAAGGTTGTCCTTATTAGAGTTCCAAAGTCCTAGGTGTTTTCAAAAACCACTTTCAAATGTTTTTCAAAGACAAGTTTATTAAAGCACTTCCAAACCCTACCTCTAAGGTTTTCAAAACAAGACTTTAAAACATTTTTAATACTCTCCCAAGTTATGGTAAAAAACATTCCAAAACACTTTCAAAATCCCATTTCAAGAGCACTTTAAAAAATCTTCAAGTTCTATTCCAAAAACATTCCAACATCCGATTTCAAATCATAGTTTTCAAGTCCTCTCTTCTCAAAGACCATGAAGTGTCTTCCAACCTTTCCAAAGACCTTAATGCGTCTTCAAACATTCCAAAGGCTCTAATGTGCCTATTTTCCATTGGGCTCTTGTCCGAACTACGAGTGACCTGATTATTGCCAAATGAGATACGTAGGTAACCTAAAATGGTGCGGTCATAACTTTTATTTCAACTCAAATTCCCTTTTCAAAAGTTTCTATC
Organism: Euryodendron excelsum; assembly: GCA_033060915.1. Classification (NCBI taxonomy): domain Eukaryota; kingdom Viridiplantae; phylum Streptophyta; class Magnoliopsida; order Ericales; family Pentaphylacaceae; genus Euryodendron; species Euryodendron excelsum. The sequence continues at coordinate 44,644,025 of CM065380.1, read as the reverse complement.
AATTCAAGATTCCTATTTCAAATTCCTTCAAAACTTCCATGTTTTCAAATTTCTTTCAAAACTCGCATCATGCATCATTCATCCAAAAAAGTGATGACTACACCCTATTTTCAAGACTCTAAAGTGGATATTAAGTGGATAATGGTAATTGGTTATTCTAGTGAGTGAACAAAGGGTGATTAGACATGTAGGTACCAAAGGGGCGGGTTAGGGTGATGCTCTTAGGATATCTTTTTTACACTTAACTAACCCCCGGACCATAAATTTCTGTTTTCAAGAGACCAAAATGGGGTTATTTTCACAAACAGCTTAAAACTTTTCAAAAGTTGCAAAACAACTTATTTTCTTAAAAATCCTTTCTTGAGGAAGTTTTCCAAAACCTTTTTCTAAAACCCTAAGTGTAATCTCCAAATTATACTTAGTTTTAGGTGACCTAACTCACCTTAATCTAGTTAGGTAGCGACTTCTATTTTTCTAAAACAACCCTTAATCAAATCTGTTTCAAGTTTAAACTAAGTCACACTCGTCCTTCTAGGAGAGTGAGTTCTAATGACAGAGTTTCGTGTTTTTTCCCGAGCCAAAAAGACTTAGTTAAAAACCAGGGTACGACAACTTCCAATAGTGTCATCTTGCGATAAATGAGTTGTAATGAATGAGTTAACATGATAGTTCATGGATATGCAATGAATGAGTTGCAGTATTCACAAGTAATTGCTTTATTGATATGACGTGAAGGGTTCAGAACAAAGGCTTCATGTGAAGTATTCAGAACAATTGATTCATGTCACTAGGTTGCACATGATGAGGAAGTTTTTGAATACCCTTTGGATCCAAATAAGCGTTACGCATATAGCACTATTAATACAATTTTAAGTGAGTTGTTGCACAGAACTAGAAGAATTGGGATTTTGGTTGTAGACTTGCGAGCAGTCAATCTTCGAATTCCTCGTCAATTGGCTATGAATATGCCTACCAATATGCCTCACTTGTTGCAGAAGGCATTGCACTGTTTTTGCGAGGAGGAGAATCGAATGCAAATGCGGTTGTGTCAATATTCCTTCAGCACGTTGGCGACTGAGCGTGCTGAAAATGGGTTAATGGCTGATGCATAATTTTATTTACGTGCTAACAATGATGAAAAATATCAATCGGACATTGACATCTCCAATGAAGATGAAAATCCATAAAATTTTCTGGTGTATGGGGTATATTGTTTTATGTATCATGGTTATGTATGGTTATTTACTAAGTTTTGCAGCTTTTTTCAGCTTTATAATAAAAGTTTTATTTACATCTTAATGCTGAGTACACCTAATATATAACATCAAAATACGAACATAGTACATCATATTACACCTTTTCAAAATAAAAGCATTAACATATATAGTCTGATAGATAAACATTAACATAAATACTCTTTTAAATTGACATAATTTCACAAGTCACTCCTCATTAGATATGTAATAGTCTGATAGATACTCGTTACTTAATACATTACTGTGTTCTATTGCTGTAAGTTTTTTGTTGCTGGCCTTTACCATTCAGTGGCGAGTTAAAGCATGAAGTAATGACATTGGCGCATCAACATTTAGTTACTCTCTCGCCTCATTCTTGTTACCTCTTCTTCATAATCTATCTTGTTTATCCTTGGCATTACTTGAGAATGTCGATCTGGTATCCGAACACTGAGATTTTGTATATCTCTTACCAGTCCCTTTTGTTCTTTGACCCTGAATGGCCACTCCTATCATAATTCAACACAATACTCCTTTGGATTAGAGTATTTTTCCCACCAATACTTATCGTAGAACTGAGGTAAGATCGACACTCAAGCATGTCGGTGACTATTAGAACTGCCTGGACCTCCGGCAGCCATTTTTTTTAAAAATGTGATTGAGAGATGATGAGGCTTTGTTCTTAGATGGAATAGTTTGTTCAATACATAATCGTTAGTCTTATCTTACAACCTAGCCGGTCAGAAAGATATGATAATAAACTGAGCATATGGGAAAATGCAACATGTTACGTCACATCTGTAGCCCTAACTCTAACCCTAACCCTCGCCATGACCCTAACCCTAACCTTAACCGTAACCGTAACCGTAACCCTAATAGCAGACTACCCAGACTAACTTATACCCACCTACCATTGAAACTGTAAAGCAAATGTGAGATAAGTATTAGGAGAGCAACATGATGCTTACTAGTTATCTCACATTTGGTCTGTAGGTTGACTAGTAGGTGGGTATAACTTAGGCTGGGTGACAACATCTACAATTTTACTAGTATGTGCCTGTGCCCTAACCCTAACCCTAATTGTAACCCTAATACCAATAGTAACCCTAACACTAATCGTTACCCTAGCCCTAACTCTACCCCTAGTCCTAATCCTATCCCTGTACCGTAACCCTAATCTTAATCCTAACCCTAATATTCCTTGTTGTTGTGTAAGTAATATGCCTTACATGCATTTTGCAAAACTTTCTTATTATTGAACATCATCCTTATTTGAAAATTCAAATTGTTAGCATCTCATATCGTACCATGACGAAACTCATTCCTGCCTGGTACCGATGCATCGTAGCCCTCCGGTAATGTAGTGAAGTAAGGAACTAGGCACTCTTCTTCATGTGGAATATCATCATTGGAATTGTTTATCAAATGGGCATCTACATCTTCATCTGATTAATCTCACTCAATACCCGGAGAACTTACGTTCAAATCAAAATCCATATGCATGGACCGACGGCTAGAGTCAACCATATTGTGCACTGGATCAGTACACTGAATATGACCGCTGGTAGGCCCTTCTAAAGGACCAACGGTATCTGTAGTATATCAAAATTTTGACATACTACTTAACCCAATGCCACAATTCGCAAATGAAATGGAGTGCTATATTGGTCCAGTTGGTGTGAATTAGCTACAGAATGACTTACACCTTGACTCATCTCAACCGTTGCATGTAAATTACTGTGGCCTACATTCTCCTGCCCCAATGTCAACATCGTTAAGAAATTCCCCACAGTTGCTGTGTCACCCTTAGCCGCTAACAGTTGACTATTCCCATGAACGTCACGCCATATTAGATTTGTTACATGGTCCACATCAACTGTTACATTTTCTTTCTGAATGTACAACTCATCAACTGTTACATTCCATCTATGGTCTTTTTTTTAGCGGAAGTCATAGGGCATTTTGCAATGCTCGGTCATCATTGATTGAAAGTTGCTTATACCTCATCGACCCCCCTTCAGTATTGTATGGAAATTTGCATATGAATTTCAATCTTATATTTTCTCCATCATTGGCAACCATAGGTAAAATCTTGTCATGTCGTTCAAATAGTGTGCATTCCACGGTATACTACAACATGTCTAGAAATCCGTGTTGTACACTATACCTTCTTCACGATCTTTCATTATTTTCCCACCCCAATAAATCATTGCCATTGTTCCATCCAATTTTTTTTGTGCTTTGGTACATACCAAACGAACACACCATATTCCACATACGGGTTGCAAGTGCATGGGTTAGGTTACCCTAGGGTTGCATATGATTTTCTTTTGAATGAACACATCTATTTAAATTGCTAAATAAAAGAAAACTATTTTTTCATTGTATCTTCAAAAATTAATATTTATTTTCAAAATAAAGAGAATAATTTTACATTTAAAATGGATAGGTAGATAAACTATGAAATTTTTTTTTCAAAAATTAAAATTTATTTTCAAAATAAAGATAATAACTATAGGTAAAGTTACCTTAGGGTTGGGTTGATCAAAGGTTGAAAATGTATGGATTAGGTTAACTTAGGTTTAGCTTCACCTAGGGTTAAGTTCGATTAGGTCAACTTGGGATTAGGTTTAGGGTTAGGTTTAGGGTTCACTAACTAGGGGTTCACTAATTAGGGTTAGGTTGATCTAGGGGGTTTACGAACCACGATTAGGTTCACTAATTAGGGCTAGGTTGATCTAGGGTTTGTAAAATTCCCAAACCTTTTCTTTGAGGAATAAATTTGAAAATTTACCTTTGTTTGGGTAAAAAAACCTCCAAAATAGAGATAATAATTTTACTTTTAAAACACATAACTAAACAATTTATTTATTTCACAATAATTTAGTCCTTCTCTTCAATGACAATAAATATAATAATTTTATATTTAAAATGGATAAATTACAATATACTATACTTTTTCAATTTAAATTGCTAAATAAAAAACAAACTATTTTTTACATTGTATCTTAAAAAATAATAATTTATTTTCAAACTAGACATAATTAATATAATAATTTTACATTTAAAATAGATAAATATAAAAATTATAAAAAAAAGAAAAATCACTAGGTCTATTTAAAAGATTTGGTGGTTCTCTTAAAATACAATAACCTATTTTTTATTGTTTATCTTAAAAATAATTATTCACAAAATGAAATTTCTATATTTGTTTTTGAATATCTACGTAATATATTTTTTAGCGTGTATCTTCACAAAGATTTACTTGTAAAAGAAATTAACTATATTTTTACATTTTACATTTTACATTTTAAATTGCTAAATAAGAAAACAAACTATTTTTTCATTGGGTCTCGAAAAATCATAAATATACAAATTAGAGATACTAATTTTACATTTAAAATAGATAAATATAAAAATTATGAATTCAAATATCACTGGGTCATTTAAAAAATTTGGGTTGTTCTCTTAAGATACAAGAACCTATTTTTTATTGTTTATCTTAAAAATTATTATTTGCAAAACGAAATTTCTATAATTTTTTTGAATATCTACGCAATATATTTCTAAGTGTTTATCTTCATAAATATTTACTTGTAAAATGAATTTGCTATATTTTTACGTTTTACATTTTAAATTGCTAAATAAGGAAAAAAAATAGGAAAAAAAACTAGTTTTTCATTTGGTCTTGAAAAATCATAATTATACAAATTAGAGATACTAATTTGACATTTAAAATAGATAAATATACAAAGTATTAAAAAATAAAAAAAATAACCAGGTCTATTAAAAACTTTGGTGGTTCTCTTCAAATACAATAACCTATTTTTTTATTGTTTATCTTAAAAATAATTATTTGCAAAATGAAATTTCTATATTTTTTTGAATATCTACATATTACATTTTTTGGTGTTTATCTTCACAAATATTTACTAGTATAACGAATTTACTATATTTTTACATTTTACATTTCTAATTTAGAAAACAAACTATTTTTTCATTGGGTCTTGAAAAATCGTAAATATGAAAATTAGAGATACTAGTTTTACATTTAAAATAGATAAATATACAAATTATTAAAAAATACAAAAATCACTAGGTCGATTAAAAAGTTTTGGTGGTTTTCTTAAAATACAATAATCTATTTTTTATTGTTCATCTTAAAAATAATTATTTGCAAAATGAAAATTTTTATATTTTTATTTATCTTCGCAAATATTTACTTGTAAAATGAATTTACTATAATTTTACATTTTACATTTTAAATTGCTAAATCAGAAAACAAACTATTTTTTCATTGGGTGTTGAAAAATCATAAATATACAAATTAGAGATACTAATTTTACATTTAAAATAGATAAATATACAAATTATTAAAATATACAAAAATCACTAGGTCTATTAAAAGTTTTTGGTGGTTCTCTTAAAATACAATAACCTATTTTTTTTAATGTTTATCTTAAAAATAATTATTTGCAAAATGAAATTTCTATATTTTTTTTGAACATCTACATAATATATTTTTTAGTGTTTAGCTTCACAAATATTTCCTTGTACATCGAATTTACTATAGTTTTACATTTTACATTTTAAATTGCTAAGCAAGAAAACAAACTATTTTTTCATTGGGTCTTGAAAAATCATAAATATACACATTAGTGATACTAATTTTACAATTGAAGTAGATAAATATACAAATTATTAAAAAAATAAAAAAATCGTTAGGTCTATTAAAAATTTTTGGTGGTTCACTTAAAATACAATAATCTATTTTTTAATTGTTTATCTTAAAAATAATTATTTGCAAACGAAATTTCTATATATTTTTTAAATATCTACATAATATATTTTGTCGTGTTTATCTTCACAAATATTTACTTGTAAAATGAATTTACTATATTTTTACGTTTTATATTTTAAATTGCTAAATCAGAAAACAAACAAGTTTTTCATTGGGTCTTGAAAAATCAGAAATATACAAATGAGCGATACTAATTTTACATTAAAAATAGATAAATATACAAATTATTAAAAAAATAAAAAAATCACGAGGTCTATTAAAAAATTTTGGTAGATCTCTTAAAATACAATAATCTATTTTTTTATTGTTTATCTTACAAATTATGTACTTGCAAAACCGTACGACTATATTGTTTTTTGAATATCTTCATAATTTTTACAATTTCATTTTTTATATCAACAAACAAACTAAATAAAAAATTTTAGATCTATTTTTTCATTAGGTTTAAGTTTTACTTACATTATTTATAATCTAACTATTTACTCCCTCACTTAATATTAAATTTTTTAACCCTAACAAGGCGATCATGAAAGACATTTATATTAAACAAAAAATATTTATATTAGACAAATATTTTTATTAACCGTTTACTAATTAATGACATAAATAACATGGCATAAAATAAATAAATCACATCTATTAAACAACTTTAATAACATAAGAACAATGTATTATATAATAATTATATATCACACAACAATGTATCTAACACTATATATTTAACAACAATATCATAAAATTATACTGTATAACAATGCATATATTTATGTATATATATCTAACATAGTATATATATAATACTACAATACACCTAAACAAGGTAAATAAAAAAAAAATAGTGTTTACCAACCAAAGGAGGTGGCTGACGGAGTGAGGGAAGCAAGGAAGATGACTGCTGGTAGAAAAGGAGCAAGATGAGTGGTATTTGAATTATATTGTAACTATATATTTAACAATAATATATATAACTATATAATGTGTAAATAAGTGCTTATCAGATTGTGGGAAAAAAATGGAGGTGACTGCTGGAGAAAGAGGAGCATAGAAGATGGCTACCGGAGAGGAGGAAACGGGGCTGCCGAAGAGGAGGAAACAAGGGAGAGAAGTGAGAGAGAAGGAAGATGGGATGGTGGATTTAACAACGAAGAAAGGCGTTGTCCACGAAAACGCTTCATATGAAGCGTACTTTTAAAATAACACTTCTTGTGAAGCATTTTCAATGGCAATGCTTGGCAGTAGTTTCGCAGCCTTTTTGCAGGCTTTCGGCAAGGCGGCAGAATCACCAACTAAAGCGGTATTCAAAGTTCCGCTTTACATTAAACCTTTATTTTGAATCACTTTTTATGAGAGGTTTGGATTAAACATAGCAAAAGTTACGTTTGAAGAATAACTATCAAACATTACTTCTCTTTGGTAAAAAAACCATACTACTCATCAAGCTTGTTTAAATTGCTATCAACAATCAAAGATGAAATGAAGGAGATCCTCACCGAGTTGATAGGATCAAACCTAAGTCACACATAACGTGAGCGGTGGTGGATGAAGTGCAGGTGCGCTAGAGTATCATTTGTCAGAAGAATTAAAAATGAGAGCGTCTATATTATATTATTTTTATATTATAATATAATTAGATTTGTATCATTAAATATTTATTTTTATGCAATATGTTTTTGTGTTATATGAAATTTATAACAAGTGTTTATCATACTTATTGTTTTAGTTGAAAATATTTGCACAAGTAATATGGTATAGTGGTAAGTCTCTATTGTGAGTTGCATGTAGTCGTCGTTTCAATTCATGGCAGATGCATTTACGATTTTAAATCAACATCCCGGCGCAAAGGGCAGGGAAATTGTTTTTGTGTGCGGCTTCTCATAAAATTGACACATGTCACTTGTTTCGTTGCAATTTGCGAACTAGCTCACAAAATCCGTGATTTTGACCAACGCAATTCACAGATTTGACAGGATTTCGCTCGTAAAAAATACTCATAATTAATTGAGTGGGGATAAATTAGTCAACGTTGGCAATCCCACATTGCCTCATAAGATGAGAGTAATATGCCATATCTGTAGGTACAGTCCTCTACATAGCACAAACTGTTTTGAGGCAATGTTGGCGAGCTCATCTTAGGCTCCCTGTAATTGATCCAGGAAAAACCACAGTTACCTCATGCAACTGTTTCGTCGGTAAAATGAAGATTAATTTGGTGGCTCATTTAATTGGAGCCAATGGTTAGTGATCTTACCTTTCTATTAATTTCATACTCTATGTGTTTATTGTTTTAATTTATTAATCCAATTTTCTGTTACTACTTTCTTCATTTAGTTCTAAGTTTGCCCATTAGATAAAATTACAAAAAATGACACTCAAATACAAAAATTGACACAAATAACCTTCCATTTCTTCAGGCCACACCTTCAAACACCAATTCTATACGTGTCATTCTACTCAAACGGGGTTAAACATACAATCTTTAGAGTCTTCGACGGTTGCAATCTCACATTAAATCCTCACTTTAGTCCTCTCTCTCAATGGGGTATATATATATATATTATATATTATATTTAGATGCCCAAAGGCCATTCAATATTAGAAGTTCACAAACCCCAACACTCATATCCTCACCCATCAAAACCCACCAAAAAGAACGAAAAAAAAAGAGGATAATCTCACGCCCACCTCCACCACAAACACAGAGAGAGAGAGAGAGAGAGAGAGAGAGAGAGAGAGATGGGAGTAACCAGCACTAGGTTGTTGGCCTTGGAAATGATCATAATGGCCGGAATTATAGTATTTGGCGAGGAAGTTTTGGCGCACAACTGCGCAAATGACACGGAAGAACTTGCCTCGCTTTGCTAGCAGTACGTCCAATTCTTCCAGCCAAGGGACGTTCAGCCATCAGCTGCCCGTTGTGCTACGTTCAGAAAAGTGAGCATGCCATGCTTGTGCAAGGCTCTTACAAGTCGATACGAGCCCCTCGTAGACAATAGGAGGGTGGACTCTGGCAAAATTTTGTGGTAGACCTTTCCCAAAGGGAAAGCGATGTCCGTGCAAGTTCATATGATTTTTTTAGTATTGTGGTTAGAGGTGTCTGTAGAATTGGCCCTGAGATTTTAGGGGGCTCAATCAAAATTCAGAGATGGGACTCTCTATATGATTATGGACTTGCGACTATTATTAATTTTTGGTAAGCCCCACTAGCGTACAAGTGAAAAATGGACATTTTATTTAAAATTGGACTTTTTATTTAAAATTGAGCCTCTTATTAAAACATCATTTAATTTTTTATTCTAGGCTACTATTTAACATCTTTAAACAATTGGGGACCCAAATTTTGGACTTTTGAGGGGAGCCTAAAGCCTGGCCGGCTCTGGGTGTCTGGACCAATTTACACATATCTCAGTTAATTCCTTTTGCGCTACGGTCAAAGGTAGGTCATCCATGCCAAGACTAAGGTATTTATGAAGGATAAATCTCTTACAGCCTAGCTTTCAAAGTTGAATCTGAGTTGGCTAACATAAGAAGCACACCCACTTAAGAAATTAAGATATTTCGGGTTGTGTAAGTTCATAAGATCCTCGGCCGTGGTGGAGACAAAAAACATTCATCCACGGGACGATCATTAATCACAATCTTAATTTGATAATCAAAACTAGACTTTTTGTAGATAAAGGGATCTTCAAAGAAAAATAAGTATTGAAGGAGGCTCTTTGGAGCAAATTCAGAAACATTTCTAAAATAATTTATACAAATAGAGTTTTTAAAAATTTGCAGGGTAAATTAAAAAATATTTCTAAAATTATAGGAAAAAGTAAAGTTTATAAAAATTTGTGGGCAACTGACCCCTGGTCATCTGGTGGCTCCGGCACTGATCCTCAGGTTTATTTTTCTTCCTTCATTGTGGTTTTTGTTGTTATTGTTGCAGGTTTTCTCGTTGTTTTTGGCTTCTAGTCTCGATATAAATTGCAATATGCTAAAGATGTATTGCGTTCTTAATTTGTACAGTTATTTATTTTTTGATTGAACAAATTAACTATGTTGATCCAGGGGGAGTTTCAAGATTGTTAGATAATCAACCCTCCGAGGAAAGCAGTCACCGAAGGTATTCAGTGGAGGGACCCCAAAGTATATTACATGGTTCGGATTGAGGTAGGCTGTCTTGGCTTTTGGGTTTGCGATACTGAAACCGAACAACAAAAGCAAAGTTAATTGATTGCTGGAAACAGTCATCGCACAGCAGCTGGGCTCATCAGTGTTCCTCGGGTCTTCTAGCTTCGAAGGAATGAAAAAAAAATAAAGAATATGAGAAAAGCCAGATTGGTTTAGGAGCCCCACGGTTGTTATTATTATTATTCATATTAATTGTGAAAAGTCAAGATGGTTAACCCTTCTTCATATCTGTTTCCTTAATGATTTCTCGTTACCAAGGAGGAAAAAAGGGGCAAAAGATAGACAACAAAAAGGCTTCGATCACAATAAAGGATAAAGTAAATTGATTATTTATTACATGTACAATTGACTATAAGTTTTCAAAAGCATTAACTGGGTATACCTCTTGATGTGAAATACGAAGACAAGCCCGAGATCTTGAGCATAAAATGTTCTATGTGATAACTTGTGTTTCTCTTGATGTACTTGTGATGAAATGTAATCAAACCATTCTTCAAGACCAACTACACCCTCACAGTTTAAAACTCAATTACCTTCTCACAATTCATGTTTTTGAGAGAGTTTCTGTAGAAGTGGTTTGTATCTCTACGTATATACAAATCATGAGAGATGTACTTCTCTTAGTGGGCCACTTAAGAGAAGTGGGTAGCTATTACAACCACCACTCATGGGTCTTAGGTTAGGCATGCTCATGGGCGGCTGAACCGATCCAAATACCAACATCTCTCACTTGCATATGGGTATGCAAAGAACAATATTTATCTCTCAAACATTCTAACATGGTTATATAAAGATCATAAAACAAATAAGTCGTGTGACCGTTGAGTACCCTAAAGGTTTGGGAGTTATACACCAAACTTTATAAAGGCTAGCATAGAGACATCAACCACGATTGATAAAAAAAGTGTCTTAAGTACTCTGAATCCGTTTAGCGATGTCTGGAAGGCTGAATCAATCATGACTGTAAGGTATCATGCCAAAGTAGCTACATTAACTTTTTCACCTCATGGCATAGTCAAAAGTCATAATAAGGGTACAATAACATTTAGTCACTTGAAAACGACTGGTGAGGGCTCACACGGTGAAGAGACTGGGGACTCATTTACCTCCTTAAGTTTGGTTGTTAAGTATGAATACATGTTACAGTAGAATAGTTCATTCACGGAAGCTATGTTAGATTATCACACTGTACGGATCTTAGTCTAGTCGCTAAGCAAGCGCCTAACTTGTGTTTTTCATTTGCTTGCTCTCTTTTAAGTGACAAAATGTAAAACTCACATCTAGCTTGAAAAATAGGTTTTGGTGGATACTGGGAAATAACCACCACAGATTTTCGACAATCAGATCTCATCCCGTCCAAAACCAAGGCGATGTAATAACCTATAATGTCTCAACGTTGCTCGCTCCTACAAGTGTCAAATGTGATAGCTCTTGTGAGAGAGCTTATCTACTCTCTGACATACTCTCAATCTCATATGTGTGTTATACAGTTAATAGAATATATCATAAAATATCCAAAATCTGTAAGGTACGTAGCAATCAATTGATAAACTAACAACAACACATCATCACCATCTCCGCACTCCTTATGCCTTAACATGAGTGACTAAAGCCTTTCTATCAATGGGCGTAGAGATGTGTGTCAAGATCACCTTCCTCTATGCTAACATGTTTCTAATGAAGTGATATCTTATATCAATGTGCTTAGTCCTACTGTGGTACTTAAGATCCTTAGCATAGGCCGGTGCTGCCATGCTGCCACAATAAACAATCACAATTTTATTTAGAAATGTGATGACATCCAAATGTCTAAGGAAACTTCTCAACCAAATAGTCTCCTGTATGGCAGACGTGCACGGCACAAACTCTACCTCTATAGTGGACAAGGCAATGCAGGATTGCTTTTTGCTATTCCACGAAACTGTCATACTAACAAGTAAGAAGGCATATCTCGATGTGGACTTCAGCTCATTAAGGTCACCACCCTAATCAGCATCACTTAGCCAACTAAATGCATATCCAAATGCCAATAACATAGTAGAAAGTCTATAATCCCTTTCAAATACCTAAGTATTCTCTTGACTACTTTCCAATGAGCATGTTATGGGTTGGATTGGTAATAACTTACTAATCCAACATCATAACTGATATCGGACTGGGTAATTGGGCTCCCTACAGCATTGGAATATGGTAATCGAGACATCTATTCTTTCTCTTCTGAAGGCTTAGGTCCCATATGATCAAGGCTTAGATTTTCAACTTTCACAATAAGAGTACCAATAGGTTTGTAGTTTTGCATATTAAATCACTCAAGGACCTTCTTTATGTAAGTCTCTTAGGACAAACCAAGAAGTCTCTTGAAGCGATCTCTCAGGATCTTAACTCCTAATACAAAGCTTTCCTTACCCATGTCTTTCATCTTGAAAGTGGATGATAACCATCCTCTAGTGGCAACAACTAACTCCATGTCATTACTAGCTAGTATTATATTGCAAGCATCCCATTTTTTGCAGCTCAAAAATCTCTAGTCCAAATCAATCTTCTAGTAAAACATCACAACACTACCAAGCCCAAACTGGCTTTTTAAAACTTAAGTCAAGTCCAATCAGTCATTTCTGGGCACAAGAGCCCAAATGAAACAGAAATAACCAAACTGCCCCTTGGGTATTATGGAAAGTCTTGCTAGAAGATACAAACTTCTCGAGATGGTAAGTCCATCTAATCTGGCATGTCTTGCGAGAAAATACAAAGTCCTCAAAGTCGCACCCAGATTTTTCGCACTTGAGGAATACTCACCCAAGCGGGAAAAATGTTGTACTCTCTCGTTAGAACTCACCCTCTTAGAAGAATGAGTGCGACTAGGTTTGAATTGAAAATATGTTTGAATAAAGGGCTTTTGAAAAAGATTCGGAGTCGCCACCTAACTTGATTAAGGTGAGTTAGGTCACCTAAAAACTAAGAATAATCCGAAGACTACACTTAAGGTTTTTGAAAAACAATTTTGAAAACATCTCCTCAAGAGAGGGTTTTTAAGAAAACAGGTTGTTTGGCAACCTTTGGAAAACATTTAGCCCTTTTTAGAAAAATGACTCCCTTTTGGTCTTTGAAATCAGTGATCTAGGTTCGGAGGTTGGTTACGTGTAGGGAAGATGCACTAAGCTATCACCCTACCCCGCCCTTTCGGTATCTACATGTCAATCTACCCTAGATTTACCTATGGGAGTCTTCGACTAACTATAGTTCAACCTTATTCACTTTAGAAAAACAATGTTTGAAAACTAATATGATGCATGATATGCAAGTGCAAGATAAGAGAATTGATTTGGAAAAAGAATTGAAAATAAGTTGATTAGATTTGAAAATAGATTTGAAGAGATGGAATTGAAATTGGAAAGTTTTAGAAATTGGAAATAAAGATTTAAAAATAGATTTTTGGAATGGGAAACTTGAAAATAGATTGGAGACTTGAAAAGATTGTGGAATTTGAGATTTGGAAAGATTTGAAAACCGCACCCATGAGGGTGGAATTGAAAGTTTGAAAAATATTGTGACCGCACCTATGAAGGTTGCCTACGTATCCCTTTGGGGGAATCAGGTCAGTCGTAGTTCGGACAAGAGTCCGATTGAAAAGAGATTGATTTGAAAAGAGAGATTGGATTGGAAGAAAGAAATTGAATTGAAAATTGAATTTGATTTGAGATTAGAAAAGGAGATTGAATTTGAGAAGATTGGACTTGCTTTGGAAAGATTGATTTTGGAAAAATTTGGTTTTGGAAAGATGGAGGTTTAGGAACCTAGACTTAGGAAAGGCTTGACTCGACTTGGAAGGTTTAGGAGATTAGGAAAGGTTGGATTTAGGAAATGTTCGAATTAGGAAATGTTCGATTTAGGAAAGTTTCGAATTAAGAAAGGTTCAAATTAGGAAAGTTTTGAATTAAGAAAGTTTCAACTTAGGAAAGTTTTGAATTTGGAAAGTTTAGAATTTAGAAAGCTTGGAAGTTTAGAAAGATTTAACTTAAGAAAGTTTCAAATTTAGAAAGTTTTGAAGTTGGAAAGATTTGAAATTTAGAAAGTTTAAGATTCAAAAAGTTTTTAGAGTTTTAGAGAATCTTGAGATTAGGAAAGGTTTGAGTTTGGGAAAGATTTGAAAGCTTGGATTTGAAAAAGATGTTTGAAAGGGGTAGAATTAGGAAAATGTTGAACTAGGAAAGATTTGAAAGTTGAGTTTTAAAGTTTAGGAAAGATTTTTATGTTCAAGTTTTGAAAACTTAAGATTTAGGAAAACGGAAGTTTGGGAAGGATTTGAATTAGGAAAGGGTTGGATTTTGAAACTTAAGGAAAGGTTTAAAGTTTAGGTTTAGGAAACTTATGGTTTAGGAAGGAATTGAATTAGGAAAGGTTTGGATTAGGAAGGGATTGGATTTAGTTTCTAAAAGAGAAAGGTTGGATTTTGTTTCCAAAAACGGAGGACGGGATCTAGTTTCCTAAACGGGGAGATTGGATTTGGTTTCTTAAAGAGAAGATAGGATTTGACAAGAATTTGGAGAGGGAAATTTTAGAAACCCTAGTTTTGAAAAATTGTAGTTTCGACGTAGAAAATAGGTTTTGGAAACATGTATAGTTTTGATGTAGAAAACAAAAGATTTTGGAAACCTAGGTTTAGGGCAAAGTTTGAAAATTGTGTTTTTGGAAAGAAAATTAGGGTTTCCTAATTGTGGGTTCTAGGGCTTGATTTGGGGCTCTAAGGAAAGAGTTTTTGGAAAGTGTGTTTTTAGAAACGAAGGTTTTTCTAGAAAGGAATCCTAGGGAGGAGTTTTTGGAAAGTGAATTTAGAAAGAGAGTTTTTGGAAAAGATTTTAAAGAGAAGGAGTTTTGGAAGGTGTGTTTTTAGAAACGTAGATTTTGGAAGGGAAATCCTAGAGGGGAATTTCTAGAAAGAAGATTTTAGAAAGAGAGTTTTTAGAAAGATTTTTGGAGAGAGTTTTTAGAAAGTGGATTTTGAGGAAAAGATTTTGGAGAGGAGTGGAAAAAGAGAGTTTTGAAAAATAGATTTTGGAAGGGAGTTTTTGAAAACACTTTTGAAGAGGAGAGTTTTAGGAAAGTATATTGAAAAAGGAATTTTTAGGAGGAAATTCTTGGAGAGAGAGAGAGTTTTTGGAAAGTACAAAAACATCTCACTTTCCTAAAGTGATTCTAGCCATAAGAGGGCTAGAACCACTTTAAGAAAGTGGTTTTGAAAACAAAGTTTGAAAATATAGGCCAAAAGGCCACTTTTAATATAACACTTTCCTAAAGCAACCCTAGCCATGGAAAGGCTAGAATCACCCTAGAATTGTGGTTTTGAAAACAAGTTTTTGAAAAAGAGATTTTGATGCAATTTTGAAAACAAGTTTGAAAACGATTTTTTGAAAAACAACTTTGAAAACGAGTTTTGGAAGTGCAAGACTATGATATGCACAATGCAATTTGGGGTCGTGAACATACAAGGCTAAGGCTTCACCACATAATCAAGGGGGCCGGACCCACGTGGTCTTTGGTTAGACTATAAGAAAGCCCCCGACACGGTGACTCTCCAATAGTCCAATCCTACACATGGACCGGGAATCCCCTTGTTTCAAGCATGCAAAGAAAGGGGGGGAAAGAGATGGGGGATTAAAATAGAGAAAACCCAAGTGGGTTGGAGAGAGAAGAGAGAGGGGGAATGCGGAAATTTAAATAAGGAGCCTACCTTGTTTCTTGTTTATTTTGCGTGCCGTGCAGTCTTCGGTCTTCGGTCTTCGTCTTGGTCTTCTTCTTCAACCTTCAAGGGTTGTCTTCAAGCTTTGGATGACAGCTCCTCAAGTCTTCCAAAGATGGTTGAAGGTTAGGGTATGAGTGTATGAGGGAGTGTATGAGTGTATAGGAGGCTAGGGTTTGTGTATAGTGGCCAGGGTTTAGAAAACCTAAGGAGGCTAGGGTTTTTGAGGTGCTCGAGCTCTGTATATCGAATTGTATAATTTCTAGGTTAAGTTTGTAGACCCCTTTCACGTTGATCGAGGCTCTGTATTTATAGAGGGAAGACAAGCCTGGCGCTTATTGCAGTGGCGCCAGGGCAAAATTTATACTAGCACCACTAGTAGTGGCGCCAGGCCATTTTTTGGTTTGGCGCCACTGCTAGTGGCGCCAGCCATTTAGGAAACAATTAAGGACGGCAAGCAACGTATCTTTGACTAGATTTGGGCGCCTGTACTAGTGACTACCATGTAAATTTTAGCCTGGCTTCACTAGGAGTGACTCCGGAAAGTCCGGGAATGATTTGAAGGAGCTGGGAGTGACTCGGAAGGCCGGAAAGGAGCAAGAACACTTAAAATAGCGTCCCAGAGGTATTTGACTTGAAAAGTGAGGATTGGATGTGTCGAAAAGGTTGACCGAGCCTTTAGGGGCAAAACGGTCAATCGGACCGGAAAACTGCCGGGACAGACTCAAACTGTCCCGGAAGAAGACTTGGGGTCTGGAAACATTATTTAGAATGTTCCCAGAGGTTGCCGGTTTGATTCCCAGGGCCAGCGTGGTCGGAAATGGAGACCGGCCCACAAGGGGCAAAACGGTCATTTTGTACCGGGTTTGCCGGAACTGACTCGGAATGGTCCGGAAAGGTAAAGGAAGGTCGAGAACACTATAAAAAGTGTTCTCGAGACATTACCGGTTTGATACCCAGAGCCGGTGTGGTCGAAGAAGGAGACCGGCCCTCCAGGGGCAAAACGGTCATTTTGTACCGGGTTTGCCGGAACTGACTCGGAATGATCCGGAAAGGGAAGGGAAGGTTTAGAATACTATAAAAAGTATTCTCAGAAGGTTACCGGTTTGATACCCAGAGCCGGTGTGGTCGAAGAAGGAGACCGGCCCTCTAGGGGCAAAACGGTCATTTTGTACCGGGTTTGCCGGAACTGACTCGGAATGGTCCGGAAAGGTAAAGGAAGGTCGAGAACACTATAAAAAGTATTCTCGAGACATTACCGGTTTGATACCCAGAGCCGGTGTGGTCGAAGAAGGAGACCGGCCCTCCAGGGGCAAAACGGTCATTTTGTACCGGGTTTGCCGGAACTGACTCGGAATGATCCGGAAAGGGAAGGGAAGGTTGAGAATACTATAAAAAGTATTCTCAGAAGGTTACCGGTTTGATACCCAGAACCGGTGTGGTCGAAGAAGGAGACCGGCCCTCCAGGGGCAAAACGGTCATTTTGTACCGGGTTTGCCGGAACTGACTCGGAATGGTCCGGAAAGGTAAAGGAAGGTCGAGAACACTATAAAAAGTATTCTCGAGACATTACCGGTTTGATACCCAGAGCCGGTGTGGTCGAAGAAGGAGACCGGCCCTCAAGGGGCAAAACGGTCATTTTGTACCGGGTTTGCCGGAACTGACTCGGAATGATCCAGAAAGGGAAGGGAAGGTTGAGAATACTATAAAAAGTATTCTCAGAAGGTTACCGGTTTAATACCTAGAGCCGGTGTGGTTCCCGGGGCGTTCGAATGCCTAGGGGCAAAATGGTTATCTTGACCGAAAAAGGTCCAAAGGGTAATGTGGTCATTTTTCACCGAAGTGAACTAACAGACATGGGTATTGACCTAGGTTTTGAGTGTTTCCGCCACTCGGACGGGTTTGAGTATTTTCGCTACTCGGACGGGGTTGACGATTTGAGAGTACTTCCGCTACTCTAACGGTTCTGTGAGTATTTCCGCTACTCTAACGGTTCTGTGAGTACTTCTGCTACTCTAACGGTTCTGTGAGTATTTCCGCTACTCTAACGGTTCTATGAGTATTTTCGCTACTCGGACGGCTCTGTGAGTATTTCCGCTACTCTAACGGTTGAGTATTTCTGCTACTCGGACGGCTCTGTGAGTACTTCCGCTACTCTAACGGGGGTGTGAGTAGTTTTGCTACTCGGACCGTCTCGAGGAATAAACTGTCTCGAGAGAGGGATTGGAAAGGGGTCTTATCGTCTCCGAAGAGACGTGCCTAGATTGGAACCGTCTCGAGGAATAAACTGTCTCGAGAGAGGGATTGGAAAGGGGTCTTACCGACTCCGAAGAGACGTGCCTAGATTGGAACCGTCTCGAGGAATAAACTGTCTCGAGAGAGGGATTGGAAAGGGGTCTTACCGACTCCGAAGAGACGTGCCTAGGTTTTGAGTGTTTCCGCCACTCTAACGGTGTTGTGAGTGTTTCCGCCACTTTGACGGTTTTGTGAGTGTTTCCGCCACTCTAACGGTTTTGTGAGTGTTTCACTACTCGGACCGTCTCGAGGAATAAACTGTCTCGAGAGAGGGATCAGAATTGGAATAAGAAAGGACAATGCCCCTAAGGGCATTTTGGTCATTTTGCCTCTATTTGGGCCTGACAGGCCCGCGAAGCGATGGAAAGACGGAATTTAGACTAAAGGATTGGTTTCGATTGGAATATGTCCATAATGACTTGAAAACAAGTTTGGACGGAGTGGAGATTGCCGAGCGGTCAAAAATGGGGTGCTTACACTCAAGACAGTAAGTCCATTCAACCCTCCACATCTTCGAAAAAGTACTAAGTTCTCAATATGGTAAGTCCACCTTCTAGGACTATCCCTGGATAGTCTAGTATGTTCAAGATTCCAATCAAACTGACTCCAGACCCGTTCTGGTGATTCCCGATCAAAATGACTATTTTACCCCTGGTGACTCGGGCACCCTGTCTTAATCACACCGGTTCTGGGAATCAAACTAGCATCTGTCGTGATACTCTGAATAAGATCCTTTTCCAATTCCAAGTGAGTCCCTTGACTCGAAACACCTCTAAGTCAATAAAAGCTTCCCAGAGCATCTCATGGACGCTTTGCTAGGGTTGACTTTTTCTTCAATTCGCTAATTAAAACGCGCTGCCAAATGACTTGAGAAATGTGTAAATCAAGGAATTTTCAAAAGCCTTTCCATCGATATGACTCAATTAAAAAGATCACTCCCTGAAGCGTCTAATCACATGGCTCAAAAGTTGCCACTTTGAAAAACCCTTAGAGCATCTCACAAACGCTCCACCACGGTTAACTTTTTCTCCAATTCCCTATTTAAAGTGCATTGTCAAACGACTTGAGAAATGCGTAAATTGGGAAATTCCCTAAAACTTGTTCGAAGGACCTCCTATTTGCACAGTTCGATTGAGGAGGTTGCTTCTGGAGGCCACGATTGCATAGCCTCAAAATTGCTACTTTCAGAAACCCTCAGAATGTCTCATAGACACTCCAAAAAGCTTATTTTCATGTCCACTTCTCGAGAAAATATCGCCGTCATCTGAAATTCTTTGAATCTCCCTAAACGCTCCTGGTTCATGAGAAATAATCGGTGACTGTCGTGAACACGATTGATTTTCCTGAATCTTTCTCAGATTGCACGAATATCAAGGCGAAGTTGACATAAAAGTTCCCGGTAGCGGAATGTGTGCTACATGCTCCCAAAAAATGATTAGATCGTCCAAAACTTTGCTTGTTGCCTAAAATAGGATAGTACAGGGAATGCCACGTGCCACTCAGCCAGTAGAGGAAGCTTGGCACATGTGCTACATGCGCCCTTAGGGTTTTTATTTCCCTATAAATAGTAGGCCACCCCATGCGTATTCTAGACTAAAAAATAGTAGCAAAACTTTGCCAAATTCAATCCAGAGCCTCCGAAAATCAAGAAAACCCTATGTTCTTCAAAGACCCAAGCCTTTACAAGCCTATCCAAGCTTAAGACTACTCAACCATGGTGGACTGAAGAAGATTCAAGGCCAAAGGTGAAGCTCTATTTACTTTTATGCTTCCCCCACTCCTCTCTTCTCCCTCCAAGCACACTTGAGCTCTTTTTCTTTTTTAATCCACATCTACCCCTCTTCTTGCATGCTTGGAGTAAAAGGGCCTTTAAGCTTTGCTTAGAGGAAAGTCTATGCAAACCACAGGTTGGGGGCCCTCTCATAGGCCTACTTGATCATAGTACAACCCTAGAGCCCCTTATAACGTGGTGTAGCCTTCAACCTTTTATGATTCATGACCCTCTTGCATTATTATGGTGACCTTGCTCATGTATTGCTTGTGAAAGTCTTGTTGTCATGCTTAAAACTTTTTTTCAAAACCACCATTGGTTTCATCTTCCAAAGCTCTCCAAAGTTCATATCAAAATAACTTTCAAAAAAATGCCTTTAAATTAGAGTTTCTTGAAATTTAAGCCAAGAACCCTAGATTTCCATGCCATAGAAAGTCTTCTTAAAAACCCTAACCTCCATTTTGCATGTTTGCATTTTTCACTCTCTTGAGTTGCATAAAAATGACTTTCAAAACTCCCTCTCGAAGAGAGGTTTTTATTGATTTTTAAAGTTTTCAAAGACAATACTTTCTTAGGGGAGGTTCTCAATGTTTTGCTCTTTTGAATATTGTGGTTGGAATTATCCTATAGAGTCCTCTCTTGAGTGATTTCTTTTGAATTGACCATATGAAGAATTGTTTTCTAAATTGGTTTTAATCCCTTAAAAGTGGTTTTTTAAAACACCCCTTTCCAAAAAATAATTTTCAAAAGTTCATTCACTTTAGTTTTCAATCAAAGTAGTTTTCAAAGCTACCCATTGTATATTGATTTTCAAAAATTTTACTCTCTTGAGTTTGTGGTTAAAATTATTCCAAGGTAACCCTTTCTTGAGTGGTTTATAAATACCAACCATATGAACCATACGCTCACTTGAGTGGTTTTCATAAAATAGTTTTCAAAACACCCTTTCATGTTACATGCACAAAACTACCTTTCCAAAACCACTATGTCCAAATCCTAATTCAAAACCTCATTTCAAAACCACTAGGTTCAAAACTCTAGTCCAAAACCGCTCTTCAAAACCATCTTTCAAAACCCTAGGTTAACTTGACCCTAGTTGCCGATCGTTAGGTTAACTTAACACAAGTTAGTTAACCTTAGGTCAACTAAACCCTAGATTAACCTAACCTTAGGTAGTTAACCCTAGGTCATCCAACTCTAGGTTAACTTAACCCTAGTTAATTAACCCCAGGTCAATCCAACCCTAGGTTACCCTAGTTAGGTAACCTTAGGTCATCCTACCCTAGTTACCTTAACCAAGGTTAGTTAACTCCATGGCTCCAATTGAAAGTCCTTTTTAAAATGATCTTTCAATTCAAAACCATTTTCATAGCATGCTTTAAAAAACATCCTACTCTCTTAAGTTGTTAAAAATCAATTCCAAAATATTTTCAAATGCTTCTATACTCTATCCCAAAATGTTTTCAAGAGATTTCTTAAACTTGTCTTGATTAAAATGGCTAGACACTGAACATTTTTCAAAAACTATTTCAAAATACTTTAAAAAACTCACAACCCTAAGATGTCTCTAACCCTTTCATGGTTAGGGGTTTCCAAGGGAAAGTGATACATTAAATGTAACTTTCAAAGATTCATAACAGGGTTCTAAACCCTAAATGTTTTCCTAAACCTCTTTTAAAAATGAATTTCAAAAGTCACATTTTTAAGACAATCTTAGTCATTCAATGATTATGACTTTTTACAGAAAGTGAGATATCAAGTAGGGTTCCATAGTCCTAAATCTAAAAAAAAAAAAAACAAATCTAAGGGAGGTCTCCAGCTTCTCTTCCAAACATGTTTTCAAAATTTATAACCTTAAAAGAGTTAGTCTCTCAATAGCTAATCTCTCAAAGGTGGTAAGATATTTAACATAACTTCTATAAGGTATTTAAAAATTGTTTCCAAAAATTTTTTGAAGACAAGTTCACAAGAACTTTCCCAATCCGAACTTTATTTCAAAATCTTCAAATCAAGCTTTCAAAAAATATTTCAAAACTCTCTTGAGTTGTTTTTAAAAATATTCCAAAACTTTTTTGAATTGTTTCAAAAATATTTCAAGGCTCCTTTGAGCTATTTCAATAATATTCCAAAGCTCTCTTAAGTTATTTCAAAAGTATTCCAAAACTCTCTTGAGTGGATTTCAAAACTTTTCATAACTTTTTCAAGTTGCTTCCAAAATACACTTCTAAAAACACCTTAAAATACATTTCAAAAACATTCAAGTTCAACTTCAAGAACTTTTGAAAACAATCAAAGTCCTATTTCATAGGTATCTTCAAAACAATCCAAATCCTATTTCAAAGGCATGTTCAAAATATTCCAAGTTTTATTTCAAAAAATTTTCAAAATTCTAAAAGGTCCAAGTCTAAACTCTCCTAAGTTCAAGTTTCAAAAACCTTCCATGACTCCCATGAGTTCATTTTCAATCGTGTTATTGCACGAACTATGACTGACCTGATTCCCTCCAATTGAGATACATAGACAACTTAAGGAAATCTAGGTGCGGTCACCACCTCCTTTAAATAGACACTTTTAAAAAACATTTCAATCATACAATTTTCAAAACTTGCATTGCAATATCCTGAACCTCTATTATCTGATTTAATGAGAATTTCCTAAATTTGATATTAATTCAATGAGTCTTTAGGTCAAAATGACCAATGGTAATGCATGTTGTAACATATGCTTTATGTGAGAGACACATGTGATTAATTCCCATGAGTGTCTTTTAGACACACACACACACCTACCGAATGAAGATTAAAGAAGAAGGAGAGAAGAAGAGCATGTGGAGAGAGGGAGAAGAGGAGGAAGAAGATTGGAGAAGCTCAATCCAAGCTAGAAGAAGCCATTGTTGAAGTCTAGGGAAACTTAGAAGAAAGGTATGAACTATTATCTCTTGTACATGTAAATATATATGTGTTGTTGTGTTTGTAGACTCTTTTGAGTCCCATTTGGTTAGGTTTTAAGGGCTTGTAAGCATATTTTGATGGATTGAGAATTAGGGTTGAAAAACCCCCCAAATTTATACATATTGGGTTTGAGATTTTAAACTATAGATCTCTTTGATTGACTTGTTTATTTTGCCCCATTTTAAGATGTTTTAGTCTTTTTGGATAAATCTTTGAACCCTAGAAGCATTGGTAGAGTTTGGGGTGGTTTGGATTTGGAAATCTAAGGCTTGGAGAATTCTCCTTGTTGTGTGCGAGTGCTTTGAGCGTTGGGACAGTCACTAGACCGTTGGAATGGTCAGAGAAGGCTAAAAAAAAACAAGTCATTGCAAACCTTACCGTTGGGACGGTCCTTGGTGCTGGGGATTGTGGAATTTTTCACGACTTGGTTATAGTGCATACGCGAAACACTAAAAATTCTCATCTGATTAGCATAGCCTAATCTTCGTGATTAGAATTATACATTCGAGATCTCTCTGGTTTGATTCCGAATAACAAGTAACAGTAACAAGCACGAATCAACTGCTTGAATTTAAACTTCGGACTTCTGTTATATCCCTCGTGCACGCCTTACTCCAAAGAGAGTGGGCTCACCGCTGCTAGGGTTTCTCTTCCTCACAAAAACGTATATCTCTTAATTACGACCAAGTGTAACTCTAGCAGCTTGTAGAGTGCGTATATATAGAGTCTATAACAGGGACTATATTATTAGTATAATTAGGGCTTTCTACGCAAATAAGAATTCCTGATCCAACCAGGATTAATCCCTATTTACGTAAATTATAATTTATACCACTAATGAATTATATTTACACTCCATGTTATACTAAGAATTATATTTCGAGCTCCATATTATTAAATGCTTATTTATCTCCCCACGTTAATATTACAGATACCCGTCTGTTAAATTAAATTACTGATAATTAAATTTAATAGACTTATTTAAATCCTTGAGACCTTCCACTTAACTTATTTGATATGTCGGATTCATAATCCACCTGCAGGGTTTGACAGAATCAAAACTTATAAGCTTTCTTAAGGGGTATAATCAATCTCTATACCGGCACATGGATTCCATTAATAATTAATATTTGCCATACACATAATGTTATTGTCCAACTCATTAAGTTTATTGACCCACAAAGAATCTCACTCTTCTGTGAATCAAAATAATAAACACTACATGCACGTGTCTATTTATTATATTAGGATTAAGAGTATAAACACTCATAATAATCATGAGGTATTAATTGTTTTATATAGTCAATATAAAAATAATTACCTCAACACAATCCTGTTCAATATACACAAAATATATTAGTGCAAGGAGTTGGAACTATACCATTCCCCATAGTCAAGACAGACTTATTAAAACTTTGTGCTACAGTCCTACTGATAGTGTGTTTAGTTCCATCTAAGACTGTGAACGATAAGCTTATATTCCATAAGAACTGATGATTTGATCTTTTGTGTGTAAGCCGTACTCTACATACCAAATCATCTACTATATAGAATAAAAGACACACATGCATAATGATTAAATAAATAACGTAATGTAAACATTGCTCACATAAATTCTTATTAAAATAGAATAACTAATTTATTAATAAATACTGAAACCGTTATGCAAAGTATGTCTTTTAGTATAAATCCCTAACACATGGCATCGTTAGAACGGTCATAAAGAAATTGGCCTACCATTGGAACGGTCCCTGGAATCGTTGGGATGGCTTGGTGCTGACAGTCTCAACACTATTTTGTAAAATGGACATAACTTGCTATAAAAAACTTAGATTGATGCATCGTTTAAAGCGTTCGAAAGTAGACTCATAGACCTTTTTACCTAAATAAATATTATACTCTTATTTCTTATAGATTCAGAGATATTGAAGTTTAAAGTTAACCTAAAATTTTTGTCAAGAACATTGTTTTTCAAAATTTTGGTCTATTTTTTATGGGACATAATTTATTTATCTGAAATATATTTTTGACCCATGACTTATCAAATTAAAAGTTTTTAAATCTATTTTCAAGTTAAATTGATTTATAATGTAGTCTCATTTTTTTGATGAGAATGAGATGCATTGAATGAACCGGTGTTGAGGGATCAATGTTTTGAACCTCAACTTTTATGATTCTTGCTTTGCATTGGAGTTTTGTGTTTGATGCTTACATGTACTCTATGTGTAGGAACACCCTTGTTTAGCATCAATCCTCGAGGATAGAGGTGAGTAATGATATGCCATGAGTAAAACGCTATTACTTTTCAAATGTTTTAAATTCAATTCCATATCATGCAATGTTTTTCGTATGTTTTCAATGGATCAACGTTTATGTTCAAATTTAAATGTCATACTTTGGAATGCAAGCAAGTTATACTTATGTTATGAATCAAACCCATGGACTACAATGTTTAAATGAAAAAAATACATGGTTTTGTAATGTACGATGTCAACTCGAGATCTTTCATGGTAAGACTCTAAACTAGTAACGATGGTCCTACGGTAGGGGATGTGAAATAATCTATCATCGTGTTGGGAGACGTCCCTTGGCTTAAAGAGCATTTGTGTGACCTTTATGGTTATTGTAACTGAGCCTAACTTTTATGATTTGCTTAAAAAGCCTATGTGTAAGCTTTATGGTTGCTAATGGACAGAGCGTAGCTGTTAATGACTGAGCCTAGTTCTCATGATTGAGCTTAATTCTCATGATTGGCCTAAAGTACTCTATGTTGCAAATGAATTGAGCATAGCTCTTATGATTGAGCCTAGCTTTCATGATTGACCTAAAGCACTCTATGTTGCTAATGAACTGAGCGCTCTCATGATTGAGCCTAGCTCTCATGATTGGCCTAAAGCACTCTACGTTGCTAATGAACTGTGCGTAGCTCTTAATGACTGAGCCTATCTCTCATGATTGGCTTAAGAGCTTTATGCGTGACCCTTGTAGTTACTATATTGGCCTAAAAAGCCTTATGCGTGACCCTTGCGGTTACTATGTCGGCCTAAAGAGCCTTATGCATGACCCTTGCGATTACTATGTTGGCTTAAAGAGCCTTATGCGTAACCTTTGCGGTTACTATATTAGCTTAAAGAGCCTTATGCATGACCTTTGCGATTACTATATTGGCCTAAAGAGCCTAATGCGTGACCCGTACGGTTACTATATTAGCCTAAAGAGCCTGATGCGTGACCTTCGCAGTTACTATGTTGGCCTAAAGAGCCTTATGTGTGACCTTTGCAGTTACTATATTAGCTTAAAGAGCCTTATATGTGACCTTTAAGGTTACTAATGTGGAGTCTAGCTCTGATGTAAAGGCATAATACACTTATATTCTAGAATGAACAATATGATTTATTCAAATGCTTCCGGATAAGTTATGTAGGTTTCCACAAGTATTAATGTCACAGTGCATATCTCCTTTTTATGATATTATGATATGCTTTACTGTACCATGCCATGATATGCTTATGACAAGCTACGTTATGCCATACATGATCATGTTACGATTTGCATCTCATTCACAGGATACTATTTTCGAAATGTTATAACATTTTATTATAAAAGCTTATGATAGAATGTTTTAATATGATGCTCATGCTACCTATGATTTAAAGCCTTTGCTTTCATATTTTTAAGTTCATGCCATATATGCATAAATGTTCATCTATTGTCATATACATTAAATAGAAATGATTGTCCATATTATTTTATACTCATGCATCATTATCATTCATTAAGAATTAGCTTACGTTTTCTAAAAATGTTTCAGGTAACCAAACTGGGAGGCCTTAGAGGGAGGCCCATAATATGGATATTTGGACTGCGGCCCACGAGCCTTATGTTATGTAATGATATTGGGTTGGACCCTTAATATTTTGTAACCTTATAATGGTATACAATTGTGGTGGCCTTGTATTAGGCCCATATGTATGTTTATGTTTTGGAGATTAGACACAGCTTTGCCATGTATGACACGTTTTATTTTAAGTTCAATAAAATCCTATTTTCATGATTTTGTATCTTTTAAATGATAAATGCATAGGTGTTTAACTGCTTTATGTAATACGGCATGAAGTAGCCTTGCTACTGGCTGGTCATCTACCCTAAATTCGGATAGGCTAGATTAAGAGGGGTGACATGCATGAACTATGACTGACCTGATTCTCGTCATTTGGGATACGTAGGCAACTTAGGAAAACTTAGGTGTGGTCACCACATCCTTCAAATGGACACAATTCAAAAATATTCCAATCATTCAATTTTTAAAACTCACAAAACTATGAATGATCTGATTTTGGCCAAATGAGATACGCAAATAACCTAAAATGATGTGGTCATAACTCTTTTCAATTCAAATGTCCCTTTTCCAAAACATTACATTAATTAAAATTCCTATTTCCAATGACACTTTAAAGTTTTTCAATCTTGAAATATTTTTCTAAAACCTTTTTCATATATCATTTCATCCCAAAAGTGATGACCAAACTCAATTTTTAAAATTTTATAAGTGGATATAAGTGGACATTAAGTAACCAGTGATTTAAGCGAGTTAAGGGTGATTAATCATGTAGGTACCAAAAGGGTGGGGTAGGGTGATGATCTTAGAATATCTTCCCTACACATAATCAACCCCTAGACCATAGATTTTTGTTTAAAAGACCAAAATCGGAGTCACGTTTTCAAAAAGGCTTTAAAACATTTCAAAAAGTTGCTAAAACCCTCTTTTTGAAAAACCTTCTTAAGAAGGGTATTTCCAAAACCTTTTAAAAATGGCCCTTATTCAAAATAAAAAATAAGATTTCAAGTTCAAACTCCTATTGTACTTTTCCTTTTAGAAGGGTAAGTTCTAACAGAGAGAGTACCGTACTTTTCCCAAGCTAAGAGGACTTAGGTAAAAACCGGAGCGCGACAACTGGTGACTCTGCTGGGGACTACTTAGAGGCTTAGGACGTTAACATATCTCTTCACCCTTCACACATCTAGAATCTCCAATTACTTTGTCTATTTCTATCCACTTTTCAAAAATTTTTAAACTTTTAGAAGTTTTAAAAATCATAAGTGTCCTAAATCAAACATTATTTTCAAAATTTTCAAGAATGTTCAAAGTTTCAAACAAGTGTCATCACTTGCACTCATTCTATTATTCATGCCATTGAATTTATTTCTATATTCATGGTCTTGCATTGATCATCTATTTCCATCTTGCATTGAGTTTTTGGAAAAGTACTAACTCTTTATATTTGTTTTACGGGTAAACCCTTGTTCACATTTACTTTATGCTGTGTGAATACATTAACTGTCATGAATGCATGAATGATACATGATGGATATGTGTTATTGCGCTCTTTCCTCCCATTGCAAAAATTCCACACACTTGGTGCGAATCACAAGCATTTGCATTCATACTTGCACTTATTACCTGTTACTACCCTATAGTTAGAAGGGGGAACAATAATTGGCTATCAGTGGATACAGTGTCTGCTTCTTACCTAATGGCTTTTAGATAGGTCCCCTGCTCGAATCACTAACCAAAGATGGGATTCACCCTTTCGGGAGTGGACGCTGAAGGTTTGAAGATTCGGGAACCGAGCTTTGTAGGAAGCATTGATCAACCTTAACCTCATGCTCATGTAGCACCCCCTATATAGCCGACCCTCTGCCGAAATTAAGACACACGCATTAATTTAAAAAATAAGGAGGAAAGCGCGACTGCTTTACATTTCCTTACTCTTGACCACTAAATTACTTAATTGCTACCGATATGCTGTCTGATTACATTGTAAAAAGTGTAATTATAAATTCCTAATTTTGTGTTTGTTAGCATTAAAATAATTATAAATAGTTTTAATTAATTTACTTTTAATCCTAAAAAATTTTGTCGAGCATTTTGTAGGCTTTTAGATAAAAGAGGGAGCAAATCTACATGGAAAGAAAGGAGTCTTCATTAATTAAAGCCCACCCACATGGGCAAACATCTATTTTCCAATAACTCCACTAAAACAAGCAACCCATGTTTTTGCTCACATGGAAAGAAGGTAATTGATATAGAAAGAAGGCAACTCATAAGACAATTGACTTGGAAATAAGACAATTGACATGAAAATAAGGTAACTCACATGACAATTGACATGGAAAGAAGGCAATTGAAGAAATTAATAATTAAATAAAGGAATAATGTATCATTGTGGGGAATGGATAACTTCATCTTGTGAGTCTATAAATAGCAACAATAAGACCAAGGAAATAGAGAAGAGGCAAGAGAGAGAGAGAGAGAGCTTGGGGGAGAGCCCGGCCTTTGGCCGAGGCTTCTCTCCTTGGGGTTTATTTCTCTTCCATTTATGTATGTTGTTTTGTATTAAACATTTTTATTTATAATTTTTTTTTCTTCCATGTCTAGACTTTTCAATATTAATAGCTAGTTTTATTCTTGAAGCCAATTGAGAAGATCGCTTGACCGAATTGGGATGATTGATTAAGGTTTGTCTTTTCAGTCTGGATTCATTTGAAAACTTATTGTTTTTGCATATTTTTGGTACATTGCATACTTGGGCATGTACACGTATATTTTATGCACGTAATGGTTTTATGTGAGTTTAGGCCAGATTAAGTTTAGGAGTAGTGTAAAAGTAAAGTATATGCTGGTTTACTCTACACTTTTCGAAGACTTGTATATTTTATGCGGGTACTCTATCCAGTATGTTTTTATGTCAAACCTCTAGTGAGGACCTAAGACCTTTAATTCTAATCTAGAATGGATCGAGTTATATTCATGAATAATTAATGTTTAGTTCCTTGCAAAAATTTAGACTTTTAATTGTGTTTGTAATACCTCTTGTCTTGACAAAGTAGCCGGTATATGCAAATAGATGGTAAGGGTCTTTGCTTTTAATTAAATAAGTTTTTGAGCTAGAGCATTTGAAAGCATGTGCCTTTAATTATGTTTGTAACACTTATGCCCTGACAAAGCATTGTCATGTGTTTACGAGTCGATGGTGAGGATTTTATGATTTTAACATCATGTTATAGTGAATGATTATTTTGAATATACCCATCTACTAATTTATGAGGTTCGAGTAGGCTAACCGATTGGCAGTTGGTAAATCTATATTGATCATTTGTAAATAAGTCAAGTGATTGAATCAATTGAATCCAAGATCGTTTTATTTTATTATGTTTATGTTCATGTCTAGTTTAGAAACCTCCTTCTCAAAACTGCAAAAAGATTTAATTTAATTTTATTTTTGGTAAGGTTTGTCATCTGGTTTTAACTACTACATCCATTCTCTGTGGTTCAACCTCGGTCTTATCGGGTTATTTTTTATTATGTACTACTTCGCCACACTTACATTTGGGTATATTAAGTAGATCAAGTCACTATCCATAAGTTTACTATACCGTTCATGCATCAATGCCTATTTCAAGACAAGAGTTCCAAAGTAACTCGAGTCATTATATTCTCGTGCATGTGATTAATCCCAAGAGAGTAGTCTAAAACCACTCTCATTCAAATCAAAGCCTACCTAAATTCCTAAGGGTTTCTCACGACCCTTAGGACGCATAGCATCCATATAATGACATATTGAAAAGAGGGGCCACAATCTCTCTCTGTTCATGGAGATAGGATTGCCATGAAGACAAGGGGCAACCAAAGAAGCAAGGTCACTCATCGACTTACACCCGAAGCAAGAAGAAGGCGAATTTGAAGACTCATGAGTAGTTTAGGAATTCAATGTATAGAAGATAGGCAAAAAGTCCTATAGATAATGTTCCCTTTTCCCATACAATGTATTTCAATTCCATATAAAAAAGCAATCCATTACAAATGAAGTCGTCATTTTTACTTCCTTTGAATGAATGAATGCATGAATGAGTAAATGAATGAATGAATGCTACAGGTTACAGGTATGGTACTGCATACATGGGCAAAACCGTATCCCCATTAATGAACCAATTATCATGCTTAGTCCATCTAAAAAAGCAAGTGCATTCCCAAGGCATGCATTGCATAAAACTTTCAAATTCAAGCACTAACTTCATTCATTTTTCATTATTTTGTTCCCCTCTTACCTCATTAAAGATAAGAGGGGTCTCTTTTTCATTTTTCTAGGCTCAAGAGCACAACCAAACTTATGGAGACCCTCCAGCATCCCACCTAGTTCATAACTCATTGCAAGAACGAGCCTAGTTATTGAAAGAGGTAATAGGAATCAAGAAGCAAATGACAAAATTGGAAATAATGCTTTTCTTGTTTCTATCCCTTGTAGCCTGACCTACATTGAAGAAAAATAGGAATTGACCATCTATCAAGCTATATGCTATCTTTCAACAGCATCCTCTACACCATGTTGTTGCCACACCAATCCTTCAAGCTCCGGTAACCATCCTAGCTTAACATTTAACTGTAAGTTAACCCTAAATCAATATTGGGCGCATCACCTTCCCGAAAATGGCAAGAGAGACCTTTAATTCTACTACCATAAAGTAAAAAATATCCCTTTGCAAAGCCCACTTGAGTTGGTTATATTTTTCAAGAAAGTAACCCGATGGTCACCGTTCACATTGGGTTAAGGAAAAACAATGAATAGGAACTAATGAGTGCACAATGAATGAACGATGATCTCCAAGAAGATCTAGTATCAATGACGTCTCCAAGAGCAAGCATATGAACTAGCTTTTCGACACAGAGAAGTGTCCAGAAGAACAAAGAAAAAAAAAAATTGCTTAGGAGTGAGTTTTTCGATGAAGATAAAAGTCCGGGAGAACAATGAGAGCCAATTGTCTAAGGTGATCATGGGTCTTCAGGAACCTTGCAAACGTTAATGTTTAAGCCTTTATATCCTTTTGTTTATAAACCCTTTAACCTAGCCTACGCTACAGTCTAGATCTAATTCCTCTCTGATAAAAAAGAATTGCAAAGTCCAAAAAGCTTCATTAGAAGATAGGCAACTATAAGGCGTTCTCCAAGCTGGGGCATTGATTGGAAGAGGGGATTCCCAAAATATGATTCCCTGTAAAACAATCCCCTCAACAAAGAGTTTGAGCCTTTTACCCTTCCATTCTCAGCTTTTAACCTTAGCCTACATTACTGTCCAAATTAAAGTCCTCTTGGATTGATGTTGGACATTTAGGACTAAGAGCTTTCACCTTTTACACTAGGGGTAATTTCACTCGAAAGTGACTCAAGGATAAGTGATCCTTAGTCTTCACTTATATCAAAATTTTGGGCCTAAAAAGAACCTTTCTTTCTCTACCCCTCACCTAACCATACATTACAATCCATAAAAAGACTACTTTGATCAACTATGGTCCATTAATCCAAAAAACTCTTACAAACAAGGAGATCTTTAGTCCACTATCAAAAGAAAGAAAGGAGTTTCCCTAATAATTTAGCTTTTCAAAATCTAAAAGTCACTAGACATGCCAAACAAATGCTGGATAGGGAAAAGTGGACCTTTAGCAGACTGGAGCTATTGTAGTGGTTCCTGCACTCCAATGAAAGGGAAGCCTTCTTGACAAGACCGTTGAGCCATGATACAAACCTTTATTTTTAAAACCATAGAGAATAAGGAAGCCACCCACGATCTGCCAATAAGCTTTGAATAGCTTGATCCAATCTTTTTCAAACCATAGAGAATGGGGCAACAACCCACCCTTGACCTCCCTAATCAACTTTGAATAGCCTGATTCAACCTTCTCAAACCATAAAGACTGGGGCAATATCCCACCCTATACCTCCCATTTAATTTCAAACTAGTTGATCCATTCAAGAAAAACTGACCAAAGAGGTTCGATCTTCTAGATGTCACAAACTTTTCAAAAAGAAACCACACCCTCTCCAAACACAAACTCAAGACGTTTGAGTTAAAAGAAGCATAATCCCTTAGAAGATATGCCAACAGGAATCTTGTCATGTCAATCAATAGCAAAAGCAAAAGCAAAACTCGACAACCAAACAAACACCAAGCATTCCAATCTCAAGAGATATTGGCCAAAGACAGACAAATGTCCTATCCTTCAAGCTTCAAAATAGAAGAATTGTAAGCACACAATAGTCTCTCATGACTCTCCGGGCTCAACTCATTTCCAGAGCTTCAACAAAGCAAAGGTATAACTCTTACCAAATCAAAACAAAATCTTTCGAAAGCAAAAGCTTTTACTTTCTTTCAAAAGCAAAAGCAAGTCCAATCGAGTTTTATGAAACTTTTCTTCAAAAAGTTTCAAGTTCCACGTCAAACAAGGTTTTCAAAACTTTTTCCTTTAAAAAGTTTTATTTCAAAACAATTTCAAGGTTTTTAAACTTTTTCCTTAAAAAGTTTCACTTCAAAACCATTTTTAAAGGTCTTTCAAACTTTTTCCTTCAAAAAGCTTCACTCCAAAAGCAATTTCCAAAGATTTTCAAAACTTTTCTCCTAAAATGTTTCGCTACAAGAACATTCTATAGGTTTTCCAAACTTTTTTCTTCAAAATGTTTCGTTCCAAGAACATTTTCAAAGGTTTTCCAACTTTTTTCTTTACGAAGTTTCGTTCTAAGAACGTTTTCAATGGTTTTCCAAACTTTTTCCTTAAAAGTTTCATTTTAAAAATAATCCCAAGGTTTCCCGAACTTTCCCCTTAAAAGCTTAGATCTCCAAAAAAAATCTTGGGGTTTTAAGCTTTCGCCTCAAAAAGTCTATTTTCAAAAAATTTTAGGGTTTTCAAGCTTTCGTCACAAAAAGTCTCGTTTCAAATTTCTAGGTTTTTAAACTTTTTTCTCAAAAGTTTCGTTTTAAAATTCATGGTTGTCAAACTTTCTTTTCGAAAGTGTTGTTTCAAAATTCATTGTTTTCAAACTTTCCTCATGAAAAATTTAGTTTCAAAATTCTAGGTTTTCAAAACTTTTCTCTTCAAAAGTTTTTTTTTTTCATAATTCTAGGTTTTTAAAACTTTTTTCTTAAAAGTTTTGTTCCGAGTTTCAAAGATTTTTCAAACTCTTTCATTCCAAATCCAAATCAATCCATTGCAGAGAATCGTTATGAAATCATTTCAAACAATCAACTTCAATTTCAAAATCATTTCAAAACGTCATCTTCAATTTCAAAACCCTGAACCTTCTTAGGGGAGTGTCATTTCACTAGTCAGAATGTTGATTCAAGATAACTAAGTTTCCAAATTGAAACATACCAGTCTCTCTGATTGCTTCACAATCAACATGGGACCCATATTTTATCGTTTTCTCTTATCTCTAGGCCAGTTCAACTCATATTAAGAACAATCAAAGGTCTTTCTCTTCACAATGTGTTATCTGTTTGCACTGTACTGTTTTAGTATTGAACTCTTTTGAGTGTTTGATCCAGTGCTAGGTAGGAAAAACAAATGCTGGTATTGACTTCTTGGAATTCAGGCTTTCTGAAATTGATGCCACGACTTTACTGGATTAGCATCATTCAACACTTACATAAACCGTTCTCCTACTTCCTTTACAGATTCTTCATGAGATTTAGATACATAGGTCAGTAAAAATAACAGAATACTTACATAAATGCACATGTATGTTGTATTAAATATGTTTTGATTCTGTAGTAGTATGATTTTACTGACGTGATTAGGCTATATGTACCTTTGTTTTCGTAAGCATTTCAGCTTGCTTGGTTCATTTATGAAATGCCTTTGTAGCTTGTTTAGTTCATATATGAAATGCCTTTCTTTATTCATGGAATTTACTTAAAAAGTGTTTCATTAGAGGGAAGGTTTATGTATGGGGTAGGAGCTCATGTTTAGGCATCATTTGGAAATCGGTTGAATGTTTTCCAATTTTGGAGAACTCAGATTTACATGAATGTGACGGTAAGAAATAGTACTAAAGCAATCAAAATGGAAAAACAAAGTACTTATTAGTAAAACAAAGTTTGAAAAGTTCATAGACTTTTGGTACGCACAACGGTCTAGGCACGGGTAACATGTGAGAACTGACGGAATAGTCTTGGGACTCCCGGTTTGAGAATTAGAACATTTTTTTTTTCATTTTAGAGCACGTCAAACTTTAAAGTCTTTAAGTTTTGGAGATTTATAGCTCAAAATCTCCAAACGACCTCGGAACGGCCCCAAACTTGGTACGTCATACGGTCTAGGCACGGGTGACGTGTGGGGACAGACGAAACAGTCCCGTGATTCCCGGTTCGTGAGTTAGAACATTTTTTCCATTTTAGAACATGTTAAACTTAAAAATCTTAAGTTTAGGGGTTCTATGCCTCAAAATTACCACACAGTCTCGAAACAGCCTTAAACTTAGTACATGTCATGATCTAGGCATTAGTGACTTGTGGAGACTGACGCAACAGTCATGGGACTCCCAGTTTTAGAGTTAGAAATTACAACTTTGTTTCGTTTGTTTTTTTTCGTTAATCACATTCATATATATATACATATATATTAAATGTTTAACTAATTGTATTGTTATTGTTTTAGTTTTACTCAAGTTATTCTGAAGGATTAGGCCGTTGTTGTTCATGGTTGGGATTGATGGAGTGCCTAGTCAATGAATGTTTTGGAGTATTTTTTGATGTATTGATGTTGGACAATAGGTGTGTATTTTGGATGAAAAAAACTGGTTTGTATGGTTTAATGCATTGACGTTGGTTTATTTTATATTTTTGTATTTTGTATGTATAGATGGTGTGGATTAATATTATATATATACATATATTTGAACTTCATTTTGATATATTTATCTTTAGGTGAATGAATATGTTTATTGATTTATGCAATTATATGGTGAATGAAATTTATCTATTGATTTATGCTAGGAATTACAAAAAAATAAATTTAAAAAATATATATTTTTTAAAAATAGATAGGGTATTTGTGATGGCTAGAATATTATTTGCAACGGCAAATAGCTGTCCCAAAAGGGTTACTTAAGCCACTTGTTTTTGCGATGGCTACACAGCTGTCACAAAAACTAACTTTTGTGATAGCTTCTCCCATCGCAAATGGTTACACAGCCATTACAAATACTAGATTTTGCAACAGCCATTGGTGATGTCGTCTTTCGTCGTGAAAAAACTAGATTAGGCGTCGGGCTTTTGCGACGGCTAGTTTGCTATCACAAAAAACTTACCCATCGCAAAACCTTTTTGTGACCCCTTTTTTTGTGTCAGTTGATTTGCCGTTGCACGGCCATCGCAAAAGTCATGTTGCTGTTGCAACGGCTAAACAACCTTTTGCGATAGCAAGTTGTTGGCACAAAAAATTGTGTTTTTAGTAGTGAAAAAAAAATTCAAAGAGTTAAAAGTTTTATTTTAGTAATTTTCTTTTTTATTTGATTCAAAATTTTTCAATACAATTAGGGATGTGTATATATTTGTACACATTTAAGGTTATTCGGACATTAAATTTCAAAAGGCATATAATTATAAATAAAGCAAGCAATGCAAACAGTAAGTAAATGGAGAAATCAAAAGGACTTAAACAACTCAATAGAATGTTATGCTTGAAGAAATTACTTGTGTATTTGTCTATCTACAATTGCAGCAGAAAATCTTGCGAAATGCATTGTGAAGTATAAAGCAATAAATATTATATCTCTCTCCTTACTAGTATACTAAAATTTTGTTCTTTTAGTATCATGCAAGACAAATTTTCTCCACATCAACATGTCCATATCTATTTCTTCTCCACATATACTTTTATCAACCTTTTTGTCATGAATTAACAAACGATGTTAAGAACACAACTCAACTAACAAAATAAACATCATAAAAATAAAATGTGATTGTACAAATTATTAGAGCTTCAATAGCAACCATGCACAAGACCATACGAATTCAATTGTGCTCAAAATATTGGTTAAGAGCTTGATGAATGAACTAAAGTAAAATTTTAAATTCTTTATCTCAAGGTAATAATTTTCACGAAAACAATCAACTTGGTGAATACGGTGAACTCACAAGCATAACTTGTTATAGCCAACAGTATTGATCAATGTTAATAAAACTATTCAGACACTTGAGAAGCTTGCACTACTAGACGTCAAACTATGTATGTATGTCCTATATACCTTTGTTGAATTTATCGACGGATGCTCCTCTTAATTTGATATTTCCACATAGTTTTTCACATATATTTTTCAATGCAAGTTGTTTTAAAATATCGCAGGCTTGTTTTTTCCAGTTATCACCAACCTTGTAATTCAGGTGGTATTCCAAAAGGACATGCTTACCTTGGCCTGATGTTCAAGCCTTTTTAGGCTTTAGCTTTGCAAAAATATGGCAGTATTAGTGATTAATGAGAGCCGCACAGTTAATCTTAGGAGTAATTATAAAAAAAACACCCCTAAATTATCACTTAATTTCTAACACGTGATACATTGACCCCACTAAATTACCAATCAAAGTAGTATGTTAAATAAAAAGGAATGCTGCCCTATCTATAGGAATTCCTCTAAACACCCCCCCCCCCTTCTACAACTTTGTACAATCATAAACATTTGACTTCAAGTGTAATGGTATTACATTTCAAAATTCAAGCATCCAACATCAAGGTTAGCCCAGGTTTGATAGCTCATTCAATTGGAGCAAATGTTTTTTACCCTATCATTTAAGTTTTTTACTCCCCTTTCTGTTACAAGTTTTCCATTACATGAGTCCTGACTTCTCTTCTCAGTTATTTAGAATTAAAATATATGTCAGTTCACTCGAAGCCCTACTTGAATATGGAAGGTTACAATGTTGAACCGTTGCCAACTTGCCATACCTTATTCCTCACTTTCAACCTACATATGTATGCATATATATAAGGATGTCAACATTAAAAATCAGAAGACACAGAAAGAGAGAGAGAGATGTCAGTACTTAGTGTTAGGTTCTTGGCCTTGGCGATGTTAGTAATGGCCGGAAGTTCAATATTTAGTTACAGTGGAGTTTTTGCGCAAGATTACTGCCCAGGTCAATTCCAAATCTTTGCATCCCTATGCGGGCAATATATAGGAAAATGTGGTGAAGAGAAGAAGGTTCCGCCATTGCCTGCTTGTTGTGAGGGAATCAATAAAGTGTACTTGCCATGCCTGTGCAATGCTCTCACACCAGCAATAGAGAAACTTATAAGCCCGAAGAAGGTGATCTTTGTGGCGGAGTCTTGTAACAGACCTCTCCCACGCCAAACCAAATGTGGAAGTAAGTTCATGTTTCTTGGTTTTATTTGTCCTCGTTGAATGTTGTAAATATGTGTGCATATGTATATATTGATTTGGGTTTTTTGATCTTTGAAAAAATAAACATATATACCAGTGCTTTTGCTGGGTTCCATTATGTCCCCTATACTACTATAACAATATGTCAATGCGATATATTGTTCTTAGCCCCCCCCAAGTGGAAATTGTGCTTCGTCTGTTGTGGGTAAAGGTGTGATAATGATACTATGTTTTTGTTTCAGGTTATACAGTTCCATAGCTTGAAAATGGGAGGCAAAGGCGAAGGCAGTTTGGTTTTTGCAAAACTCTATGGCTGTTATTGTTATCATTACCATCACTGAAAATAAGCCAAGATGTTGCGGCTTTTCATCTTGATGTAAATACTTCTTAATGAATTTTGTATAGTTTTTTTTTTAGCCAAATTAACAGAGTTTTTGGCTAAAGTCAGGTCGGCCCTGAGAATATGAAGCCCTTTATACAATTATGGACTTGCGACTATTAAAAGTTTTTTTTTTTCTATCATATAGTGAGAGCAAATGACAATTTCACAAATTAAAATTCACAAAAACAAAATCAATATAGAAATTTAAACTTACAAGTGTAATAGACAAAATGTCAATACTACTTATCACTATAATAACGCAAAAATACTATCATCTAAAATTTACTCTTCTTGCATTTTGGGCTGCAAAAGTACCAATCAAGCTTGTATAATCAAAGATTAGTTGTTGTAGCCGCTTCAATAGATAGCATAGCTAATCCATTCATCCTTTATTGAGACATGGGCCTCTTATTCGAAATTGGACCTTTTATTTGAAATTGGGTCTCTTATTAAAACATCATTTAATTCTTT
The DNA here is from genome assembly GCA_033060915.1 of Euryodendron excelsum. NCBI lineage: Eukaryota > Viridiplantae > Streptophyta > Magnoliopsida > Ericales > Pentaphylacaceae > Euryodendron > Euryodendron excelsum. The sequence goes on along the minus strand of CM065380.1, from coordinate 44,605,001 downwards.
ATTCTGGACCACTATAAAATATCTCTAAACAAATGAGATCCCAGATTTTAGACTTTTGAGAGGGGCCTAAAGCCTGGGCTGAGCTTGCTTCAGCCTAGGGCCGGCTCTGGCTAAAGTATCACTTTCTTACAAAGCCAGCTCTGGCTAAAGTAACAATTTCTTACAAAATAACTCCCAAAATAATACTCTCCCAAAAATTATTCCCAAACAAACATCATGACATCAATCCTAAAACATGTAATTTATTAGTTAGTCATCATAGTTCACTAAATTGAGTGTTTTGCCAATCTAACATTCTCTTGAAAATAATTCTCAATCTAACACTCTTATAAAAATAATTCCCAAACTAATATTATTAATGCCACCTATGTTGCTTTGATGGAAGGTTTTACATGTTGGAATTTGATAATAAATAAATTAATAAAAATGAATATATTACCTGATATCATGCAATGGAAACATTCTACAATCAAAGACTTGCCAAAAAAATTGAGGAGAAAATAGGAAATCAAAAGAACCCTAATTGAGGAAGTGGTCATCTCTATATCATGATAAAAGTCGTGAGAGACACTCGTTAGGAAGTCTTGTGTTACTCCTCTACTAACTGATCAAGCCAAGAGTCCTCCGTCTGAACCATCCACCAACCTCTTCACAAACGAACCACTAAAGAAGGACTTTGAGAAGCACTTTCAAAGTTTGCTTAGGTTATGGATGTTAGAGTAGTGACTGATGGTGTATTTAGATATTCCAAGGGGTTTGGTTTCATATGATATGCCACTGTAGAAGAAGCTACAACATATAAAGGGCATGAATGGCTAGTTCTTGGATGGTTGGATTGTATTAAAGGAATATGCAAGAGCAAGACCGATACCACTACCTCCTACATATGGTTGTCAATAAATTATTAGTTGAAGCAGCTACTCATATTTAATATTATCACATTCATTTGGACAGCGATGGCATTTAGGTTCCAGAGACTCAGTTCTCTATTTCCCATGGAGATGGTTAGTCTTTTATGAAATAGAGCATAATGAATTGAGAAATATATGAAATGAAATTACTGGAAACTTGTTTTTATCTTTTCATTTTTGTTTTCGCGGATTGAACATATGCAAACATTGAAGAAACAAAAAGTTGAATAGTTAATTCAGAGATTGCCGTTCAACTTCTGCTCTTAAGAAGATGGAGAGAGAGAGAGAGAGAGAGAGAGAGAGAGAGAGAGAGAGAGAGAGAGAGACTTTTGGTCGTTGTCAGAAAACAAGTGGGATAGAGATAAAATTCTTACCTTATTTTGTATTTTTAATCTTTTATTTCTCCTTTTTTTTTTAAATTCAAAGAGTTTTATCGTGTCAATTTTAACTGCATTAAAGCAGTATGGTCGCACTAATAATATTAGTTTGAGAATTATTTTCAGAGAGAGCATTATTTTGGCAAAAAACTCTCACTAAAATCATGTTTTAATTGTAATATATGAATATATGTTTTTAAAATTGGTATGGCTCATGCCTAGAGAACTATCCCAATCAAGTTTTTTTACCAAAAATACAATTTTAGTAAAGTACAATGGCATTCTATTAAATTATTTCTTTTAAAGTTTCTATCAGGATGCTAATTTGCCAAAAGCTTTGATCTTAATAATTAAAATGCATTCATCTGCTGCTTTATATATACACATGCGATTAAAATATAATTAGACAATATCCTCTCCGATTGTCACGCTTATTTTTTTTTCTTTTTTTGATTGAGGTTGCTAGCAAAGTTACCATGTTCGCACTGGTTACTGTATCATTTTTATCATTAGAATAGTACGTATTAGTACCGAACTATACCAATGTCGTTATTAATACTATATATTTATGTAAAAAAATATATATTTTCATATATCATAAAAGCATAAAATAAAACCTTATTCTAGCAAAACATACACAAGTTATAAGTTTCAAGTACTTCAAACAAGCTAAGCATTTTAATAGAACAAACCACTACCAAATGAAATTTTCAAAAAAATTTAAAAGAGAAATAGAACAAGAAAAAAAATCATAACTTGTGTAGATCTACTTCACTATATAGATTAGGGCTAAATTTATTATCTTTTGGTTTGAAAAACCAGCCTATTTTTTAATTTTAATTACCAAAAAAGCATAGCTCCTAGCCTATACTATTGGAAATATCGGGTCAAAATATACATTATTCAAGACATAAAATAAACACAAAATATGAAACTCAAATTACAATATTTTTACAAAATACAGTAGAAAGAAAACTCATGGACAAATGCGTGTAATCATTGTCTTTATGAATAGATCGTGCCCCTTTGAGTACATGACTCGGTGCAAATAGGTTATGGCAACCTATCTTCCAAGATTTAATTGTCGCTTTCCCGCAAGGATGCACTCTCAAACGTAGAGGTGTAAAGAATAGCTCCTTGATCATCTCAAGATCGAATAGAATCATAATATATATCTTATTTTGGTAACTCTCTCTGCTTTGTGTAACGAATATATGAAAGAATGTATTGATACTATCAGCCACCAAAAATTTACTAAGTCTCATGCCATCCATCAACTTTTATATCTGAAAACCATTCAACGGTAACAACCATTAAAGAATATAAATGGGGTATAATGAATACATTATGATTATAAATACCCACCCAATAACTCATGATATATAATTTGCTAATAATATAAAAGCATTGAAAAGGTTTTAAATCACAACATAAAAGATAGATGGAGGCAACTGAATGCTCACTCAATTAGAAGACCAACAGTTCAAAGATAAATGAAATTTATTATTCAAAACAATATACTGATATATATTTTAAAATATACTTGTAACTCCAGCAATCCCCCATTATTTCAAAATATAAAATATATAAAGTAAATAAATAGATAGATTCGATCACGGGACACGAGCATCTAATGCATTATGGCGGTGTCTTTTGGACTATGAATTGGTACTTAGGATAAACAAGTCAGGGCTACAAAAAACTAGTGAAGTACAAAACTCATATGAACTAGAGTCCTTTGGTGTAACACTACTGAGCTTGTCACCCACATTAGACTCTCTAATTTGAGCTTATTCAACGCGGATTGGCCCTATAGGCCCTACACCTACCTGGACATTCATGAGTGCTCTAAAGAATCTGCCTAAGCTCTCATAGGAAGTGACCCCTTTCACACCCATATAGGTGAATCATCAAGTGTGCACTACAATTGTAATATCCTGAACCTCTATTATCTAATTTAATGTGAATTTTTTAAATTCTGTATTCATTTTAATATACTATTGGGTCAAAATTGTTAGACCAGGTGGCAACCTAAGAGGGGGAGTGAATTGAGTTTATAATTAAAAATTAAAAATTAAAAATTAAAAATTAAAAATTAAAATAATCTAATGCACTTAATTTTGAAGTGGTGAGATGCAATAAAAAATATATAAAATATCAAGATAGATATGTAATGAATAAGACAACCCAATATATAATAAATGTGAGATTAGTACAATAGATTCAAGTGTGTGTGTGTGTGTGCATCTCAAGTATATAAAGACTATATATATAAGAAAGATATTAAACAAGATATAAAAATAGAGAAAAGAGAAGAGATCAAACACAACGATTTAAATTGGTTCAGTTGGCCCCTCTTATGCCAAACCTACGTTCACCTCCAAGGTTCCTTCCTTGGGCAAATCGGCTATTCTTCCAATTAGCTTTATACCACTAGCTTGCCGGTTGCTAGCAAACTTTTACACCAAGTGTTTTGTTTAAAAAACACTAAAAAAAACAACTATTTGTTTTGCTCTCCAAAATAAAGTACCAAGAGAATCTTTTTCTCGAAGTGTTCCTCTTAACTACTCAAGAAATAAATCACAAAGATTTAACAACCCTTTTACAAATGATATAGGGAAGTTGAAGCTCACAATTATAGATACAAAACTCTCAAGAGTTGAATAAAACAATGAAACTCAAAGATGAAATAGAATGATGAAGAAGTAAAGCTCAAAACTTAAAGATCTTGATGAATATCACTTTCTATGCTCAATCTTTGTAATCTCTTATGTGTCTCTATTTATAGAGAAAGGATAATGAATTATTTACAACTTAAAATCAACTTCTAGCCATTTGAGAAAGCATTGAAGATTTCTTTCCGTTAAGCTACTTGCTGCCAGACAAGTTTTTAACTTTCTGATCAGATGCCTTCAACTTCATCTCGATTTTTGACTTGATATCATCCGAATTTGAAAATGGCTATAAGAGAAGGGTTGTAGAAATGACAGTCAGCTTTTCAGAACCTCAAGAATCAGACCGATCGAATGGTCAGATCAAAAGTTATCATCAAAATACTCAAATTGTCTCACAGTTAGCGTATTTAAATTTCTGCAGAGTTGCTTCACTTCTACCTCGATTTGTTCCTTATAACGTTTGAATTTGAAAATGGATATAAGATAAAAGTTGTAGCTATGGAAGTCATCGTTTCATATCCATAAGATAAAAAGTAATAATAAAATTATTCGAGCTATCTGCCGGCTGTCATATTTTGAACTTCTCCTCCAATGTGTCACCTTCCAGCTCAGTTTTGTCCCATAATACATACTCTTACGAAGTCCTCATAAAATACCGTTTATAGTAATTTGAGTCTTATTTCTAATACCTTAAAAATCAGATCAATTCAACAGTTGGATCACAAGTTATATACATAATACTGAAGCTATCTCCAATGAGCTTTCTTGCCATTATCTTTGTCTAAGTCTTCTTCCTCATGCTATGCATTCTTTTAATTCTAAGACTAACAATAACTTTAAGAAATGTTAGATAATTAATATTTAAAATATAAATAAAAAATTAAGTGATTTATCATTAAAATGCACAATATATTTAAAATTTTAACATAAAATTCTTTAAAAATCTTAACTAATACATCAAACATGAAATCTTGAGATTAACCAAATTTAATAATTAAAACATTTATATTTTTTATCATTAAAATCAATTAACAAAAACTTGAGACTAGCAATTATTTAGAAATATATATGTTGTAATGATCTTAAGATTTTGTCAAAAATAATTATGTCTTCCCCTCACTACTTAACTTCTCCTAATAAGTCAATATTTACATCTCAATCTCTTTTAGAAACACAATATTTCTCCCCTTCTGTCATTAACAAAAAAGAAACATAGTAAACAAGTATATGCTCCCCTTATAAAAACGAGAATAGAAGTATTTGTCCTTCTCGCAAAAACTCATCAATATCAGATATTTATATAATAGGATTAGACATACCAAGTTCTCTATTCATAAAACAAAATCTATCTTCATTTAAGGGTTTTGTGAAAATATCAGCTAATTGATAGTCAGTGTTAACAAATTCAAGAGCAATATCATGCTTTTGAACATGCACTTTTATAAAATGATGTCGAATTTCAATATGTTTAGTTCTAGAATGTTGGATTGGATTTTTAAACAAGTTAATAGCACTAGTATTATCACATCTAATTGGAATATGATCAAAATGTGATCCAAAATCTTCTAATTGTTGTTTCATCCATAAAATTTAAGCATAATAACTTTTAGCCACAATATAAGTGGTTACCGCTGTACCAAAAGTAATTGCTGTTAGTCAAGGTGCAACTTTATTTCCTTATATCTTAGCAACGCAGAGCCCCGCACTAAGTGGTAGGTGAGTATGAGAGTCTGCGCTATGTAAGCGCCACAGGTTGGCCAGTTGCGTATTCCATGTGGGTCTCTCATAAGACCCAACCAAGTCAAAGGTAGATTGCTTGCCCCCATAAAGCCAACAATCTCCCCTCCAGGAATGACCCTAGGACTTGAACCCGTGACCTCGTTCTGATACCAGTTGTTATACCAGGTGGCAACCCAAGAGGGTGGGTGAATTGGGTTTATAATTAAAAATTAAAAATTAAAATAATCTACTACACTTAATTTTCAAGTGGTGAGATGCAATAGAAAAGATATAAAATATTAAGTTAGATATGTAATTGTAAGTGGAATTTTCAGGAAGGCCTGGCCGATCAATCAAACCAATATCAACGAGCCCAAACTCGCTGCAAAAAGGATAGAGAAGTTAGAATGGGTCGACCCTCTTTGGGCCGATCACACTCTGACGATTAAGTTAGCACCCTTAATCGAGAATTGAATGAATAAGGCAGTTTATACTTGAAATTAATTGTCCATACCTCCCTCCTTGGGGCATCAGTATTTATAGTGTAATCGATAAAGTGTTTACCCTTGTGTCTACTTAGGGTCATCATGACCTACATCGTAGACCACATCATTCGTCTCTGACTGATCGGATGTTGGTCCAGCTTTATCGTTGTGCTAGAGTCAGCTGATTGGACATGATGGTAGATGTTACGTGGAGAGTCGCTGCGGCATTAAATGTGGGTCACCTTCGCTTTAAATACTGTGGTTAGAGCATTAAATGCTCTGATTATACCCGCGAATTGGGCTCGTCGCATTGGGATTGGGCTTGAGGTCGGCATTGGGTCAGCAGTGCGGGCTTGGCCGCTCTTTTGACTACTTGGGCTAATCCGTAGCCCAACTTCATTCACTTAATTTCTATTGGGCATGACTAGGCAAACTAGGCCTGATTTTTTTGACCCACAGTAATGAATAAGACAACCCAAGATATAATCAATGTGAGATTAGTACAATGGATTCAAGTGTGTGTGTGCATCTCAAGTATATCAAGACTCTATATATAAGAAAGATATTAAGCAAGATATAAAGAGAGAAAAGAGAAGAGATCAAACACAACAATTTAAAGTGGTTCAGTTGGCCCCTCTTATGCCAAACACGTCAATTTCCAAGGTTTCTTCCTTGGGCAAATTCACTATTCTTCAAATAACTTTACACCACTAGCTTGCCAGTTGCTATCAAACCTTTACACCAAGTGTTTTGTTTCAAAAACACTCAAAAAATAACCCTTTGTTTTGCTCTCTAAACCAAAGCACCAAGAGGATCTTTTTCTCCAAGTGTTCCTTTCAACCACTCAAGAAATAAATCACACAAGTTTAACAACCCTTTTATAAATGATATAGGAAATTTGAAGCACACAACTATGGATACAAAACTCTTAAGAGTTGAATAAAATAATGAAGCTCAAAGATGAAATAGAATGATGAAGAAGTAAAGCTCAAAACTTGAGATATTGATAAATATCACTTTCTATGCTCAATCTTTGTAATCTCTTGTATGTCTCTATTTATTGAGAAATAATAATGGATTATTTGCAGCTTCAAATCAACTTCTAGCCACTTGAGAAAGTATTGAAGATTTCTTCCCGTTGAGCTACTTGTTGGCAGACAGGTTTTTAACTTTCTAATAAGATACCTTCAATTCCACCTCGATTTTTGCCTTGATAACGTTCGAATTTAAAAATGGCTATAAGAGAAGGGTTATAGACATGACAGTTGGCTTTTTAAAACCTTAAGAATCAGGTCAATATGATGGTTAGATTAAAATTTATAATCAAAATACTCAAACTATCTCCCAGTAAGCATATTTGAATTTTTGCAGAGTTGCCTTCACTTCTATCTCGATTTTATCCCTTATAACGTTCGAATTTGAAAACGGATATAAGATAAAAGTTGTAGCCATGGAAGTCATTGTTTCATTTCCATAAGAATCATGGATATCCAATGGTTAGATCAAAAGTAATGGTAAAATTAGTCAAGCTATTTGCCATCTGTCATATTTTGAACTTCTGCTCCAATGTGTTACCTTCTAGCTTAGTTTTGTCCCATAATACATACTCTTCACGAAGTCCTCATAAAATACCATTTATAATAACTTGAGTATTATTTTCAATACCTCAAAAATCATATCAAACCAACGGTTGGATCAAAAGTTATATACATAATACTGAAACTATCTCCAATGAGTTTTCTTGCCATTATCTTTGACTGAGTTTTCTTCTTTATGCTGTGCATTCCTTTTGCTTCCAAGGCTAACAATAACTTCAAGAAATGTAGATAATTAACATTTAAAACATAAATAAAAACTTAAGTGATTTATCATTAAAATGCACAATATACTTAAACTTTTAACATAAAATTCTTTAAAAATATTAACTAATACATCAAACATGAAATCTTGAGATTAACCAAATTTTAATCATTAAAACATTTATATTTGTTATCATCAAAATCAATTAATGAAAATTTGATACTAACAAAAATGACTAATGGTAATGCATATTGTAGCTTATGTCTTATGTGTGAGACACATGGGATTAATTCACATGGTTGTCTCTAATTTCACACTCACATGCACACACACCCACACACACTTTCAGTTGAGGGAAGAAAAGAAGAGAGAAAGAATAAAAAAGGGAGAAGAAGACGAGAAGGGGAAGAAAAAGAAAGGAATCAAGACGGAAGATGATGCAGCGAAAATTAAGAGAGCAAGAAAATAAACCCTAATCCATTAATTCACTACGAATACCAGATTCAGAGTCGTCCTGCAACCTGCTAATTTACCACGAATGCTAGGTTTTAGGGCATCAAACACTCGTTGATCTTTGTAGAAAATACCGAATGATTGGAAAAGTGCAAAAATTGCACACAAGTTTTATTAATCTTCAAAAGCTACTGAAAAATATCTTAACATGAGTATAAATACACAACACACAACCCTAGGGCCCGGGACAAACCAGATCAATTAAAAAAAATAACGAAAGCCCAAAAAACATAAGCCCAAAACACAAAACGGGCTGAAAAACATACTTAGAGGCATTTTTGCATGTTTTCCTTGGTCGGTAAATCATTTTCCCCTTTTTCCGGCTTGTCGCTAGCTCCTCTAAAACATATTATAATAGGAAAATGGAGTTATGGAGCAAAAGTTATGGCCGATTGAAGTTTACCGACCACCGAGCCCCACATAACGACGCCCTCGAGTCTCCAAGTAATCTTCTGCTATGCGATCCGCATCAAAAGATCAAGAGGAGATGCCAAGAAGAAGCTTGGAAATCTCAACCCAAGCTAGAAACTACCATTAATAAAGCTTGAGGGAGCTTAGAAGCTTGGAAGAAGGTAAGATTTCACCAACCCTTGTATGAGCATGTATATATATGTGTGTTATATTTGTATTGGGTGACTCTTTTGAGTCCCAATCACTTAGATTTGGGAAGCTTGTAAGCTCATTGAGTTGCATTTGAGGTTGGGATGGAAAACCCCCAAATTTGTGCATGTTGAGTTTGGAGATTCAAACCCCAGATCCTTTTGATTTATTTGTTGGTTTAGCTTCATTTTGAGATATTGTAATCTTCTTGGGTCAATCTTTGAACCCTAGAAGCATTGGTAGAGTTTGAAAAAATTTGGATTTAGAAATCTAAGGCTTGGAGAAGCCTCTCCGGCTATGTGCAGGTGTTCTGGTCATTGGAACGACTATTACACAGTTGGAATGGCTAGAGACTTGCATTTTTCACTTTTGCCTATCGTTCCAATGGTTGTGAGGGTTGTTCCAACAGTCAAAGCCTTATTTAGCCTATCGTTCCAACGGTGGATTGGTCGTTCCAACGACTGATGCCTAACAGGTCAGACATTGTTTAGTAAAACGGGCATAACTTACTCTAGAAATCTCAGATTGATACACCATTTAAAAAATTGAAAAGTAGACTCATGGACTTTGTACCCATATAATGTTTGTACTCTAATTCGTTATAGACTGGGAGATATTGAATTTTTAAGTTAATCTAAAATTTTTGTCAGCAACATTATTCTTCAGAATTTTAGTCTGTTTTTCATGGGACATAACTTCTTCATTCGAAATATATTTTCGGCCTATGACCTATCAAATTAAAGGTCTTTAAGCAGATTTTCAAGTAAAATTGACCTAGAATGTAGTGTCATGTTTTTTATAAGAATGAGATACATTGAATGAACTAGTGTCAAGTGATTAATGTTTTAAACCTCAACTTTTATGATTCTTGCTTTACATTGGGGCTTTGTGTTTGATGCTTCTATGTACTGTATGTGTATGAACACTCCTGTTTAGACCTAATCTCGAGAATTGAGGTGAGTAGCAGTATGCCATGAGTAAAACCCTATTACTTTCCAAATCTTTTAAGTCCAGTTACATTTCATGTAATGTTTTCCATATGATTTCGATACATTAATGGTTATGCTCAATTGTAAATATCATACTTTTAAATTCACGCAAGTTATACTTATGTTATGAAATGAAAACCCATAGACTAGAATGCTTTAAATGAAAGAGATGCAAGGTCTTCCAATGCACAATGCCAACTCTAGGTCTTTCGCGGAAAAACCCTAAACAGGCAACGATGGTCCTACAGTAGGGAACGTGAAATAATTTATCATCGTGCTGGGAGACGTCCCTTGGTTTAAAGAGCCTATGTGTAACCTTTATAGTTACTATAACTGAGCCTAACTCTTATGATTGGCTTAAAAAGCGTATGTGTGACATTTATGGTTGCTAACGAACTGAGCATAGCTCTTAATGATTGGTCTAAAGCACTCTATGCTACTAATGAACTGAGCGTTGCTCTTATGATTGAGTCATGCTCTCATGATTGGCCTAAAGCACTCTATGTTGCTAATGAATTGAGCGTAGCTCTTAATGGCTGAGCCTAACTCTCATGATTGGCCTAAAGAGCCGTATGTCCTAAGACCAAAAAGACCTCTTAAGTGGGATAAAATGAAGGATTATAAACTGGAATGACCTTTTAACTGGGGTGAGGTAGTTCTATGAGTTGGCCTAAAAAGCCTTATGTGTGACCTTTACGGTTACTATATTGGCCTAAAGAGCCTTATGTGTGACCTTTACGGTTACTTTGTTGGCCTAAAGAGCCCAAAGAGCCCTATATGCGACCTTTCAGATTACTAATGCGGAGCCTAGCTCTGATGTAAAGACATAACACACGTATATTCTAGAATGAGAAATATGGTTTGTTCAATACTTCATGACAAGTTACGTATATTTCCACAAGTATTAATGTCATGGCATATTTTTCCTCTTTATGATATTATGATATGCCTTGCAATACCATTCCATGGTATGATTATGACAAGCTACGTTATGCCATACGTGATTATGTTACGATTTGCATCTCACTCTTACGATACTGTAGGTGGATTTTTAGGAAGGCCTGGTTGAACTTCTAGAACCGGTTCGAGGAGCACGAGTAATCAGCAAGAGAAAAAGACAATGAGAATGACTCAACCCCCTTTGGGCCAAGGCACTTCCATGATTAAGTTAGCAAGCTTAATCCTAATTAATTGAATAAAATGTTGAGAGCTAGAACTTAAGTGAACATACCTTACACCTTGGTGATTTGGGGTATTTATAGTATTCAGAATGTCATAATCCCATAGGGTATTTATAGTATTCAGAATGCCATAATCCTATAGGGAATTGTATTTGATCTCCTCCTAAGAGTCAATCATTTTTGGATATTTTGTTAAGTGTCCTAGTCCTTTCAGGAATGGACTTACATATACTCAATCGACTTGATCTTTACTGGATTTGGGCTAAATTTACCACTGTTGGGGCCTTCATCGGGGTATTGGTGAGTTTGGCCTCTCTTGGACCAAGCCGGCCGCATGTTCTTAGTTAGGCCCGAGCTAATGTATTGGGCCTTCGTATTTTGACCCACAATTGCCCCTAGCTCTAGTGCCTTTTGAAAGGGGGCTGGGGCTGGTGTTATACAACTATTGGTACATGGCACACAACGCATTCCTGGTGCAGTCATTAAATGTCATTTAATGAGATGTGACTGCTGGGAAAACCTGATTTCTTTTGCCATTGTTTCACACTTTTTTGTAGACGAAGGGTCTACCTTTCTGGACAAAACGACGGTTTGGTGGTACTTTGGATACTCTACTTTTGCTCATCATACAAAGAAGCAAAACTCTCTGTAAGTCCTTCTCGTTTGTTTTTCTTTCCTTGCTCCCAAGCTAAAACCCTAGGATCCTTTGTCTATTTTTCATGGCGAACAAGCTTAGGAGTATGCTTGATAGTTAAGCCGTTGTTGTGGCCTGTAAGCATATATACGACTTCCCCGAATGGGTAGATATTAGGTTAATCGGGCCCAAGGACGATAATTGATTTGAAAATGAGGATAGGACTCCCTTCCTTTTAATCGCCATTGTTGAGGGTAGACTTAGGTTTCATATTCACCCTTTCCTAACTGCAGTCCTAAACCATTATGGAATCACCCCTATCCAACTCCAATCCAACGGATATAGGATAGTTATGGGAGTAGTTGAGTTGAATAAGCGTCTGAACCAGAATTTAGGCATCTATGAGTTTGATTATTGCTATTTGGGTGTAGAATTGAGTGGAGCTAAGTTAGCTCAAAAGAGGTACCATTTTCGAGTTAAAACGCGCCAAGAGGGTTGGTCCAGTTCCTTCCTAGTTCGGGGAAGGGGATTGAAGACGTTATTGTGAGGGTAAGCGGGCCATAGGAGTTTGGGAACATCCTAGAGGAGGTTCTCCCAATGATAGATGCCCCAGAGTCTCGAAGAAAATAGGTAGATCCCAGCCTCCTCTAACAGGTTCTTCTTTAATCTTTACTTGTATTTGTGCTTGTTGATTTTTGACATTCTGTCTCCATTTTTCCAGTTGACTTCGGCGTCAAAGACAAGGAGATTGAGCTAGTTAGTGTTGACATTGTCGCTCTCGACCAAGTTTGGGCATATAAAGTTAAGGGCGAGTTAAGAGAAATTGGTCAGGTTACTCACATACTACTAGGTTATCCAATCTGGTACCAATTCTTCTCGGCAACTTACAGGGTGTCGGCTGACGTGATCGCTGCCCAGAAGGTGGAAAGAGGCCTACACCAGCTTAAAGATTTTTTGTTGGTCCTACTACAACTACCTGTTGCTGAAGGTGGTATGGAGCGTCCACAACCCCGCAATCTGGCAGCCTTCCTCAAGAAGATGTGCTCTCATATCCCCTACCAAGGTTAAATTGGTCACACCCCCCAAGAGTGGGAGGTGGTCGTGGAGGCTCCCTTTGGCCATTAGCTCTAAGGTGTTCCCTAAGAGACATATTGGATGATGGAAGGTGTGAAAATCTACCACCAAACATAATGAAATGCACAAACAAAAGTAGCGCACCGCGCCTCAACACATCATACACAACAATGCTCAATAGTGTTCCATCCAAACCTTCAATATCCACATAAAAATTTCACCAATTTAATCAAAGTACAATCCAACCAAACCTCCAATCTCTATAAGTTATATAACACCAATTTGCAATATACACAATCCCTAACTCTTCTCTAGCAATTCTCCAATCAAATTATTAAAATAAAACAAAATCTATACAAAATAAACAAAACAAGCCTAAAATAAAGAGAAAAAGAAAGAATGAAAATCTAACATGGTATTTACACAAAAATTGAAACGAAGTTACCGATGGCCTAAGCCGAAGATTCCTTCGTCGTGGTAGATGAATGGAGACCCAATCCACCAATTTCTCTTCAATCCAAAGCTCGGTAGTGCTTGCCTCGTGCCTTTGGTCCCGGGTAATGGCGCCAAAATTTGACTCGCCCCCAAATGCGGTATTTCTACAAATGGAGTTAGCACCCCGTAAGAGTACGGAGGTCGCGATGAAGTATAAACGGGAAGATCCAGTATCGTTTTCTTCCAAGGGACCTAGCTCAATATAGGCTCTAACACTCAACTCACACTAACCTAACCTAGGATCGAATTACAATTAAAGAGAAAAATTGGATCTAAAATAAAAAGACCGAAAATGTTTTGGTTTTTGATGGGGGTTTTGAATTACTAACCTATTGTAATGAAAATAAAAACAATTAACACTAGACAATTAAATTAAAGCAAAATGAAAATAGAATTAAAGCTATTAAAAGGGAAATTGGGCCCAAATAATCCAATCACTCAATTTCATCCAAGGTTTCCAATGGGGTTTATAACTTAAATCAAACACAATATTTAAGTGTGTTTGATTTAGAGAATTTAGCTTTGAAAACAGATTATTTTCAAGCAATTGAAATAAGATACATGTTCGATGGGGAATCAAAGGTTAATACCATCGATTCAACTTAGTCAATACCAAATTTTTGGTTTGTGCATTGATTAGCCAAACATAGTTAATAACCTAGGTTTTCTAAGGCATCTTCAATCAATTGTTGGGAATGAATTTCTAGAAATTGTGGAGTTTTTGTCTAGTCAAGGGTCCTAAATTAATACCATCAATTTCGGTGATCAAAATCTCCAAACTTAGTCAATAATTCAAGTTTTCTAAAATTTCATATCTAATTACTAGAAATTGGAATTCTAGGAAAATATGGCAATTAATTCATGTGACACCTCCATTAAATTCCTTGGATTATTTGGGTGATTTTCACATTTAAACCCAATTTAAATTACTAGCTACTTGAGTATATCATAAAAGCTTGTAAAAATGAAAGAGAAGCATAAAGAGATTTAAATCTAAAATTAACTACAATAATAAGATTGTTTGGTTACAAGGAAAATGAGAGAAAATGCAAGAAAGTGCAAGAAAGTGAAAGAAAATACAATACAATGAAGAAAATTATAAGTTTCTACACTATACTACAATTACAAAGCTAAATCTAAGTTAAAAATGAAGAAAAATGGAAAAAAACTAACCTTCGAGAGCTTCTCCTGCCGCCCCCTTGCTCCAAAACTAACCCTAACTAACTCAAAAACTAAACAAAAAAACCCTAAAAATGCAGCTTCAAATGCAAAAAATGTATTCTGGATGAACAGTAACCATCCAAATACCATCCGAACGGCTCGTATAACGGCCGTTTGAAGTGCGTCCGGACGATGAACAGTAACCGTCCGGACAGTACTGTTCACGTCCGGACGGGTACTGTTCATGAACAGTAACTATTCGGACGATTACTATTCATCACTATTCAACTCTAGAAATTTCAAAGCTTGATTTGGCCACCTTAGAGTTCGATTCAGCTGATGCACATTAGACAAAAAGTTGTAGAGCTTGAAGTCTTCTTTCCAATGACATAAAAATCAGCTCAATCAGAGATCGAAGTAAACTGTTATGGCCAGAATACCGAGACAGGTATGAATTTTCATAAACAAATTATTTGCCTTGAACCTGCTTTGATTATTTTTGCTTTCTTTTTGCCTTTATTAGCTTATATAACCTACAAAACACATACAAAACATACTCAAACAAATATCTAACTAAAATAAGATAATTAATTACAATATAAGTCTAACAAAGTACAAATTAAGGGCTTATGATTATACTTTTAGGGTGTAATCAAAGACCATAGGACATTGGACAGTTCTTCCACCCATCTTCCCTTAGCTTTTTTCAGCCTCTTTTTTATCCCTTTCAATGTAGTCTTGTTTAATATTTCGGCTAGCCTGTTGCATTGTGGATAGGCTAGCGTTGAATAGTAGTTTCTGATCCTAAGTTCATTGTAGAATCCTCTAAACATGTTGCCATCAAACTGGGTGTTGTAATCTTAAACCAGTGTACAGGGTATTCCGAATCTGGTGATAATGCTCCTCCATGCAAACTTTTTAGCATCAATTTCTCTGATAGTTGACAAAGGCTTTGCTTCCACCCACTTGGTGAAGTAATCAATTGCCACTATAAGGAACCTTTTATTCCCTAGAGCTTGGGGCAGTGGCCTGACTATCTCCAGCCCCCATTGTGCGAAAGGTCAAAGGCTGGTGATAGTTGTGAGGTCCTCGACAAGCTGGTGAATTATTAGCAAGAACTTTTGGCACTTTCATACTTTAGCACATACTGGGCAGCATCTTTCTACACATAGGGCTATCAGTAGCCTTGTGAAATAGCTCAATGGGCTAGAGATCTTTCATAGATGTGACTCCCATAAATCCCTTTATGAATTTTGAACAAGCTGCCCTGCACTTTGTCCAGGTGGACACAATATAGATAGGGACTAGTGAAAGATCTTTTATAAAGTTCCTTGTCGGGTGATAACTAGTACTTTAATGACTTGTGCCTGACTCTTCTGGCCTCATTATTTTGGTCTGACAGTTCATCCCTGTCAAGATA
The DNA here is from genome assembly GCA_033060915.1 of Euryodendron excelsum. Taxonomy (NCBI): domain Eukaryota; kingdom Viridiplantae; phylum Streptophyta; class Magnoliopsida; order Ericales; family Pentaphylacaceae; genus Euryodendron; species Euryodendron excelsum. The sequence continues at coordinate 44,588,967 of CM065380.1, read as the reverse complement.
GAAGATGATTGGGTCCATCCAGGATGGCCCTAATTGCTCAATAGCCAGAGCTTGCACTTCTTATTGAAATATGCTTAAGCTAGGCAGTGTCTCCACGTGAATTGTTCTCTTTGATCCTAACTTTAGGGCCACCGCCAATGTTGCCAAGGCATCGGCATGAGTGTTGTTATCATGGCTGATCTGATGGAGCTTATATTTGCTGAATTTGCTTAGTAGGTATCTTGCTTTTGCGTGGTATTGTGTCATCCTGTCGTTCTTTGCCGCATATTCACCCATGATCTGGTTAACCACCAGTTAGGAGTCTGAGTAGATGACTATCTCAGCAATCTTAAGCTCTATAGCTCGGTACAGATCGGCTAACAGAACCTTATATTCTGACTCGTTATTTAAGGCAGTAAACTCCAGCTTTATAGCTTGCTCTAATGCCATGCCATCTGGTGTGATTAGGACTATACCTGATCCTGCCCCCTGTCGCTAGATGCTTTGTCAATGAAGAGCTTTCAATGATCAGCAATCTCCTATAACTTCAAATGGGGTCACAATTTGGTTGATCGACATTAGTTGTCTGATTGGCATCCTAGGGCAGTTCAACAAAAAATTCAGCAATAAAATCAGCAAGTACCTGACTTTTTAATGACGATCTGGGTTGAAATTTGGTGTCAAAATCTCCTAGCTCGACTACCCATTTCGCTAGTCTGCCTGAGAAGTCAACTCTTCGAAGGAGTGGCTTAAGCTGATGATCCATGAGGACATTGATAGTATGGGTCCTAAAGTAATGTATTAACTTACGTGATGTCATTACTAATGCTAGGGCCAGTTTCTTCAATGGTAGATATCTACTTTCTGTCCCCAAAAGAGTTTTGTTGACATAATAAACTGGCCTCTGCTACCTATCTTGCTGACAAAGTAGGATGGTGCTCACTGCGTGCTCAAATATTGCTAGGTAAAGGAAAAGCTTTTCATGTTTGAACGGCATAGAAAGTAGTGCTGGCCGGGCCAGATATTTCTTCAAGTCGGTAAGAACCTGGTCATAATTAGGATTCCAGTTGAACTTCTCCTGTTTTTTCAAAAGTTAAAAAAATGGCCGGCACTTATTTGAAGATTGGCTAATGAACTAATTGAGTGTCGCTGCCATTCCAGTTAACTTTTGGACTTCTCTGATGTTCCTCAGGGCATGGATATTTTGGATGTCACTAATCTGATGTGGATCTACTTTAATCCCCCGGTGCGTGACCAAAAATCTAAGAAATTTCTTAGAGCTTATCCCGAAGACACATTTAGAGGCATTCAACCTCATCTTGTAGTTTTTGAGAATGTCAAACATTCCCTTTAGATTATTCAGATGTAGTTTGCCGACCTCACTTTTGACCACTATGTCATCAATATATACTTCGACAGTGTTGCCGATGTGTTCCTTGAATATTTTGGTGACTAATTTTTTATAAGTGGCGCCTGCGTTCTTCAAACCAAAGGGCATGACTTTGTAACAGAAGATGCCCTTTGCGATTATAAAGGCAGTTTTCTCTTGGTCCTCTTCATGGAGTGGGATCTGGTGGTACTTGCGATAGGCATCTAGGAAACTCATCCTTTCAAATCCAGTTGTTGCATCTACAAGCTGGTCAATCTTTGAAAGAGGGAAATGGTCTTTAGGGCATACTTTGTTCAGGTTGGTGAAGTCAACATAAACTCTCCACTTGTCATTCTTCTTCTTCACCACCACAGTGTTGGAGAGCCAGTATGGGTAGTAGACTTCCCTTATTGCCCCCGTTTTAAGAAGCCTATTAACCTCTTCAATTACTACATCCACATATTGACTCTGCAGGTCTACGTTAAGTCTATAGCAAGCTACTTATGGGTCGATTCCCGGCATGTCGTAAGGTGTCCAAGTGAAGATTTTGATGTAATCTGTCAGCAGATTAATCAAAGATTTCTCTTTAGTCTTGGATAGAGAAGTATCGAGGATGAAGAACTTCTCCTCGTCATGCCGATCTATATGAACTTTCTTAAGGTCCTTAACAGCCTTGCTTTCTGGTAACAGCCTGACATCATCAATCGTAGGCGTGTCTTCGTAGAGCTCCATCATTTGAACCTTGCTCGCTTTTGTATTCGCAGCGCATGCTGTCAAGAAACACTGCTTAGCTACCACTTGGTCTCTCCTTATCTCTCTTATTCCTCCTGGGGTCGGGAAGCGGATCAGTTGGTGGTAAGAAGATGGCATGGCCTTTATGAGGTGTAACTGTGTCTAACCCATGATAGCATTATAAGGGGAGGGCACGTTAACCACTAGGAACTCTGTCTGGATAGTGATCCCTCCCACAGTTACCAGGATTGTTAGTTTTCCCAACGGCTAAACTGGATCTAAGCTGAATCGGATTAATGGGTTCAAAGATGGTTGGAGATCGGAATCCTTTAATTGTAATTTTTTGAAAAGGTCATAGTGCATGACTTCGGAGGAGCTCCCCTAATCAACCAACATCCTTTTGACATCACAATCCCTCAATCGCAGCGTTACCACCAACGCATCATTGTGGAGCAATTACACTCTAACCAAGCCATCATCAATGAAGGTTATGGCCTCAACAATGCTGTCGACCTTAGCCTTTTTACTTAGGGCTTCCAACTGCATCACCTTCTTGAGGTGTACAGTTTTCTAGATTTCGGCCCAATATCTATGAGGATCTATAGTTGCCGATTTTGCCAACCTATGGAAAACGTTGATTACTCAAGCTAGTTCTGTTCTAGTTTGCTTTTGCAGGACGACTTCTTGCCTTGTTTGCTTGGCGTCCCCCTTCGTCTTCTACTGATCATTGTACTGATCAAGATGACCAGCCCTCACCAATTCCTTCAAGTGGTTCTCGAGATTTCAGCAGTTTTTCATTTGGTGCCCCTTCTCCCCGTGGTAGGAGCAAAACTTCCTCTAGTCTCAGGTAGTAAGGTCCCCTCCTAACTTTGGTGGCCACTTGAAAAAGGGTTTATCCCGTATTTGAGGCAAAATCTTGTAAATCAGGTCCTTGAAGACTTTGTTGACCCTTTCCGTTGACTTTTTCCCTTGATTGTTATTATTCTCCTCGCGTTTAGCCTTCTTGCTTTCACGCCTATTTTTCTTCTCTATTTTGTAACTAATCTTTTCCTGTATTAGCTGAACAACATCTTCCTCTACCCGTCCGTACTATTCGATCCTTAGCATCAGGTCTTGTATTCGGGTGACTGGTTTTTTCATGAGCGATTGCCTCAATTAGTGCTCACCAGGAAGGCTGATCTTGAACTGTGCAATAGCTAGCTGCTCGTTGCAGTCCTCTATTTCATTGTAAGCTTCCCAGTATCACCTTGTATACACCCGTAATCCCTTATCGTCTTTTTTCTGTAAGGTCAACAAGTACTCCACCTCCTTAGGTTGCTTACCATTTGCTATGAAACGGTTGGTGAATAGCTCAGCAAGTTGTCTCCAACTTGAAATTGATCTGGATTGCAGTTTTTTGAACCATCATAAGGCCACCTCTCCTAGGCTTGATGCGAAAACTCGACACATAAAGGACTTATCCTCATTTCATTGTGCCATCATTTGTTTGTAGTGCCGAACATGAGTAATAGGATCTACCTTCCCATCATAAGGAGTAAACTTTGGTGGGGTGAATTTTCTGGGAGGTCAGCAGGACTCAATTTCTTCTGTAAAGGGTGTGAAAGCAATTTGGTCAAGGGCTCTTTTGGCTATATCCTTGGCTGTTCTCCACTCCTGGTGCTTGTCCCTATTATCTAGCGCTCGTTCAGCCACTTTTCCCAATCCTGCTACTCTGGTTCGGCCCTTGCCGGATCTCTTGCTGGTGTCTGATTCTTTGAGGTTACCGATCTTCCTTTTGGTCTGTGCAATGCCCAGTATTGGAAGCATAGCTCCCAGTTACGCTTGTGGCAGGGGGGCTCGTGTTTCTTGAATTTGTCTTCCTCCTTCCGTGTCGATCTAGGGATCTATTAGGTATTCATCCATCTTTTCTGGCAGTCGCTTCCCCCATAGCTTAAACTATTAACTCGAGGTGGGCGATCTCTTCGTCCCGCTGCCAGAGTTCGCGCTCTGTTGCTTTGGGTGATAAATTGCTGGGAACATGGCCACTGGAAGGCAATGAATTCAAGTTCCTACGATAGCTCCTTTGGTGATTTGGATTTCTGACATACTGTGGATCCTGCTGTAAACCCTTCTTCCTTCGCCATTGGTTGCCTCTAGGGACTCGTATCTCCGATCTGATCAGACGTCCTCTCGGAGTTTGCACTAAATCTTCGTGTCGACTTGACTGGTAAGTGTCGTCTTAACTGCGAACATCGTGGCTGTCTTCTAACTCCCTGTTAGTAGGATTAACTCCTCCTCTGAAAGAGTTGGTACTCATCGTTGTGTAGACCTTTCCACAGATGATGCCAATTGTAAGTGGAATTTTTAGCAAGTCCTGGTTGAACTTCTCAAACCGATTCGACGAGCACAAGCAATCTACAAGAGAAGAAGATATGAGAATGACTCGACCCCCTTTGGGCCGAAGGCACTTTGATGATTAAGTTAGCAAGTTTAATCCCAGTGAATCGAATAAAATATTGAGAGTTAGAACTCAAGTGAACATACCTTACACCTTGGTGATATGGGGTATTTATAGTATTCAGAATGCCATAATCCCGTAGGGAATTATATTCGATCTCCTCCTAGCAATCAATCACTTTTGGATATTTTTTTTAGTGTCCTAGTCCTTTCAGGAATGGACTTACATATACTCAACCGACTTGGTCTTGCTAGATCTGGGCTAAATTTACTACAGTTGGGGCCTTCATTTGGGTATTGGTGAGTTTGGGCCTCTCCTAGACTAGGCCGGCCGCATATTCTTAGTGGGGCCTAAGCTGTTGTATTAGACGTCCTTATTTTGACCCATAGATACTATGTTCGAAATGTTATAACATTTTATTATAAAAGCTTATGATATAATGTTTCAATATGATACTATAATACCTATGTTTTCAAATCTAAGCTTTATGCATTTTCGAGAACAATGATATAAATGTGTCTAATGTTATACAACAAGCTAGGATGTACTCTTACAAGTTTATGATATGTTATGCTCATGACAAGCTATGTCATATTTTACGAGATCATGCTACGACATGCCTCTCTCTTTTACGACATTATGTTTTTAAAAATGATAAAATATTTTAAAACAAAAACCTATGCCACATGTTTTCAAGCTTAGGCTCATACGTTTCTAAGTTGATACCATATATGCATAAATGTTCGTCTATTGTCATACACATTAAATAGAAATGATAGTCCACAGTATTTTACACTCATGCATCATTATTATTCACTAAGCATCAACTTACGTTTTCTAAAAATATTTTTAGATAACCAAATTGGGAGGCCTTAGAGGGAAACCCATTACGTGGATATTTGGACTGTAGCCCACGGGCATTATGATATGTAATGTGTATATGGGCTGGACTCTAATGTTTTATAATATTATGATATTATAACTATGGTGGCCTTCAATAGGCTCATTTTATGGTATGTTTAAGTTTAGGCACAGCTCTGCTATATATGACACATTACTCTATTTATGCTATTTCGTAAATACTATTTCCGTTATTATGTATCTTTTAAATGATAAATGCACATGTGTTTAACCGATTTATGTAATACAGTCTGGGGTAGCCTTGCTACTGGTTATGGGGCGTGACAACAAATAAACACCCCACCCATGTTTTGGGCTATGATATTAATTGAGGGTATAGTACTCAACCTTCAACATTGCAGTTGCTCTATCACACCATAGGGATGGACTCTCAAAATAACAGATAGTGCTTACGACTACCAAGTGACTTGTTATTACCCATCTGAACTTATGTCCAGGGATCTTCATTCATGTAAGTTGGGTTCCCATTATTTTCAGCTCTTGTATAGGCATAAGTCTCATCCTCCTCGGTATTTGATAACTTAGCCAGAGATTTAACATAATTATTTTTATCTCTTTGACTGATGTCACATAGGTACCTTATAATATTTTTTAGGCATTTTGCCTATCTCCTCAAATATATTGCTCGAGCATTTCACAAATAAATGAATAAAAATTTGCTAAGATATTTTCTTAGCTCATAAAACCTGTTTAAAGGCATAAATTATATGAACTCATCATATCATCTTGAAAATTTTCAAGGGATCATAAAATTCTTCTTAGACAACTCCAAGGATTATCTAGTTCGTCTTAGGTCAACCAAGGATTCACAAAGTTCATATTAGACACTCACATTTTTCATCTTGGATTACACCCAAGGTTTCACAACATTTTAAATTCAGTGTCACAAGATTATGATCGTCCCCAATGACTTTTAGGAAATCACTCAGTAACAACGAACTTTCTTTCCAAGTTAATTATCTTGAGTATAATGTTATCCTTAACGGAATAACAAAAATGCCACTGATGTTCGTGGATTCCTACTATAATTCCTTCAAAGGTTAATGAACCCTACAAACAAAAATCATCATAAAAAAGTGATCAGAATCATTTAACAATCAATTAAACCATTTCTAGTGATCTTCACTTATTTCAACATACCAAATCCTCCACAATTCAAACATTTGAAAACTATCGGTGTAATTATGCAAAAGCAATCATAACACAATCACTTTCATGTTCTAAAATTTAAAGTACTAAAATAATAGTCCTTCAGATCAATATCAAGAGCTAGGATAATATTATATAGTATTATTTAATTACAGGAGTAATTCAAATAAACGGATAAAGCATAAATTCTTTAACAAAGGTGAACCTATAACAGGTTACATACAGAAGTATCATTAAAATTTTAGCCAGATCAACATTTTCAGTAGTTCCTATATGGTAATCAGTCCTGAAGATACTATAATACATATTCATCAAATTATTCAAGTGTCAAATTTGTGTTTTTAGAAGTTCGTGCCTACAACTACAGCTCTACTAAGATTCCCATACAAATTATAATTAAATCAGATCAAGACATACACGATCTACAGCATATTAACACCAAAATTTCCTCCAATACTCCTCATGTACATCTTACAAAAAATATATTACATTCGGCACGTCTATTTTATTAATACAACGTATAAGAGATCACATAGATACATTAGTCTGATGCATAGAGAAAGAAATCAAACCACAACACATTAGTTTACAACCACAAAAGGGTAGAAATATTACCAATCAGTTCAAGCTTGACTAGTTCTCAATGTTTAAACCGAACATTTAATAGAAATGACAAACACTTCATTTTTGCTAACTTTTAGAAAATTCATACATGTGTGTATTTGAGATATTTCTAAAATTCAGTAACTACATCCCCCAATGAAAATCTCAAATCAACCGACCCAAAGCTACAAACATATATACTAGCAAAAATAATCTAGTGTGCAAATATGCACTAGTCTAGTCAAAGTGGCCATCTCCAAGATTTATTTTGTCAAGGCAATTATAACATCAATCTCAATAACATGTTGTCTTGGGTTCAATGAGAGAATAAAGTACATCACAGATATAATAGAATTCTCACATTTTTATATCATCTGATTCATGCCAGAATGGATAACTACTACCAATATTTTCATGGACATCTATTCTTAAGATTGTTGGAAATATCGGGTCAATATATATATTATTCAAGATATAAAATAAACACATAAAATATGAAATTCATATTACTATATCTTACAAAATAAAGTAAAAAAGAAAACTCATCGACAAAGGCGTGTAGTCACTGTCCTTAAGAGTACATCGCGCCCCTCTGAGTACATGACCCGGGGAAAATAGGTTATGGTGGCCTACCCTCCAGGATTCAACTATCGCTTCCCCACAAAGATGCACTCCTAAGTACGGAGATGTAAAAAACAGCTCATTGATCGTCTTAAGATCGAATAAAATCATAATATATATTTCATAAAATATATCTTATGTAGGTAACCCTCTCTGCTTTGTGTAACCAATATTTGAAAGAATGTATTGATACTATCAGCCACCGAAAAGTTACCAAGTCTTATGCCATCCATCAACTTTTTATTCCCAAAACCATTCAATAGTAACAACAATTATAGAATATAAATGGGGTATAATGAATACATTATGATTATAAATACCCACCCAATAACTCATGAAATACAAATTGCTATAATATAAAAGCATTGAAAAGGTTTTAAATCACAACATAAAAGATGGAGGCAACCGAATGCTCACTCAATTAGAAGACCAACGGTTCAATGGTAAATGATATTTATTATTAAGACCAACGGTTCAATGATAAATGATATTTATTATTTTAAAACAGTATACTAATATATATTTTGAAATATACTTGTAACTGCAACAATAAACCAAAAAATCCAAAACATCCCAAGATACGATATGAGTGGTAAGTTAAGTGGAACGAAATTTTGAACCTCTTTGCACCGTATGAGCAATGGTATGGTGCGGTGCAGTATCAATAACTATGGTCGTTGGTTATCTCCTTAGTATTTATTTACATTTTTAGTGATAGTAGGAATATAGAAATAAATACAAGACATAACGTGTAATTGAAAATAATTAAACATAAAAAAGGAATAATTATGTTTTCTACTAACGCCTTTCGAGGCTTTTGATAATTACGGGAAAACATTTCTAAAGTCACAATATTGTCTCTTACTTTACGACAATATACAAGCATACATTACAAGAAAAATAAATTCTGGGGGCAAGACATTGGCCTATGATTCACAAAACCCTAGAAAAAAAAAATTGCTTCTTTCTCAAAAGAAGAGCTAATTTTTCTCGTCCCTCCACCAGTGGGGTGGTGAAAGGTGAAAGTATAGTGGAGAGAGGCTGGGCACACGGGTGGATTTGAGACAGATTTGATAATTTTGTTTACTGGGAGCGAAACTTATATAAAGTTATACATGAAATTATTTTTTAATTGTTAATCCATTTTCATTTGGAAGTAAAAAGATACTTATATTAAATACGCCAAAAAAAAGGGCATCACCGTTGTACAAAAATTGTATAAAAAAAAAAACAATATCCCTCTACAAAATTTTTGATCATATATAAAATTAAAAGATAGCTTCATAATTGCCTTACAACCTCACAACTTTGATTACAAATGGCCCCTATGGCTTTTCATATTTTGAAAGTGATGCATGATAGCCTCATTTGGAATGCTATTGAAAATGTCTTTCTCAATATACATAATCAAGCTATCATTCATTCACTAATCACCCATTCGATTGAAGCCTATTTTTCACAATCTTCACAGCAGAAAATGTTGTCTCTACTGTCACAGTCGCAATGGGTAAAATTAGTACCAAAGTAAGGAGTTTGCAAACCAATGAGTGTAATATGTCTCTTCTACTTTAAACCATCTTCTGAGAAAGATAACCGATTCATTTTAAATCTAAAGACTCCATATTAGAGCGCACATCAATAATAAAATTCTCAAGCTGATCAAAAAGTGCCAAAAGCTCAACAACTAAAAGTCTTTGGGATAAAATTGAGCAAAATGAATCAATCTTCACTTATCAAAAGCAACAAATGAATTGGATGGATTTAAGCTTTATTTAGCTACTGGAGTTGCATGTCTATGACAATATAGAATAGCTCCACATAATAGTGATGATTGTTTGTCATTTCTTGAGCTCCATGATGTGATCTTCCTCGAGCTACATACATGTCATCCATATTAGGAAGATCAATATTATGCTTGACAAAGAAAGTAGAAATTTCATCCATTATCCCTTATGATTTGAAGCCATTGCTTAGACACTTGAGCTAATTTCATGGCATTATGAATTTCTTGATTCTTTCTTTGTAATGCTAGTGACAAAAAATTTGTAATTCCCAATATAGATTTCGTTATATGTAGACTAACTACATACTCAAAGGATTATATTGAGTCTAATAGATGGGATGCTTCTACTCTTTGTTTTAAATTAGACCCCTCATCTATTATAACATCAAGCACTTCAATCACAGCTGAAAACAAACTAATTTAACTAAGCAAAATACCATAATAAGATCCCTAACATGTATCACTAGCACGAATAAGAGTGCTTTTTTTATTTAGGCCTTGCCCACTAGTAATCTCCTTACTTTCTAGAGCCTCAATAACTTTAGAAGGTTGCTTCTTCCGAATAATATCTCGACGCTTACATGAGGCCCCAACAACATTAACTATGCTAGAAACCAAGTTAAAAAGTGTGCCAATATGAAATTGGTTCTTTGCTAATTCCACAATAGCTAACTGAAGATGATGAGTAAAACAATCAATATAATATGTAGATTCATTCTCCTTCATAATAAGTGTCATTAGTCCATTGAACTCACCTTGAAGATTACTAGCTATCACATCCTTGTCCACACAACATAGATATGCTCAAGTCATGTGTGTGGAAAACAAGTCTTCAACTGCCTTATTACAAGAAATTGAACAATTTGCAAAGAAAATTTTTGCTACGAGGAAGAATTCGTAGTAAAAATTCAACCATTTTATGATGAGAAACTAGTATCGTTGCAAAATGATATGGCTTAAGCTATGCAGTGACAATGCTAATGTTGTAAAAGGTTGGTCACAATTACTATGGCGCTAAGTTTTTGGGTTGACGGCAATAGACTTTACTACCAAACTTGGATAGGTGGCAAAAACATCATAATAAAATGTATGCTTTATTGTGACGAAGGATGAACTTTGTCCCAAAAGAACTAACTGCTTTACTTTTTGGGATAGCATATTATCATGGCTAAATGTTGGCTTTTTAAAGACCACCCACTTCGTGGAAAAAAATTTGCACTATTGAAACGACGCCCTTTTTGCTTCTTTTTTGTCATACAGCTGGCAAGCATTTTATAGGAATATAAGAGAGTCAAAAACTATTTTTCCACTCTAAACTTTTCCCTTCTAGGGTTCCCACTAAAATCATATGCTTCTCTAATCTCTATTTTTCTTTCCGTCAGTCTCTCCCTTTGCTTCCTAATGTCCATCTATCTCCTACTAGCTCTGGTATGAAAGGAACTTGAAGGTCGAGAAATAGCATTACTTTACCATTATTGAAGGTCAATTCTTCGCGCTGCCTCTTTTTCTCTCTTTCTCCATGTGTTGGTTCATTTGTATCATGTTCTTGAACCTATCCCTTTCTAATATTGTTGAAATATATTTTATATATTTTAAGCATCCATTTGGATTTGTAGGTTTATGGATTTGACAATGTGGATTTGGTCAATATGGGTTTGCGAATTTGGGCGATTTGGATTGTGTATATTTTATGGTTGGCTCCAATTTAACGAATGAATATATGCTCTGCATTTGAAATAACTCTGGTGTATGGCGCGTATATATATATATATATATATGTATGTATGTGTGTGTGTGTGTGTGTGTGTGTGTGTGTGTAATTTATATATGTTTTGGTTTGTTCAAATGAGTAATGGATAGGCTCTGTTAATATTTGATTGAATTATCAATGGATACATATTATTTATTATTTTGTCCTCCTTTTAAAAAGCTTCTCTTCTCCACTTTACACAACATATTCAGACACAAAACCTCTTTTTTCTGTACCTTGTTTTGGTGTATCAATAAAACCAACCTGTTGTGTGTTACCAGCACATTTACAACACAATATACACTTACATCTATACATATTTTGTACAATAAGTAAGTCTGGTACAAAAAAATATAGCAATATTATTAAAGGTACCCACAAAAACATATCGCCAAACACTTAGATTGGGTTTACAAAATCAACAGCCTTTATAGGTGAATAAGACTTGAAGACAAACCGCATTGAGAACAACCTGAATTGTGTCAAAACAATATATTTTTTACGCTACTCCAAACTTTTAATACGGATAATAAAAGTTCTAAAGAAAAAATGAAGGTGTATGCGGTTAATAATAATATTAGTGAAGCTGGTAGTCTCCAAAGAACATAAACCACACAAAAAATCTAAGTTAAATAAAATAATCACATAAAACTTTGATAATTTTATCACAAAAAATAAGCTACTTTAAAATAAAGAATGGCACTATAGGAAGAGATGATTTAAGTTTTCTTACTCAAGCCACAATGAAGATATGAAATGATAATTGATTCTATTCCAAGTTTCTTCACTGGTACAATACAAAGGTTATAAGGCAAAATTTTCTAAGCAAATAAAAACCATGACCACGTTTTTTATTTAATTAAAAATTTCACTTTATTATTAGTCACTAACTTTGATAGTTATTTTTCAAAGATGTCTACAAAAGATGAGCATTTTCATGAAAATATGTTTCATAGTCATTTTTCAAAATTACCTTTAAAAAAAGGCATTCCATGAAAACATGAAGAAGTTATACTTTCCTATGTCTCCTGAATCTTAATTTAGTTTTGTTTACTTCTTGGCCATGATGTGAGTTATATATTTTTTCCACATAAAAAAAAGCTTTAAAGTTCAACAGTCAGTTACAAAATATTGATTTGCTTATTTAAAAGCTAATAGATATTTTCCAAACCCAAAAAAGCACATCGCATCTTCAAAACCTTTAGCAAAGAGCAATTCAAATCAACATACACTAAATAATCGATTTATAATACAATTAAAATCCACCATTAAATACTTCAGTTCTCCAAGAACACATGACAAACACACTTTTGCTAAGTAGGTATTAAAAAATAATAGATTCAAAATTTATTTTTATATTAAATTTTTATTATTATCCAAATTAGTTAAGTTTTTATTATTTGCCAACCTAGTCATGGTCTAAACACGAAGATCTAGTCTTGACTACTTTTAGCCCCGCACATCTTGGTCTTCGCTATGATTTCATTCTAAAGTCCCTTCTAAATGTACTGCTTTAAATTCCATTATTATTTGTTAAAACTAAAATATATATACATACATATATGTTTTTCCATTCTTTTTTACTTTATGTTATACATAAACACATCTAGGGTATATTCTAGAGTGTTGGTCCAATAGGCAACCCAAGAGGGGGGGTGAATTGGGTTTTTCAAAAATTAATACAAGTTAAGATTAATTAAAATTAATCTAAACAATATAGCAATGGCTAATCTATGTACAAAACACAGTTATCAATGAAAACAAAGAAAACAGAGTAATAAAGGAGAGACACAGATTTACCGAGGTTCAACCACAAACCGTGGTCTACGTCCTCACCCCAAGACCTCCTTGAAGCCTTCTTCCACTATGTAATCACCTATTACAAGATGGGCTGCTGATTGACAAAGTGCTCAGCTCACTCTACAAGAACTCCTCACTGAGTTCTTTAATTCCCAAGTGGTTTTGTCCAAGCTCCACTTAAACTTTACAATAGTTTTGCTTCACACAAGAGAACTCTCAAACTCTCAGTTACAAGTGTATAAGAGTATACAACTCACAAACAAACTCTCTAACTAGAGTAGATTTACAATCAAAGCTCACAAGAACAAAACAGGAAGAATGTTTCAGGAATATCAGTGATTCAGTAGATTTTCGTCTCTTCTTGTTTCTTCCTCTTAATTCTTGTATATAAATGCAATTGGAGGCTAGTATATAAACCCTTGCATTAATTCCATCCGTTGGAGCTGGTTGGGTATCATAAATGCACGTCCAGTCTGTTATAATGTTAAGAAAAGTAGTCGTTGCAGCAGAGGGAGTCGGCTCCATTTTTGTGGTGTCAACACTTCCTACTTCTGCATTTACCAGATATAGTTCACTGCGTTCATAAGTCCCCTCTTCAGGTTGATGAGGCGACTCCTTGTTCATCTGTCTTCTTTATATTTGACTTCTGCTGTCATGAGGCGACACTTCTGCTTCAGGTGTCCACTCATTGATCATTTAAAACATTCAGCCTTTTGCTTCTGCTACCAGGAGGCGACACTTCATCTTTATGTGTCCACTCATTGATCATTTTATCTTCAAGCCTTGGTGTCTGTCTTCATGAGGTGACACTTCATTACAATGTGTCCGCTCATTGTCTATTTGGTCTTTAGACATTTTTGCTTCTGTGTGCAAGAGGCGACATCTCATTTCCATGAGTCCCCTCATTGTTCAATATGTCTTCAGGCCTTTTAGCATCTGTGATTAGGAGGCGGCTCCTCATTCCCATGAGTCCCCTCATTGCCCAGAATTCAGCTTTCAGATTTCTATTGATCAAGCTTTATCAAAGCACTGGTATAAGAACCTCAAGGAGTATGTCTTTGGGTAAGATGATCAATCAAATCTTCTTAACTCATCAGAGTTAACTTCTATTTAAATTTGGATTGAATCAATCATTGGATGTTGATCTTCTTCTTGAATCTCAAAGCTTTATTTGATTAAAGCTGAACTTTACTTCTTCATTTACAAAGCTTCTTCAATCATTGTAGAACATCTTTTTGAATGCCAATCTTCCTGTAGAGCTTCACAATGCTTCATTTCTGATTTCCTCTCTTCGTTAGCAATTCTTCATTCTTCTTTAAGAATCACTTCAATGAGACTTTTGCAGACTTGATGGAATCTTTTCACACATTTAATCTTCATTGACTCTATATACTATAGAAAAATTCTTCACTTGGATTCCATGTAGAGATCAGATATTCATTGTGAGCCATCTTCTCAGCAACTTCAATCTCATTGTCTTGAATTGGTCTTAAGCATACCAGATGAGATCATCTCTTGAGCATTTTCCAAATTCTTCAATAGCCAATTCATCTTCAACTGAGCATTGCACTTCTTCAACTGTTCTTTGCATATTTTTCAATCTCTTCGAATGTAGAACACATGTTTGAACTAGAGATAGGCATCATTTCTCAGTTTGGTTCATTGCATAGCCCTTTGAATTCATTGCTGACATCTTGAACTTGTTATGCATTCCTTTGATATGTATTAGACTTAAGATCTAACTTTAAGTCTAAGTTATGAACTTGTTAATCTGCACACTAAGTAGATTCATTAATAGCATAACACAAGGTTTAGTTATCATCAAAATCAACATGGGAATTAATCTTGAGTCAACAAAGATCAACCTTGACTCAACATAGAGTTCTGGCTACCTATGTACATTGACAATTATTTTCTCTTAGCATTAGTATAGAAAATATGATAGGAAAAATTAGATGGAGCACAAAAGATATATTACTCTAGCCATCTGTCTTTTCAACATGATGTTTTTTTTAATTATGTATAAAGATGGATAGAAGTTGGATGCAGTTTACAAAAAGAAAGTGTGATGCCTATATACAAGGAATTAAAGATTTCATTACCATTACAAGTAATCATGTGGACCGAAGCAATAGGATTCGATGTCCATGTCGAAATTGCAACAATGCACATTTTGATACCATAGACATTGTGGAGGATCATCTATAGGACAATGGAATAGCTAAAGTTACACTCATTGGATGCATTATGGTGAACCATATGAGTTGAGTAGTGATGATGAATACGATAAAGCAGAAGAGGATAACGACATCAATGCTGAAGGGGATGATATACAGGAAATCTTAAAGGACATGTATGATGGGACATTTATGGACACTTGTAAAGGCTAGACATCTACAAGCGATAGTGCTCACATGCTTGAAGGGCAAGTTGAAAATTTTGCTAGATTGTTAAGGAATGCACAAGATGATTTATACCTTGCTTGCCAAAAATATTCCAAGTTGTTATTCCTTGTGAATTTACTTCACTTAAAAGTAGTCAACAAATGGACTAATATTTCATTTGATATGTTGCTAGATTTATTGAAGGATGCACTTCCTATTGGTAAAAAATTACCAAAGTCTTATTACGAAGCTAAACGTGTAATCGGGAACTTGGGCCTTGGCTATATCTTGATACATGAATATAAATAAGATTGTGCACTTTTCTGAAAAGAATATGAAGATTGCCAAGAATGTCCCAAATATGGTGAGCCTAGATGGAAAAGTGATTTAGGCAAAGGTAAGAAAATTCCTCAAAAGATTTTATCGTATTTCCCTTTAAAATCTAGATTGTAAAGATTATTTAGGTCAGAGAAGATAGCTAGAGATATGTGGTGGCACAGAGATAAGCATGTCAATGAAAACAATTTATCTAGGCACCCAGCTGACTCTAAAACATGGTAGGAATTTGATAAAGAGCATGAATGGTTTGCCCAAGATTCTCGTAATGTTCATCTAGGCCTAGCAAGTGATGGATTTATTTCATTTGGCAAGATGAACAACTTTTATAGCATGTGGCAAGTAATACTTATGCCCTATAATTTGCCACATTGAAAAACTATGAAACAACCTTTTTTTTATGATGTCATTACGTATACCTAGACGAGGGGCGCTCAGAAATGACATAGATATATAGTTGCAGCTATTGATAAATGAGTTAAAAAAAGTTATGTGAAATTGGTATAGAGACATATGATGCATCTACAGGCCAGATTTTTTAGTTATGTGTAGTTGTTTGCCCAAATTGAAATAAGGAAACCTGCTCTATATCACTTAAGAATGGACAAAAACATTGTTATATGGGTCATCATCGTTACTTACCGAAAAATCATAGATGGAGAAAAGTTAAAAATTTAATGGAAAGGAGAAGCATAGGTTGAAACTAAAAGAGTTGTCTAGTGATGATTTGTTAAAGCAATTAGATTATGTTCCAAATGTCACATTTAGGAAACCACCAAATAAGAACCAAAAAAGAGCACTGAAATAAAGTTGAAGTGGGGAAAAAAGAGCATTTTCTTTGAATTGCCTTGCTGGCATATGCTTAAGCTGCGAACAATCTGGATGTAATGCATATCGAGAAAAATATTTGTGAAAATATATTTGGAACATTGATGAATATGGATGGCAAAACAAAGGACATTATGAAAGCTCACATGGATCTAAAGTTGATGGGCATAAGAGAAGAATTACATTTACAATCGGATGGTGAAATGTTTGTGATCCCACGTGCATGCTACACATTGGACATTAATGAGAGGAGGAATTTATGTGAATGGTTGAAATTAGTTAAATTTCTAGATGGGTTAGCATCAAACATCTCTCAGTGTGTGAGTGTTAATGGTTCAAAGGTATTGGGAATGAAAAGCCATGATTGCCATGTGTTCTTAAAACGGTTACTTCCAATTGAATTGCGTGAATACTTAAGAATAGATGTATATATTGCATCAACTAAGTTGGGCTTCTTGTTGAAGGAGTTGTGTTGTAAGACTTTGTGACTCGATGTGATTGGAAAGCTGAAAAATGATATTGATGTGACACTTTGTAGGCTAGAAAGATATTTTTCCCTATATTTTTTGATGTTATGGTCCACTTGGCAGTGCACTTACAACGTGAAGCAAAACTTACTGGTTATGTGCACTATCGATGGATGTATTTGATTGAAAAATGATGCATATTTTAGTATTTTTTAGCATATACTTACAATTTGGCCCTTGTCTTACCTACGCTAACAATATTATGTTATTTGTAAAATATGTCAATAGGTTCTTACGCACACTTAAGCATTATGTGTATAACAAAGCTCGTCCTGAACATTCAATTGCAGAGGCGTACATTAAAATAAATGTACTTGTTTCCATACTAAAACTACAACTCAGAGAAAAATTTTCAGCTTTAAGCAAAATAATCATGATGATCCTTTACATGAAGAAATAGAATTAGTTGTGAAAACCTTAAGAAGCATTGAACAAGTCAGTGTGTTTTTGCAGGAAATTTTTATTGATCTTTGCTTGTCTTCTATTATGTTTCTTTATTTTCATTTTACATTTGCTAGAACTTTGGGAGAACATTTTAGTTCGACTTTCTATTTTTGCATCAGCTATATTTATGCTACTAATGCAAAATGCATATTGACAACTATTGTGTAATTTTATACTTTATTAAATTTTGATATAATATCTAATTGTACTTTATCTTGTTATTCTTGCAGACTTCATATTGCTGTTGTCAAGTGCTTTGACATTTTGATGGCCATTCTAGTATTTTACAGACTTCATATTTGTGTTGACAAATGCTTTGACATTTTGATGGTCATTTTAGTACTTTGTAGACTTCTATTAGAGTTGACTTTTGTTTTGATATTTTGATGCAATCCAATACACGTTTAGTTGATGAATGAACTTCTAATCTAACTTCTGTGAATGTTGTTCATATTTAGTTGGAAACATTGGCTTTGGTAGTACTTTTATCGATGTATTTGATACACATTAGTAGTATGATTTTTGGTGTATCAATCAAACAGAAACTTTATTAGAATTTGTTTGAATTCTTGTTTTGTAAGGTTGTATGTACTTAATAGCTTAGTTTGAGTGGATGATGTAGTATTGCGGACCATATACCAGGGAACAATGATTAATGCATTTGTGGCTCTATATACACAAGGAACTGTTGCAAGAGGATCACAATTACCCCTTTATTTGTGACTAAAACAAATTTACATTTAGTTACCAACCAATTTCGTTACAAAAACTAAGTGGCTTTTGTGATGAATGGTTTGGTCATTAATGTGTAATTGTTTGGTCTCTAAGGCTCTTATTCAGATGGAATATGTTGGTCATAAAAACTAAGTGTCATGTATTTGAGACAAAACTGATTGGTAGCAAATGGGCCAACTCATCACATTGGTGACCAAGGTATATCATTGCAAGTTAGCCTGCATTAACCCTTTTATGACAGAGTAATTAGTCACAAAAGAGGGAAATGAATTTTTTTTAATATTAAATTGGTCTCTAGGGTGACGAGTACAATTTTTAGTGACCATCATTTTATCGTATTAGAGACACAAAATGGGTCACAAAAACACTACCCTTTTGTGATGATTTAAATTTTGTAGCTAAATGCCCGAAGCTTTTGCTACCAAACTACTAGTTCGTCGCTAGTAGTATTAAGGACGGGCTTATTGCCATGACGAGGCGACGGCTCAATTTTCGTCACAAAAAGTATTTATGATAAAATTTGAACTTTTAGTGTCGAGTGGTTTCATAGAAAAAAATGTTGTTTGTTGTAGTGCTTCCTTTAAGTGTTAGAGCACTTGTACTAGTAACATGCTACTTAATATCCAAAAAGTGCTCAAACACACATCCCCTTCTATCTACATATCTCAAAGCAATGACCATTTGCTCCTTCAATAGTACATCCTGGGATTTATCAAAGAGAATAGAAAATAACCCATCACTGAGCTCCCTGACAATAGCGTTAGTAGTTTCAAATGCAGCAGCCCTAACAATATTGTTTGAATATTAAGTACTATCAACTTAAGACCATCAGGGGCATTTTATAATACAACATTTCTCACAATCTCATTCTAATATGAAAGAAACTTCAAAATCTCAAGAAATTTTCCTTGGTTTCTTGAAGTTTCATATTCACAATGCCTGCGAAATGGAAGTCCGTGTTGCAGAATAAATCATGCAGGGATGTGCAATGGGAGGTGGATAGGAAGAAGAGAGATGGGAAAGAGAGGGAAGGAGACTTGAGTTGACCAAAAGACAAGAGGGTAAAATTATAATTTTAGTTTCTCTATTATCGCCGTTAGCTTTGGTGAGGTTTGTGATACATTAGGGGTGTAGGTGTGGTGTTTTGTAGACAAGGGGTAAAATAAAAACTAGACATAGTTAAGGGAGTCTTGATGTAATTAATCCGTTAAATAATGAGTGGTTAAAATTCAATAGTGGTTTTTTTTTTTTTTTTGGTTGCTATATGCTAGTAAATTTAGTGGGAGCAAATATAGGTATTGAAAATTTTAGTAGGAACAAATATATGTGTTGGTAATTGTACTATATTCTAACCTATGAATAAATAAACATAAAACAAATTAAAAAATAGTGGAGGTTGCTAAGTCAGTGGGGCAGTTGCTCACATTGACCCTTGTCCCATCCACCCTTGGCTGCACAATGGGCTGAAGGGTGGGAGTGGAGAATGGTAAGTGCGGTTGTGTGCCAAGCAGAGCATTGGGGTGAACTTGGTATCCATCTGGAGGATGGGGTGGCGGGCGTTGGGCAGGCCGCAGTTGGGTGAGGGATGGTGGCTTTTTTTCAGAGTGAGAAACAGTGAAAAAGAGAAGAGAGGAAAAAAGCATAAGAAAGAAAGAGGTTATCTAGGAAGAAATTGTAAATTACCTTTTCAAACTCATAAAAAATGCACATGAACATTTTCTGTTTGTGGAACAAATGTTACAGATAGTTGACATTGCTACTTGACTAAAACTATAAAGAATTTATTGTTACAATTAAAAATAGTGCTCTCGTGCGTTCTTTCTCCTTGCCATGGCCCAAGATTAATGTGATGATCCGTCAATCATGTGATATGGACTTTTCCTCACATACACGTATTATGAAGTATTTGACAAGAAAATTTTGATACTAGTATTACACTATTTGACTAAAAATATGAATATTTTTCATTAGGTTTTGATTTATATGAACTTCTATTTATACAGTTGTACAAGTATATACTAAGGTAAAAAAATAAAATAAAATATAATTATATGAATATAAGCTTAGAGTATTAAACATTACGTCGCAATTTCATAGATGGGTTCTCCATTTCTTTGCAAAATTTATTTTTATATTCTATTTTCTACAAATATTCCGTCTCTCATCCTATTTAGTATCTCTCTCTCTCTCTCTCTCTCTCTCTCTCTCTCTCTCTCTCTCTCTCTCTCTCTCTCATTTTGTATAACTCAGACTAAAAGATACTTCATATTTACATTGTTTCAAAATTCTCTTTTAATAATAAAAAAAAAATATTTTTACTACATTTCTTAATCTTATACTTTTTATTTCTTGTGTATTATATTTCATTTTTTTCATTGTGAAGCATTATGTTTATGAATTTTATTGCTAATGAACAGGTCAAAACAAATTTCAAATACAAAAGACAATAAATTACCATAAACAACATAATTAGTAAGAAGTTACGACAAAAAAACAAGTTACCATGTGAAACATGCCAAATGCCTTTATTTGCCATCTAATACGTATATACGAAAATGGTAACTTGGACATAGGCTTTCAACACCCGTTTTGATTTCTTTTTTTTTATTTTTTTATATAATTATTATTTATTTTATGGACACTTCAATCCCATACTTAATGCTAAAAATATAATTAGTATTTCCATTAATAGTCTTTATAATTCTGTTTCTGTTTTATTAAGTCCTAAAATGTCTCTTATGATTGTGCACAATTATTGTCTTTTATATCATTATTTAAAAATTCCAACTTAATTTAGCCCAAATTTAGGAAAATGTTCCACAATTAAATTTCCATGATTCTTCATCTAAAACATATTAAACAAAACAACTTCTCATAGGTTTCCATGATTGGAGTTTTTTCCTCTCAATATAAAGAGCTCAAAGAAATTTTCTATTGAGTTTGATATGTTTTATTGGAAATTATCATTAAGATGAAAATTGGTCAAAGCTTGGGATGCATAAAACTTTATAAAAAGTTATTTTCATTACAGAAAACCTCAATTTTGCCCTTTTAGTTTAACAGATATTCAATATTGCCCTCATAGGTTTGAGATATTTCAAAAATGCCCCACATCTCTCATTTTTGCCCTCCTTTTCCTACAAACCTTATAATCGCACTTCCAAAAGTACCCTCGTGGCAAGTATCCATTCTCTTTTCTCTTTCTTCCACACAAGAAAAACATATAATAGGAAAGAAATTGCTTCTCTAATTTATTCCTAAATCATGTGTACATATATTTTTTTAGTTATTAGTAAACAAAAAGGAAGATAAGCATCACCTTTTCTAATATTTAATTTTAAACTTTATACTTCTTAACTTACAACTTTCTTATATAAGTAGTCATGGATTTGTTTTCCTTTTTTATTTTAAAAATCAGTTATAGTTATTAACTTATTCCAAAATAGTTATTAAAAATAACTCAATATTATTTTTATCTACTCAGTCAATTTAGTTTCTGTAAATTCATGTTGCAAATAATATTAAGTTAAAATTAAAAACGGTATGCTTGAGTACTATTCTCTTTATTATTTTTAGCAGTTAGTGTAGGTTGAACCTCAATATAGGAGCCACAAGACACGTTATCATTAGACATAAGGCACTAATCATTTGAGTGCTATTGTTTTAGAATTATTTTTGATAAATGTTATAGTTTAATATTTATTTTAGAGTAAGTGCATAATTAAATTGATATGTTTGTCTTTAAAAATAAATGGGAAACAAAAAAATTGATATTAGAATGGATTAATTTTTTGTTAATAGTAAAATACATCAGGAGTAAATTAGGAAAAAATATTTATATAGTGTCACTATTAATGTGACACTATTTTACACTATTAACGGGCCCAATGACGTATTATTTTACATCTAGAATTTTCTAATAGAGAGAAAATCATGAAACTTATTTATCTTGAAATATTAATTAATAAAGAGAAATGTTTGAAAACCTATCAAGAAATTTAAGAAAGCAAGAATGCATAGACATTTATACTATATATTATAGCAATAGGTTAGAAAGCCTTTGAGCTTCAAAATCTTGATCCATTTTTCTTAATTTTTTGAATTTAAAAAATATAAAAATAAAAATATCATAAAATCATTGATTATCTAATTAACATGGTAATGTTTTTTGAATTGTTACTATTTCAATATGAAAACTTTGAAAGTTATTAAAGATAAAAATATATTAAAACTAAATATATCATGGATTGTCTATACTATATAATATAGCAATAGGTTAGAAGGTCTTTGAACTTCAAAGCCTTGATCTATTTTTTTTTAATTTTTTGAATTTAAAAAATGTAAAAATACAAATGTTATAAAGTCATCGATTATCTGATCAATATGGTTGTATTTTTTAAATTGTTACCCTTTCAATATGGAACCTTTAAAAGTTATTAAATATAAAAATATATTAAAACTAAATATATCATGGATTATTTGTAATCAATTTAGTAATTAAATATAACAATCTATTCAAATTCCTATGAATAATGCTCTTTTCAAAGCAATTTAACTTTTTAAAATTATTATATATTTGCAATTTTTTTTTGTGGGTTAGATTTACTCATACCTAATAAAAATGACATTAAGAAAGGTTAACAAGCTTATAAAATAATAATTAATAAAGTAGATAAATAACTTTTACTTTGTCCATTAAGATTTTTTTTAGTGTATGTTACAATAAACTTAAGATCCTGTACATTGGTATAAGCACAGTTTCATTTTAATAAATTCACAACATATAATCATTTAGATAATGAAAAATGACAAATGTATGAAAAAAGGTTAACCATGTTTCATTATTAGAAACAAATAATGAATCACTAATTTATTTCACATTGTATGAATCAATTCGGTTATATTAAATAATTATTCAAAAAATAAAAAATAAATACAAAATTTGACACACATAAAGTATACTAAATTTTTATTAAATAATTCTATAGACAAACATTATTCATGCATGGAATTAAAAGTTTTACCTACATTTATTTTAATTAACTGATGAAAATTCAATTAATTTTATTTCACTATTAATTTATATTTTCTCAAAAAATAAAGTGTAATAATATTGTTTTATTAATTTGGAAGACTATTTCTTGATAGATATAAGACATATATTCATGTCTTTTTCTTATAAGTTGTATTTATCTCTTTTTAATCTTGAATATAACTCAATAAACTTAATGTCAAAATTTAATTAATGTTTTTACTTCCAATAAATAAATATATATTAAATGTGTAACTTAATAATAGTGCATAAATTGTTTTTTCTACATTTTCTTCTTTTTATAGCTATTGTAATAGAGAAAATATTATTAACATATTTAGTCCAAATAAAGTTCAAGACGGAAGTTATCCTATAGACGTTGTGTCGTTTAATATTATATTTGAAATACACGATCCTATAAAACTCTTTGTTTACAAAAAATTATTAGAAAAATCGCCTTACGATTCTGTATTTGTAGTTCACGCATAGCTAATTTTGAAAAATCGCCTTATAATTATGTATGTGTAGTTTGTGCATAGCACGGGTTCACTGCTAGTTTATACATATACACATAAAGAGAGAAAGTGTGTATCTTATGCAAAAGATTATTATACTGACCTAGTTGAGAGAGAGAGAGAGAGAGAGAGAGAGAGAGAGAGAGAGAGAGAATTTCTTAGGAAGTGATTAGCAATTATTAAATGAAAATTTCCAAATTTTTAAAATTTATTAGGTTAGTAATAAAGATTGTTAAAATAATATACGTTAATAATAAATCTATAAATATGTAAAATAGAAGAGTAATGGACATCAACGCTAAGTACAATGATTTTGGTTTGCGATTCATTTATAGATAGTAGATATTTTAAAATATCTTTATGAGTAAACAGAAAATTTATACAAAATTTATTACTAGAATAATATGATTGAATGACATAACCTTTTCACTTAAAACCAAAACACCAATATTACCACATCATTATGGTTAGTGGTGAGATTTTCTACACAAATTTTTTATAAAAATATCATTTTCCTATCTTTATACAGGAGAACTTAAAAACTTTACTATAATATGTCATGCAAAGCATACCAACAATGATACAAACTTTAGATTCTACGTATTTAAGATTTTAATTCACTTTCCTTACATGATCCACAATCGTTTCTTCCCCCATATCTCCCGTCTCTATATATTTTCCTCTAGAGAGAGAGAGAGAGAGAATTCTTCGGAAGTGATTAGCAATTATTAAATGAAACTTTCCAAATTTTTAAAATTTATTAGGTTATAATAAAGATTGTTAAAATAATGTATGCTAATAATAAATCTATAGATATGTGGTTGAATGACAGACCCTTTCACTTAAAACCAAAACACCTATATTATCACATCATTATGGTGGGTGGTGAGATTTTATTCACAAATTTTCTATAAGAATAACATTTTCCTATCTTTATATAGGAGAACTTAAAAACTTTACTATATATGTGTCATGCAAAGAATACAAACAATTATACAAACTTTAGATTCTACGTATTTAAGATTTTAATTCAGTTTCCTTACATGATCCGCAATCTTTTCTTGCCCCCATATCCCCCGTCTTTATATATTTTCCTCTTGAGAGAGAGAGAGAGAGGGAGAGAGAATTCTTAGGAAGTGATTAGCCATTATTAAATGAAAATTTCCAAATTTTTTAAATTGATTAGGTTAGTAATAAAGATTGTTAAAATAATGTACATTAATAATAAATCTATAAATATGTAAAATAGAAGAGTAATGGACATCAACGCCGCGTACAATGATTTTGGTCTACGATTCATTTATAGATATTAGATATTTTAAAATATCTTTATTAATAAATAAAAAATTCATACAAAATTTATCACCAGAATAATATGGTTAAATGACATGATCCTTTCACTTAAAACCAAAACACCTATATTATCACATCATTATGGTGGGTGGTGAGATTTTATTCACAAATTTTCTATAAGAATAACATTTTCCTATCTTTATATAGGAGAACTTAAAAACTTTACTATATATGTGTCATGCAAAGAATACAAACAATTATACAAACTTTAGATTCTACGTATTTAAGATTTTAATTCAGTTTCCTTACATGATCCGCAATCTTTTCTTGCCCCCATATCCCCCGTCTTTATATATTTTCCTCTTGAGAGAGAGAGAGAGAGGGAGAGAGAATTCTTAGGAAGTGATTAGCCATTATTAAATGAAAATTTCCAAATTTTTTAAATTGATTAGGTTA
The DNA here is from genome assembly GCA_033060915.1 of Euryodendron excelsum. NCBI lineage: Eukaryota > Viridiplantae > Streptophyta > Magnoliopsida > Ericales > Pentaphylacaceae > Euryodendron > Euryodendron excelsum. Next base: position 44,563,273 of record CM065380.1, on the reverse strand, counting down.
GTAATAAAGATTGTTAAAATAATGTACATTAATAATAAATCTATAAATATGTAAAATAGAAGAGTAATGGACATCAACGCCGCGTACAATGATTTTGGTCTACGATTCATTTATAGATATTAGATATTTTAAAATATCTTTATTAATAAATAAAAAATTCATACAAAATTTATCACCAGAATAATATGGTTAAATGACATGATCCTTTCACTTAAAACCAAAACACCTATATTACCACATCATTATGGTGAGTGGTGAGATTTTATACACAAATTTTCTATAAAAATAATATTTTCCTATCTTTATATAAGAGAACTTAAAAACTTTGCTATATATATGTCATGCAAAGAATACCAATAATGATACAAACTTTAAATTCTACGTATTTAAGATTTTAATTCACTTTCCTTGCATGATTCATAATCTTTTCTTGTCCCCATATCGCCCGTCTCTATATATTTTCCGAGAGAGAGAGAGAGAGAGAGAGAAATGGCAGTTGGTAGCATTGGGATCTTGAACCTAGTCCTAGCAATCATATTGATGAGTGAGAGTGGGGTGGTGGTGTGGGCACAACCGGACTGCCTAGATGACGTCAACGCCCTTGATCAGTGCCAAGCCTACTTTACTATAAGAGGCCCAGAGGTTCCACCTTCAGAAGCTTGCTGTGGTGCAGTCAGGGCTGCACACATTCCTTGCGTTTGCCAATATGTTTCCCCAAAGGCCTTAGATGTAATCAGCGTGAAAAAGGTGGCTTATGTTGCAGGAGCTTGTGGCAGACCTCTTCCCCATGGATACATATGTGGAAGTAAGATCGTATCTGTCACCACCAATCTATTTCTTTCTTTTTCTGTTATTATTTCTTTATTTCGTTTGGGAGGGATTCAAACTCGTTTTGCAATTAGGTTTTTTTTGTTTTGGGTTTATGGCTTTAACTTATATATTTGGAGTAATTATATTTTTACTTCTTATAGTTTGAGCAAAAATCACATAACCTTTATAGATTTAAATGTGAACAGATAAATTCATTATGGTTTGGACATAACTGTAAAATAAATGAAAACCGTTTAACTATTTTGTCGTCAGAGTATTTTTGTCATTTTATCTATTCAAAACATAGAACATCAAAAAGACAATGTTACCCTTTTATGTCAAAATGAAGAGTTGTCCTTCATGGGAATATTTTTATCATTTTATCAAATTTGTCATGATTTTATTCATTTTTTAAATAAATCACAAAAAAAGGACAGAGTGAGTGATATACATAAATGGGCAATAATATACAAACAAAAAATTTACATAGAATGACATGGTTAAGTAAGAGAAAACGTTTTAATTCCAACATAAAGAGAGATAGGGATGGCCTAACTTCATTATGTTTTTGGTCAATTAAATAACTTCTTTTATTAAGTGCCATCGATGCAAGGATGCAACCGAAAATGCTATAAATATGAAATATATTTATTCATAAATTTACATGTACATTCATTCGTGTGAATGCATTTGATCCACTCTTCCATAGAAGATGCTAATGCGGTGACATGTTGCTTGGTTTCAGGTTTGACAATTCCATAGGCTTGAAATTGGGGATAAAACGAGAGAGGGGCTCTGGTTTTTTTGTTATGTATTGTAAGACAATTCTTATATATCGCTAAAAGAGCGCACATCTTTTATTGTAATCCTTTTGCTTTTTATATGTTTCCTATCCTGGTTGATAATATATATATATATATATAAAATAGCTAAAAGAGAAATTGAAAAACCTGAAAATAACAGACTTAATGACCATCTGCACTGCTGCCAAGGGCAATGACGCTACAACCATTGTCTCGTCGTCAACCTTCGAATGAAGGAAAATCTCATTAACGTACGGTATCATGAGATTCAGCCATTGAAGTCATTTAAGTCTTGTAAGCTAGTTTTTATATCTCCAATCCAAGGCCATTGGGAGTCTGGGACTGAGCTTCAATTGGGCTTTGTTGAGCTTGCTCAAAAGATTAATAATGCCTGAATTCATGTTCGGGCTGTGCAGAGTTTGGCCCAACCCCATAATCATATTGTACTTGTGCGAGTTTGGTGGTTCATAGTTCATACGCAGACAGTCTTGGGGCTTAAGCCTTGGGCCGTATAAAGGGATTAACAGTTGTTTTAACAACAAAACGTTTTGATAGAAATAGTCGATGGTCATATACGGGCTGACATAAACTCAGCCCAAGCCTGTTGTTTGAAATGCGCTGAGCTTGAGCTCCCTCAGCCCGGCTCACCTCGGCCTGATTGACAGGCCTCGAGAGAACAAGTCTAATAGAGAGAGTGCAAATTCGTTTTTCTCTTGTAAACCAGAGTTTTAGGATGCCATTTTCCAAAGAAATGAATGATAATGCCCACTTCCTTCAGTTCATATTTTTTTTCAGAATTTTAAAGGTGTATCAAAGGCGGGGTCTTGGCTCATGAGGTTACGCATCATGGTATGAAACATGAAAACATCCTCTCCACATTAAGATGATTTTCTACTCTCTCTCTTTTTCATTTTTGGTGGAGAGAGAGAGAGAGAGAGAGAGAGAGCAATTTATTTAGACACACATTTGCAATATTTTGTAGTTCTCCATTGTGCTGTCCAGTTACAGTTGATATTAATTTTATTCTATATCGGTGATTATAAAATTTGTCAAATAATTAGTGTCGATGAAATGTTTTGCCACAAGACTTCTTCAAGTTGTTTTCCAAGCAGGGATATGCATGGAATAGGCATGAAGGTCATTATTCAATCAAGTATGGAGGAGTAAAGGATGAGCTTGGGCCATGCATTGTCAGATTTTACAGGACCCATACCCATTCATTCATGAAGAGGCCTATCAAGTAAACATTCAAGGCAATACATCAACAGTTACATATAATCCTGAACATATGTAACATTGTTCCTGGATGGCCAATGCAACTGTAAGTATCAAGTGCCTGCAACTTCTGGTATTTACACTTCCAACATTGCAACGGTTAGTCTAATTTGATAACTAAAATGGGATGGTTAGAGGAAGCATTTGATAATCGAATTATTTCACATGTTATCCAAGAAAAGAAAACAGCTCTCAGTCTTAGGATGCATTTGATAATCGAATTATTTCACATGTTATCCAAGGAAAGAAAACAGCTCAGAGTCTCCTATGAAATGAAATCGAAAGAAATGTCTATGTCAAGTATAGGTAAGCGCACAAGACGGTCATAAAAATCAATCCAACAGTATGCACTTCCACATGAACAAAATTGTTCATAAAAAGACTTTTAAGGAAAAATCAAAATGAAAACATTTTAGTAGTAAAAAAATCAAAGATCTACTACCTCTTACACCGCCAAGCCGATACTGAGAAAAGAGCTCGATCTTGCCAGCAAACCACCACACAACCATGCTCTTCCTTAATCCTATACCCATCACAACTATAACTCTGCAGCAACCTCCTTGCTTGCAACATACCATAATAGCTCAAGGGTACACTTCCAAAACCGGCCAAATCAAGCCGCTGAATCCACCTTTCAAGCTTTTCGTGTCTTTTCTTCCTCTCAGCACCCTCACTTGCTATGATGTTTTTTATTTCCTCTCCGAATAGCATCTTCTCCATCTTCATTCTCTCCGGTGATGTTCTTGGCATAGTAGATTCCAAACAATCGAATAATGCTGCATAGAAGTACAATGATTCCAATAGCCTCGCCATAAGAGTGGATCCATTATGGTTTGAATCTTGCTCTGTCACAACCATGACCTTCGGTGATAAACTCCATAAGGCATAAAGGAAGCTATCCATCTTTGCAGAAGTGTTTGAAGATAGCGGTGACGAAGAAGCTGAGTCATAACTTGGACTACACCCATTAACCAAATCTTTCTCAAGCAACTCACCTAAAGTGCCTTGGTTCATTTGCAGGACTCTTTGCAAGTTAACCCCATTCGCATTCTTTGGTGTCAGCGGGGATTTTTTTCTGTGTTCGTCGTCGTTTGCCAAAAGAGTATGCAGTTGGAGAACTGAGCTAATTGCTAGCGCTTCGCCTGTTTTAACAGGCAGGTTTTCAACATTGAGATCCTCTAATTTGCTAACTACTTGATTGAACTGAAATGGAATATCCAACTTCTCAGCTTCTGCGGTCAATATATGAGCCATTTGCCCCAACACCTCTTTCTGTTGATGAACCCCCGTAATTCTCAAATGAGGTGGGCCTTCAGGACGAGCGCTCAAGTCTTGAAGCAGTGCACGCCACTGTGCAGGTTCCCCTGCATTTATATCGATTATATGAACCATCTTTTCCCCTTCCATGGCTTCAATAATAGCTTGGTTTGTGATCACAAAAGCCACCTTTAAGAAGGGAAATAACTCAAAAAACAATTTCCTCACAAGAATTTCTTCTGATACCAAAGAAACTCTGGTGGAATGGAGGGCCTTGTAAAGACCGGGCCAACTTTTCAGGATCCGTTCAGCGAGTGACTCGGTAAAGTAGGCAGCAATGCGCTGCATGGTATCACCGTTGGGAGAGGCAAGTTGGGAGATTTGGTCAAGGGTGATATTCGCATTTTCAAGACAACCAGTGGCTACATGATTTGCACAAGAAAGCAATAGGTGGATCAAATACAAGCCCCGCTCCTCGGATTTCAGCTCTCTGAGCCACGGGTATGGTGATCCGAAGCCAGGTGAAATTGACATCATGGGAAAGGCTTGGAGAGGTGACGAAGTCACAGATGATGACCCATCGTCTTGAAACATTGGTGCATACATCAATCTTGGGGAATTGGGTGACAAAGAAATAGGGTAATTCTCAAACAAGAGACAAAACACAGATTTCCGCAGAAGAGTTTACGAAGTTTATCAAACGCTTTATGCAAGAACCACCAAATTTGCACACAATCACAATATCAGAATATGGTTATTATACTTTTAACCATTCACAAGAGGTGAAGAAAACAAGGCCAATTCATAGATTAAATTTTGCCAAAGACAGGATTCAGGTTATAGAGGCAGAGAAGTGAAGACAGGTCAAACAAAGAGAGGGTTTGATTCAACAGCTAGTGGTAGCATCCAAATTGGCGTTAGTTATCAGAAATGCTATCTTCACTAAACAAGATCAATTGGCTATCAAACATCTATCCAGATCAGGTTCACAAATAATCCACAAAGCTTGAAACAGAGAGAACAGAGAACAGTACCAGAACTAGCTCAGCAATCTCTCCCCTGGAGAACTCACCAACCACATCAAGAACCACCAATCCCTTACTTGATTTTTCAATTCATCAAGAACCCATTTGAAGCCCCAAGAAATTCACCCAATTGCTTCTCTGATCTCTCTGGAAGAAGCTGCTCAGAGCTTTCTGGGTTTTCTTTAGATTTTGTTCCAGGGAGAGAAATATAAAAGAGAAAGTTAGCGACCTTTTCTTCAGCTAAAGCTAATATGGTTTGAATGACTTCTTCGTGGCTGCGTTGTCGACAATGCCTGGGGTTGTTTTTGTCGTTACTGCTTTGGTGTCCTTTCCCCTTTCAGAGGAATATGGAATTTGTGAGAAGAAGAGCCCCTACACACTCTCTCTCTAGAAAACTGTCTTTCTCTCTCTAGAATTTTTTCTTGTTTATTTTGTCTTCAACCAAGGTGGATAGGGAATCAGGGGCTGGCCAAAGACTTTAATATTCCCCACTCCCTGCTTCGCTCCAAACATGCCCTAACAAAGCCAAACCATGCCCTCAGTTTTTGTTTCCTGGTGGGGGCAAGTGTGGGAATTGCAAGAAACCTCACCATATGCTTCCAACCTCTCATTTTGTTTTCTTTGCAAATTCAAAGCCCCTCAAATTGGTATTATCTCCTCATGTTAAGACAAAGAGACAAGGAGGTTAAGGAAACACCCAAGTGTAGATGCCACATTTAACTCCACTTGGGGAGTCCTAAGGTGGCCATCCAATCTTTTTGAAAACAAAAACCCTAAGGGCATGTTTGTTTGTAATATATGGCATGGAGGATTCAATTAGCAATCTTGTGGAGTCCATAAATAAAACATTTAGATAAAAAGTTGACACAGGTTGAGACATTCATTCTGGACTATTAATCCTTCAAAATAGGAAATAAGGAATATCAGGGGAGATGATATTACTTATTCCCTCCTTTGAAATAAGTTCAAAAATGACATTTTTACTCTTCTTTTATTATTATAATAGATTAATATAATATTAAATAGCTATATTATGATTTAAAAATAATTTTTCTATTAGTTTTTTTTATTTTTAATATGATATTTTAACAAAATAATATTATTTATCCCATTATAATACCATCTTAACCAAACATAGTATGAATAATTTCTTATCACATTAGATATTACTTATTACTCGTTACCGCCCTTTTACCACCGAACATAGTACGAACACTTTTATCACCTCATATGACTGGAGCTAGGAGAACAAGACACTAAGATTTTTATAAAAGGCGACTCGGTGCACAAGTTAGGTACTATAGGTCTAGAAAAGATCCAATGCAAGCCATCTTATTTTTACATGATGAGAAATTTTTCTGTGTTTTAAATAGTCAACAATTGTATCATCCGGTCTGACTTTAGTTATGAGAGAAAGATAATGAGATCTTAATAAAGTGCAAGACACTGCGAGACTTCAGAAAATTCATATGTACATAGTATTATCTTCGTGTGTGGAGAGATTTTTCTGTGTATTGAATTAGAGGTATAAACTTATGCTACGTCAAGACCTGTTCCAATGGAATAAGCTTATGCCACGTCAAGACCTGTCATTTTGAGATCCTGATAGATATAAAATAAAAATAAAAAATCTCTAGATAGAACCACCTCGAGGAGTATAAACATAGTATGAATAATACTTGTTTTAATTGTTTGTTAGGCCTCTTAAGAGGATGACAGTGATCTAAATGACATTGACTTTGGAACTTTTAGGTAGTATCTCTGTGATGGGGACCCATTTCTTGGTGGATTTGATTATTGCATGTTTTGTATAATAATTTTTAGGTCCATTTTCTAGACAGTCCGGCATGGAAAAGCCAAATCACCACCATGTACTTTTATGGGAAAAAAAAAAAAAAATTCCAACTTAATACATTTTCACACAAGGTGCATGATGAATGATCACAAATAAGCTGTGACTCCTAAAACTGACAGCCCTGTCAGTCTAGGACTGTAGTTTCCATTATGCATCCAGAATCTAGATTCTGTTGTGAGTCTCCTGATGTGGAATGTCATTAGCTAATGTTCTTGTATCATCTCATCATTCTATATAGTTTTCGGAACCCTTTTTTTTTATTTGTTGGTATAATGAAAAGAGTCAAAGCCTGGGAAAGGGAGGGTGACTAGTATCCATCATTTTTTAGCCTAAGTGAATACACCATTACCAATGGACTAACCACATTCCTCAATCCATGAAAGCCTTTTCACATTTTGCCATCTCACTAGAAGGGTTGGAATTTCATTTGTTTGTCATTGTTGATGATATCATACCAAACCAAGAAGAAAGTATTCAATGCTTTTGTATTGAATAATTTTCCCAAACCAATAATGAATTATTCTGCCGAAGGACTATATAAACATGGAAAATGCAAACATATGCTTTTGAACCATAGATCAAACATACACGAAGAGAATTCTACAATATGAAAAATCGTAAAAGAAACACGGTTCTCATACTTTATACGATCCAATAATAAATGCTTAACTTGTATATCATATCTAAAATACCTTCCTTATAACTAGTAATTTTTATAAAATCTAACAACAATAATTAAGCCTAAATAAGTGCTAGCTCTTGGGCATACCTTAGGAGTCCCTATAATGAGATTTGAATGGATTTCACTAAATTTTTATGTACCCTTTTACGATTGTGCAAAGCCACTATATTCACGCGAGTCATATAAACTTTATACATTGAATGATTAGCTACTAAAAAAAAATAAAATGAGATCGCATTTAAAAATTTTTTATACTTAACAGGAGGATAAACCGATTAATAGACCACCTTTTCGTGGTTTACAATAAAAGTTAGCTAATAGAACTATTTTTAAAACGACGATATATGATGATGTTTACAAAGAGTGAAAGTTTTTTTTAGTTAATGACATCAAACAAGTGGGAATTCGTGAAAACAAAATATTCGATAATTCAGGACTCTTATAGCTAGTCCTGTCAACGGAAACAAAAATGATGAGATGACAACTCAGAAGGTGGAATAAAAACAAGATAGTACTCTCTAGAGACTTGAGAAGTTGCATTTAAATTTCAAGGAAATAAGTTTTCGAGAAAAATTATTAGATTGATGATGATTTGGTTGGATTGGGTTAAATATGACTAGATCTAATCCTTAACCTTAATGCCATGATCTTATTAACCGCATTCAAATTATTTACCTAATCCAAGTGTACCATTCTTGCAGTGCTCCATCCGCCACGAACTAACAGAGGATTGTCATTCCCTAGAACACATGCAAGGCAACCGAGAATAACGATATGTTTAATGTCCTAGAATTCTATCAAGACAACCACAAAGGAATTTCACCACGTCACATAGATAACCATGAAAGTTTTGATTAAGGGTGGAGGAACTATGAAGACTCCTATATATGAGCTGTAACATATGGGAATCCAGTTCAACTCTTATTTTTTATATACAAATTTTTTTAATATTTAAGTTTAGTCCACTTCAATATTGTCTTATCTAGCTCACCATTTTCTATTGCTCATCTTAACATCTAACCTAATTGCCTAACACAACTTATTTCAATCTTAATTCTTAAATTTAATAAAAATTGAATTAATTAATTAACTATTTCAAAATTCTGGCTCTGCCCTTGGTTTTGATGTACTAAGATTGGTATATATGAGAACCTTCTCAATAGCTCTACTCATAATGTATGATTCTCTTTCTAAATACAAATATTCATCTGATTATGCAGCACTTCCCCAAAGCTTGCAAAGAGGGGTTTTGGCCTTCCTCTAACTCCAAATTCATAATAGGGAAGTATCGGAATGTATAGACTTCTAATACTATTCAATCCTTAGCCGAAAAAAAAAATTCCCAAGTTGCTAGAATCAGGTTAAGGGAGTTTGCAAGTCTAGACACTTGGTTCGAGCCAACACTACCTTTGCTCAAGCCAACATCGGTCCATTTGTCGAGCAAAACTCTTTTGAATCTCTAACTGAACGTGCAAAGCCTTCTACGCTTGAGCAATCTTTACCTTCGCTTGAGCCAACTTGGATTCAAAAGCAGTCTTAGTTTCGATCAACCAAACTCCTCTGAGCTCAACTTGTAGCAGCTTTCTAATTATGTTTACACAATCTGACTCAGTTACAAAGTGTAAAATTGCTACCAAAGTGTTTTTGCTAATGAAATATGTGAACACTCAGAAACCAAACAAACGTAAATTTGGCAAAAACAAATAAAAAAGCAATGACAATTATCTGTGGCGGTGCCAAAATTTATTCAGGGGCACTCGTTGATCATAATTATTTTTTTTTTTTTGTATAATCAATAATAGGACACTTGACTTCCATACAAATGTATAATGTATAATGTATACAAATTTACATATATGCATGGACTTTAAAGCAAAATAAATATTTAAAAGAGCATTTATAAAGTTTTACTGGATAAAAATTAAAAAAAGATCTTTAAAATTGTGGGTTAAAATAGAATATTTAAGAATTTAAGGGGGCATTTACAAAATTTTAAAGGAAAAAATTTGAAAACATTTTTTAAAACTATAGAAAAAAAGAAATATTTAAAAACTTGAGGAGGTCATTTCTAAATTTTTAGGGGCTATATTAAAAAGAATTTAAAAAACTATAGATAAAAGTGTAATTTTTAAAATTTTAGACAAGGCACATGCCCCGACACCATATGTCTCCGCCCCTGACAATTACAGGTGGTTAAACAATATTATACAAGAAAAATTTTCACACCAAGTTTTCATTCTAATGTTTGAACTTTAAACAAAACATCTCTTTATAGCTTTTTTATTTTTTGGCCCATAATTAGGATGCTAATTTAATATATAGACTATGAGTAACTTTAAATAAAAAAAAACGAAATAAAATCCTCCGAAGCATTCTTCTTTACTTTTTCTATTTTTATTTTTTCAAAGGTTTCTCATATCTCTTTTTTATTTTTTCAAGTGACTAATGCTAGCTTATCAACTCTTAAAGCTTTATGGCCATCTTATCAAGACATAAATTTTTGCTTTAATGCTAGCTAGATCTTAAAGATCCTGACTCAAATTTCAAAATCCTTGCACATCTAGCACATTCTTAATGGCCTTTAATACCATACGCACATAAAGAACTATACCAAAAGCTTTTTGACCTAACAAGGGAACCTAACAAACAGTTTCCAGTCAAGATTAAAAAAAAAAAAAAAAGGTCAAAAAAAGCCTAAAAGCAGCCCTGTTGGTATTCTTTTCATGTTCGTTTCGTTTTTGGTGATTTGGACACAACCTTTTTTTATTTTTATTGTTTTTGTGTTTTTGTTGTTTTTCGGCGTTTCGCACTGGACTGGAGGCTTGTCCTAGATTAGACAAGTTTTGGTGTGTGTGTGTTTAAATTCTACACTTCTCATTTTGGGGAGTTATTAAGTGATTGGTTCTGTTTAAAAAAAAAAAACTTATTCATATGAAACGGATTTCGGAAATTTAAAAAATAAATTTTTATGGTTCTTAAATTTAGGGTGTTTTTAAATTTTTTTTTTGTCAAAAATAGATTTTAAAACTAGTTTACTACCTGAAGACTCGGCGAAAAATAGTTTTTAGAAGTAGCTCACCACACGAGATCTCGGATATTTGGAAAGCATAGAACCAAAAAATCTCAACAAAAGCAGTTTCTAGAATTAGTTAATCAAATGCTCTCCGCAATTTGCAACCAAAAGGTCACTGCAAAAAATAATTTCTAGAATTAGTTTACCAAATGCTCTCGGCCATTTGCAACCAAAATATCATAATCAAGGTTACAACCAAACACAGCTTTTTTTTTTTGTTTGGTTGTGTTAAAAAGATGAAAAGAAAATAAATAGATATTATTATTATTTTTTAAAAAAAATGAATACTTATAAGTATTTTATTTCTCTTTTATTTTTTTTCATTACGAGTTCAAGATCCAAACAAAACATTAGCCACACATATCATTATATAAGTCCAAATTGATCAAAACCCACCAAATTATCCACCAAGCCTACCGGATCCAAAATTCTTACTACACTGCCTTATTCACTTCATTTTTTTTTAATTATTTTCCTTTCCCTTCACAAAACCAAGTAGTCCTGTCGGCATTATGTTGTGCTTCTTGTAGCCAAAATGAATAAAATTGATACTATTAATAGCGTTAACTATTGTGATTTTAACATTTTGATTTAGAAAAATAAACTTCACCTTCCTTTGAAGTATGGGTAATCATAACACCTATGGATGATAGAGATGTGCCCTGTACCTACGTATAACCAAAGTGGAATTGGAACTCTGTCGTTAATCAAATCGGCCGCGTTTGTTTGTTTGTTTGTTTTTTAAAGGGAAAAACAGATTAAGAACCTACAAGGAACAGAGAGGGTTGCCCCAAGGGGTTTACACCAGAAAATTTATATAAATTTTATTTATTTTAATGTCCTTTTGGGTTGGGCTGGTGTCCTATATTGAGACATTTGAGTGTGCGAATATTGTTTAGGACCTGTGTCAACAGTTCTCATTTTAACGGAAAATGATAATTTTGGTGTTACTTAAAAAAAAAAAAGATCCTTTCATTTTTTCACGAAAACACCTTTCAGTTCTGATTTACACAAGGCCATCCTCATTATTTTGGTAAAATTTTATAAAAGAATAGAATTTTTCTTTTTTCTCATTACCTAAACTTCGGAGTAAAGGAATTTTGAAAAAGATCAAAATAGAAGTATAGAGACGAGGACAAATTATAGTGTTCAAATAAAAAATATTTCGTGCCTCTATTAATCTAGTCATTGTCATTGAATTCACCAAATGGTTACTTAAGGGCTTGAAATTGATGAAAGTAGTTAAAATTTCTTTTGTGATCTTGTACCTAATTGTTATGGTCACCGCAATCATTTTTTGAGAGGAAAAAACAAAAATCTAATGCTACAGTCGTACCCAGAGACCCAGATTTTTGAGCATGACTACTTGTATGATCTTATATTCTACACTTTAGCAGAGCACTGATAGTGTATTATTCAGATCCCACTGAACGATGCTCAATGTGACTGCACTGCTCTACCGAACATTTACGACTTTTGAACAAGGCTAAGGCGATATTCATAGTAACTTCAAACTCTAACCAAATCAAAGACAGTTGTTTAGGACTAATATTAAGCAATGGTTGTACCCTACTTTAGCAATGGCCAATTATTACTCTGACAATAGGTTTGGCCTTCATGAAAATTATAGGCTCTGCATAGCCACCCTCAAAATCACAAAGACATCATCTGACATTTGAGCTCCCTTATACATGATTGTAAGTTTCTTTGGAGAGAGAGAGAGAGAGAGAGAGAGAGAGAGAGAGATTGCTTTGTTGGCAAAGGGACCAATCTGTAGGATCCCCTTTGTAGACTCGTTGGCGAACAAGCGAGTGAACTAATAGAATAATCCTTTAGCCTGTTTGGAACTTGAGAGAGGGAAGCAAAAAAAAGAGAAATCTAGGAGGGAAATGGAGGGGAAAAGGGGGGAAAGGCAGGAAAAAGTAAAAAAAAAAAAATACACTTTCTTTGTCTCTCTTCTTTCTTTAAACTTCTATATTCTTTCCAAAAATAAACAGGAAAGAGAAAATATTTTTTTCTTCTTTTTATCTTTCCCTTCCCTCCCTTTCATTTCCCTTCCCTTCTCTTCCCTCCCTCAAGTTCTAAACACACCGTTAAAGACTTGTAGCTCCAAACAAAAAACATAGAGATCTTGACGTTAAACTAAGTAGCACTTGAGCCCCTAATGGCCAGGATAACATGTAGACATGCCACTATAAAACACCAGACAAAAGCATAACTACAATGAATATCACAGTTAACAAATATTTTTAACAAATTATAAGTCTTACAAATGCCTCTAGAAAATGTATTAATCAATTGAGATAAGTCAAATTACAAAAAAATATTCAGAAAAATTCAAAATATTGTGCAGATCAGGTTACTAGTTCTACTACGGAACCAAGAGCAAAACCTTGAAAAATCGATGTACTTAACTAGCTTGGATGAAATAAGTCGATATTTTGGAGACATTTTTATTTTATTTTATGCAATACGTACTTTATGATTTGACCCACATCTAGTTATTCTTCAGAAAATTATTTGAAGGACCGACTTTCTAATACATTTTTGTACTGCCATACATAATTTTTTTCTATGCTGTACAGCAGCCTGTGAGAAAAGGAAAAAAAAGGATAAGAAAAGAAGATTCTCATGCAAAGAAATCAAATTCATGTCTCAGTTGATTGTCATATCAGCATTCCATGACCTACAATTTCAAATTGGCATCACCTGTCATAAAAAAATAAAAATAAAAAAAGAATCAATCAATCCATGAATAAGGCTAAAGGGAAATTCACACGAATTCTTATGGTCAGCACAATTGATTAATACGAATATCAATAATTGACCATTCGTGCTTATGGATCGAAAAGCAATCCTTTTTTTCAGTTAATTCATACAGTTTTCGCAAATAATTAGTGACAAATTAACAAGTCGAAAATCACCTCCATGATCACACTGTCGAAGCTGAGCAAGTGAGACAGCAATCTTAGCACCAAGCAGTGCATTATTTTTCACGAGAGCAATGTCTAAGGGTTTATTAAGGGACGTTATCCAATAAAATAGACAATATAAACAACTGATGACAACTATACAGATCTAGGGAATTGAAATTTGCATACAAATGAGGATTATTTCAGTCAGTTTCCTTTATAGCTTAATTAATTCATCAGAATATCAATGATGCAAATCCTAAATGTGTCAGAGCATCAGATAAAAGGATACTTGAAGACAGAGAGGCTCCTTCAGTTAGTTCATTCACTCTAGCAAGCAAGAAGGGAGTCTCAGCATTGCCTGTTATGCCCTTATCCCTGAAATTTTGGCCTTATCATAAATAAATAAGGTATATAGAGGAAAAATAGTGAAAAATAGTAAAAGAGAAATTTGTTCACAATATTGATAAAGCAATAGACAATTTTCACCTAGCTTCTTTAAGGGCTGTTTGTATTGCAGACTCTATTAGATTTCCAGAAGCAGAATGTTCTTTTGGAATTGGAACTGCTATCAAAACACCGGTTCCAAGATTGAGTTTCGTGCTTGCATCTGCAATTAATCGCAGCCAAAAAGTATTTTTTTCTCCTCCTTTTGAGCCCATTATACCAACAAACAGACAGAGAAAAGATGAATTGAGTTGATTATCACTTGCCTATTAACCGAGCACAGTCTTCTGGCGTGTCTACACGGCAAGGTGTCTACAATTTTTATAACATGAATCAACAAAACTGTAGTTACAGTGAGCCAACTATTGAACAGAGTATTCATGTTTCAATTTGATGGCAAAAAATTTATCCGGAGTTCAATATATTTTTATAAAGATCTAGACACTGATCCACATCCATCACAAAATCATCATTCATCACGGTAAATGGAAGCCCATCATCTAACATGAAGTCAACTTCTCCATAATTATAAAAGGTTATGACCACAGGAAAAAAAAGAGAGAGAGAAGAAAAGGTGAATGGAAGCCCCTCATGTAACATGAAGTCACCTTCTTCATAATTATAAAAGGTTATGACCACAGAAGAAAAAGCGAATTTAAAGAAAGAAGCTCCTCATCAAACACAAATTCAACTTCTTCATAATTATAAAAGGTTATGACCACAGAAGAAAAGGGAAAATCCTTAAAAAATATATAGAAGAAAGACTGAGAGAAGAAAAGAAAAGAAAAGCGAGGACTACTATACTTCTCTTTGTTGGAAGTATTACCTTAGATTTTTGTGCCAAAACTTACAGTTGCTTACCAACACTTGAGAGGTTTAGTCATTTGAATGCCAACAACTAACTAATCACACCACTTTATGACATCCCACTTCATATTCTCAACATGGCACAAGCATGAGACTATTCATCAAAATCAAGATGTATGCTCTCCAATGGTTATTAAGAAATTCAATGAGCCCTTACTCTAGCACAAGTATGAGCCTAATCATCAAGATATATGCTCTCCATTGGTTTACTACTTAAGACATTCTACAAGCCATTATGCCAAGTTGACTCAATAAATTTCTGCAATGCTTCAAAAGCTGGCACAACAGCTCAGATATGTTCCCATGCATGACTTAAACTGTAAAGCTCACTGGAAGGAATGCAATTGCAACTCTTAAGAAAAATAAGAAGTGAGATAGAGTGCACATCTTTACCTTACAGCCACTTATTTCTGTGAAAAATGCTGGAAACTCATTAGTCTTATAAGCAGCAACAGAGACTCCTTGAGTTTCCTTTGTTATTGCAAAACTAATAATTAATAGCTGCTTAAGTAAATCTATGTTATTTTTCATGGAGTTGAGAATAAAATGGTAAATACCAAGTACTCCAGGGTTCTAGGAATATCTAGTATTGATTTTACACCAGCAGAAATCACTGCCACAGGAGTCCTTCCAAGTTCAGTAAGATCGGAGGATACATCCATTGCTGCAAAAATGAGTATTAAAAGCACAAGAGACTTCTGTCAGAAAGAGAGAAGAAATTATTGCACATAAGATCTTGATTAATCACAGCATTAGTGATATATGAACTTCAAATGATACACACAAACAATTTGTTGAAACAATGCTTCTATCTCATGGCACCAAACACGACTCTCTTACCACCGACAATGACCATTGATGTAGTCTATCTGCATCTTCATGACATGGGTTAGAACCAAAACATGACTGGTGATCTATTTTCACTATTTCACCGTAATAAGCGTATCTTCACGAGAAGCATATTAGCAGGCTTGAGTTTTCATCATGTCTTATAGAGTCACCCTTGCTACAAGGCCTAGGAATCTCTTACGCTTGTGTGATCATACATACACTCGATCAAGGTCGCTTAGAATGGGAGGACAATGCTCTAAGACAAGTCAACCAACTAATTAACCAGGCTAATCACTCTGCCACTCAACCACTAGACTCACAGCTCGCACATAATCACTCTCTCCATCCCAAGCCAAACGATGCCTCCCTTTCACAAGGCATTAGTAGATGGTGGAAGACCTTCCTAATAAAGAATTAAGATCAACTCAATAGCTAATGGTGAAATATTTAAGGCTCTAGCTTAGAAAGATTCCATATTTGTTTTCCCAATCCTATCACCCAATTTAGTGAAAAATCAAGAAATTAATTGCCACAACCCCATAAGTCAACAATAAATACTTTAGTTGTCGGTCAAACTTACATTTTATGAGATAAACAGCTGTTTATACAAAAGAGTTTAATTACAGCAATCAGGACCCATTACAAGTAACTCTGTGATTGCAATACTTAGAACCATGTGCATTCCATTCTATCTACAAAAAGTGGAATCCATCACGAAGACTAACTTATTTCAACATTAGAATATACATAAGAATGTGCTTACTATTCTCTCCATGTCTGTGTACCCCTCCAATACCCCCAGTGACAAATACAGGTATGCCAACCTGCAGAAATTTGTAAACTTCAAGGTTAGAAAAATTATGAATGATATAATTATACAGCTGTGGTACATTTGTACAAGCAAATTGAAGAATCCTAAATTTTAAGAGGATCACCATAGAAGCAAAAATCATAGAGGCAGAAACAGTTGTTGCACCATTCCCCCTGGTAGCCACCTAAAAAGAGCATGAATCAACACCACAAGCTATTAACACTTGAACAACGTGAAATATATTACAGTTCTCACAAGAATTTTTATATATGTGTAGATTGTTTGCAGGGCAGGAATTATGGTGTTTTCCAAAGATGCACTGTGATTTTATGTTGGAGAACACTCTGAAATAAGTACCAAACATCCAAAATCCAGCAGGCATCAATCTCTCAAGTAGTGAACAAGCAAGATAATATTGTAGTCAAGTAATAAGCCAAGATATTATGGAGATAAAGCACTCAACAGGACTTTATTTGAACACTAGTAATTACAACAAATAGTTATTACAAGATAAAATTTGAAACCAGAACTATGCATCTCCAAGTAAAGAGAAACTACAGAAGTAGCAAGGGAAGGAAGCAGCAGCAGCAGCAGTAAAGAAACAGTGAAGAAGTCATAAAGGTGCTGCAAGAAGAAGCAGATGCAGCAAAGCAGAGGAGTGAAGAAGTAGATGCAAGCAGTGCAACTGAGAAGAAGAAGAAGAGGTTGCGGGGATTCAGAGGAAGGAAGAGAAACAGAGAAAAGAAGCAGTAGATGATAGAGCCAGCAGAAAGAGAGAACCTGCACTACGAACCAAGTACCTCCAGTGAAGCCCTCTAGGTTTGAAGTCTGAATATCAACATCATCTTCAATATATTCCTGGTCTAAAATTATCCGCAAAAGGAAAGGTAGTAACCTTCACATTTTCCTGTGAGTCTCCATGAAGGTCCAAAAGATAGGCATTGGTAATTAACTTCTTAAGATTGCGAAACGGTCCAAACTTCTTTCGACTCAACTTGCACTATGATCCAATCGGAAATCTTTCATCTCTAAAATGCACCATAACCAAATCCTTCACTGAAAAGGTTTGTTCCCTACGATGCTCATCTGCTGCCTCTTTATACTTGGCGTCATTGGAAGCTCGAAGCTTCACAAGCACTTCTTGCTGCACTTCTCTTATATGCTCAATAATTTCATCAACCTCAGCACTACCATGACCGTGGTAAGGGATAGAGGACCAAACGAGGATATGGGATGGCCATAAATAATTTCAAGAGGAGATTTTCTGGTTAATCTATTCAATGAACTATTTTAGGCAAACTCAGATTGTCGTAAACTCAGCTTATTTGAAACTTTTACTTTAATGCAACACAGGATCCATTGCAGCTAATCTTGCTTCTAGTGAGCTTGGATCAATCAACTTATGGGCACTACCAGTCTCCCAAACAATAGCAGATTGATGTCCTACAGTAGCTCGAGGTGAGCCTGGCACTCCTGAGCCTGGTACTTGGGCCTCCTATGCTTGCTGCCGTTGCCACTGCTACTTTCACCTACCCTGCTAGTATCACCTACTGTCCTACATCATAAATTCCCTCCCGCATGTGCTGCAAACCATTCCCTTTCCTTCCATTCCTTCAGTAACACACTACACATGTCCGAAGCACGGATTCCTGAAATCCATATTAGTCTTTCTCAAGCATTGAGTTACAGCATTGTATTCCCAAACTGTATTCATATCAAGAACAAAGAAGAGGAAAGGCAGAGCACTCAGACTTGTCGTAAGGTACGGATTGGCAATGAAAAATTACCATTACTATATGGAGAAGGGTAACCAAATTCATTTAGTTGTACAACTTGAAGGGCATAATTTTTGCAATGGGGTGCTAAGGATTCAATCTACTTTACGCAAATGACCAAGTGCTTTCTGAGGCTCAAGGAGCTAAAGGATGTAGATGGATGTGTAAACAAAATGCATAAATGAGAATCACAAGACAAAGTTGTAAAATAAGACTATCTACATTAAGAAGCCAACCATAAGATACTTGGGTATTTATAAACAAGAGGTTCTTCCCCATTTTAGTGGAATCAAAACTTGCAGCTCCAGAGAAGTTTTCAAGCAGAATTGCCCTGACAAAAATTCCTCCAAACTTTTTCTTAAACCAAAGTCCTACCAGCACGATGACCAAAGTCCCAGATCACTATTCTAGAATCATTACAATTGATTAAATACTTGGACAGAGTAAATTTTCTTAGACATCCAGCCAAGTGAATATTTTTGAACATTCACATAACATGCAAGGCAAGTTGAGGAATTATTTGTTTCCCAGAAATATGTTGCTCCCTCTATTTGCATCCGACTTTCTTTTCATTACAATGGTACGAATACATCAGCTGTGTGCAATGCTTCATACTAAGAACAAGATCTACCATACAAAAGTTCTCTGAATTTGTGTCACATCTTAAGTTCCCCACATCTCCAGTATAAACTTGTACATCATATTCAAATGAACGGTGGACATGCCAAGTAACAGTAACAATAATTGACCAAGGTACATTCTACAGGAACACAGTAAATAGTTTTACAGTAATACTCACAACATGTGCAATGTCCCTGCGAGCTGTCTTTCGAGCTTTGGTCCCCAGATTAGCTAGCCTCTCAAGTTCTTCCGTACTCAGGCCTGTGAAGAGTCTTGCAACATCACAGAGTCAAATGCTCATAAATGGACTGAGAACCGTATAGGGCAAGCAATTTGACAACGATGGCTTCATATCTCTACTTAAGATGCGGGACTTGGGTGAATGAGAATAAACCTAACCCCCGGGTCCGCAGACCTTGCCAAGATCTTGTCAAATATCATTAAGCGACCAAAAATAATTCCATCAGGTCACCAACAGAAAAGAAAAACAAAGTCACTGCCTACCATCAAGTAAGCACCATTTACAATCATGAGGCATTAACTACTCACTTTTTGTGCTAGCATGATGATACCTTGTATTCATATGACCATTTATCAGTTGCTCCATATAATTCGACCATTTGTCATAATAAGTTTGCTCAAACTAATGGTTTAACTGTAGTAAGTGGGTTCTGGTTTTAGTGAGTAAGTTTCCCACAGTACAGTTTTTGATATATCACTGCCTACCATCAAGTAAGCCCTATTGACAATTATGAGGCATTAACTACTCACTTTTTGTGCTGTGATGATAATACCTTGTTACTCATATGACCTTTCATTAGTTGCTCCACATAATTCGACTATTTGGTCATAATAAGTTTGCTCAAACTAATGGTTTAACTGTAGTAAGTGGGTTATGGTTTTAGTAAGCTACCTACAGTTTTTGATATATCCCTGTACAAGTGGAAAGCCTGTATCAAAGTGCTCTACATTGCATATAAATAGCAGTTAAATAAGTCGCATATATAGGGAGATCCTGGTCAAGAAAGAAATCACTTTAATCTAACCATTACTTTGCATCTTGAAACTCACATTGATTATGGAAGTTGAAATTGAATTCCTAAAATAAGTCAATCCAGCCAACAACTCTTGATTTAATAAGACCCTAGTAATGGTCGACAATTATCGTTTGCAAGCACATATCATAGGATAGCTTGGCCAAACACTTCTTCCAAGAAAAGTTTACTGCTCTTATCAACTTTCCTCTCTCCTCAGAGTACATGGTCGACAAAAACTCCTCAAAGTGGCCAAATGTCATCCTACACACCAGCAGTAAACCTTTTGCCAATCATTCCAAGATTTTAGCTCTTCTTGCCTCTGTTTGTCAGTTTATCCAGAGGAACAGAAATGGCAAAATTTGTAGGGAACTATCCTTGAAGCACTATTACTAGAAATGCATATCTTGAGGCAAATTATAAATCTCCAACCTTCTTAAGATAACAGTGATTAGCTTTCCTTCGATTCTTCTCCCTCTTGAAAAAGCCTACAAAGGGTTGGTCAAAACATTGTGACAATGGGGCTTTTAATGGTGCTGAGTCTCTCATAGCTTCTGCTTTCATATGCAAAAAACTCCCGAGAAACATATCATGGCAGAGATAAATAAACTTCAAGAAGCATCTTAGTTAATCAAAGAATTCTTGTACACAAGGGAAGCTATGCTCATGGCTGTTGAGTATACAGCTATGATACCAAATTGTTGAGTACGCAGCAGAAACACTCAAAAACATTTGAAGGAAATTTATTGGTACAACACACTCGTACACAACAATGGTGTACCCAAATGCACACTAAAGTGACCCACACTCAGACACAAATCTCTCACACACACTAGGACGACTTTTACGTGAAGCACTCACACAAATTGTGACTTCACTCACTGCCCACTCACCACACAACACACTACATCACTTCACTTTGTATATATACACATGAAGCCATAGCTTCCCTTTTATAGTTATCTTAGGTAGGTGGAACCTCTTGCAAAAGAAATGCTAGCCACACAATTAATTGAGGCTTCTAGAAATTTTCACAGAGAGGGAGAGAGAGGGTTCTAGAGAGGGAGAGAGCAATGAAGAATTTTCTAGAGAGAGAGACACAGAGAGAGAGAGAGAGAGAGAGAGAGAGAGAGAGAGAAAGTGAAGTTCTTAACACTCCCCCTCAACACTTACTCTCTTCTTGAACTGAAGCAACGAGTTCCTTCACCATCCTTCCATCAGACATCGCCTATATGCATCCGATCTCCATCTTTTACTATGTTGCTGTCATTCTTCTTGCTCTCCTGGACATTGCTCTTGTGGATAACCACAAAATTTTTATAGATTGATCGGACTGGTTGTGGCCATCCCACAACCTATGCCTTGACTGAAGGTTTTGCTGGACCGATAGAAGAACGAAGGAAGTTTGTCTCCTGGGAAGGCATCTTTGTCCCATCGCTCGAATCACCATTGATCTCCTTAGATGAGAGTTTGAGCTTCAAATCTATAATTTCCTCGCAACCTCTTTTGCCAATAGCCTTGTCAATATTTGCTCCTTTGTCTAAGCCTACAACAATCTAGCCATCAAATCTCTGTGGCTAATCATGAGAACCAACAGCTAATCGTTGTTCCAACATTTCTTTGTTTAATCCTCACATCTTAAAGACATTTAATATTTTTGTCTCTTTCACTCTCATTCTCCAAGTCTGCAACAACTAGTTCTTCCTTGAGTGTATCTAATGGTTGCTACACTTTGCTCTTATCTACAACTTCTCCATTTTGTAGGGCATCGCAAGTCCTTATTTCAATCTCCTTGTTCTTCGGGTACTATCTGATAAGCTCTTGATCGAACCCTCCTGGTGATGTGTCTACTTGATCAGCCAAACAAGATATAGTTATCTCCTCCATCGCAAAATCAACATCCTCAAAAAGCATAAGCTCAACTATCGCACTCGAGGCTAAGGTAGGTTGCTCTTGGATCACTCTCATATCAAAGTATATCTCTTCATCTTCAGAGCATACCTCTTCATCAAACTTCATCACAACAGAGGATGCTTGACAATCTCACTCTTTTTCCTCTTATATTGATGTTGGAGATCACTAAACCTCGACACAACAAAAGATGCTTCAAAATCACATTTGTCTTCGCTAACAACCTCATATTGTCAATTATTCAATGTCACCTGGTTTCCCTCAACTAATTTCCTCTTCAGCCAGCAATCTCACATGAAATGTCCCTTCTTGCTACAGTTATAGCACTCATCACTTCGCCTTCTAAAATTCCTAAGATCTTGATAATATCTATCTTGGTGCCTTTAAGCTCCCCCTTATGCTACCTGGATTCCAGTACAGATGTTGAGTATAGGTACGGGTCAAAGTGTCGAATTTATCTAATTCTTAAGTCTATAAACACTTGAACAGGGCGAAATTTTATATTTCTTAATTAATTATTTTGCTTTTTTAAAAGCAAATGATGTCGACAAACTATAATATAGCCTTTCATGCATAATATGAAAGTCTTATGCGTAGTTCTAAAGGAAATACTCAACTACTTATACATACTTGTTGGATACATGTCCAGCTAGACATATTTGACATATATCACATACTCTTATGTGAGTGTTGACTGTCCGACACAGAAATTTCACAAATTTAGAAAAGTCTAGGTAACATAGGCCCCCCTGATTGGGAACTTCTTTGCTGCTGGCAATTCACCTCATCTTGTTCTTCTTCTTCATCATCATGGAATTTGGTGCCTCTCTAGCCTCTCTGTCCTCTAGGCACTTTGGATTGGCCTCTTTTATTTATGCTAAAGAGCGCTTCTTCCTCATTCTTTAGTGAGACCCCGGCCATCTACTTGGCCAAAATTTCTTGGTTGGCCAATAAATTTTCTAATTCTTCAAGTGCAGACTGAATTGGCTAACCATATATTGCTGTGATGAAACTCCTATACTCAGGTCCCAACCCATGGATAATATTCTTTATTATTTGTTTTTCACTAATTTTTTAAGAAGGATTAAGCTTTGAAATTTCACGGTAGAGAAACTTTACCTAAGTGAAGTACTCGTTACTGCTTCTGTGTGGTGGACATTAACGTGCTTTCGAGTAGCTGAAGCCTCATGTCATTCTTCTTCGAGAAACGAACAGTTAGTGTTTCCCATGCCTCCTTTGGTGTGGTAGCCTAAGTTACACAGAGCATAAGTGGGTGTGGGCGCGAGTGCACGAGAGCGCCCTTTGTCAGAAAGATTCAGAATAAGCGTGTCTTTAGAGTGTGTATATATATATGTATTTAAATAAATATTAGTATAATTTATTTAAGTAATTTTATGTTTTTATACTTCAATTCCATGTATGTGTAATTGTATCTATTCAAGAAAAATATTATAAAAGAAAAAAAGAGACAATAATGTTTAAGGAGGACAACTGTGGTTCAGGGTCAAAAAGCTCTCCACAACTTCTTGTGGTAATAGGTTCAAAACCCAACTTATGCATTTTGAGTTCTCTCAAATGCTGGAGTGTGAGCCTTATGGATGAGATTGTGTCTGGTGTGGTTCTACTCACCATAAGCTCACCAGGTGGCATAGCTGATTAGTGGTCTGAAATCCAATTCGTTTGTAATACATGACTTTGACCAAGCCAATTTGTGAATTTGACCCAAATTTAACACTAATCCGTTGATCCACGCACTAGTGTGCGATTCGCCTACCTACACAGGCAAATTGTGTGACCTAAGTGGTAGCGTGCCTTATGTGCTCCAGCAAATCCTTCTCGACGGTCATCTTAATCGCGAACATTGCCTTCTTGGCCTTGATTGGCCATTTTCGAAGTGCCCCAGCATTTTCTATAGAAGGTGGCATGGTGTTGCTACCACCAAAAACTTCCCACAGATTTGGCCCTGCAAATATGATTCTATGCACGTTTACCACTTACTATAGTTCTGGCTGTTGAGCTTCTCCATCGCACCCATAAACTGGAGATCCGCCATCGTGACTTGGAACAACTACTCATACTACCAAGCAAGCCTCGGCCAGGACAAATAGCTTCACAATCCCAAATTGTGCAAGAACAATAATCTCCCGCTCATATGGCTAAGGAACAAAATTATCATTTGTTTCCATCGAAACGGCCAAAACGTTTTCGTTTCCAAAGAGGCAGAAACAAAACACTAATGGAATAACAAAACTTTATTATTTTTATCAAAACACACACTAAGACACAACACTGTATACCAAAATAATAAGTTGTACAACACAAATTTAGAATTTTTTATAAATATTGTATCATTTTTATTGAGAAAAATACAAAATGTTGTATTTTTCTATATTTATATTTGTTACTCTTGAAATGTTTCTGAAACATTCCGAAACTTTTTCGAAATATTTTCTAATCGTTTCTGTTTCCGAGTCAACCGAAACAACCTATCGAAATGAAATTTTGATTCTTGCATATAGCACCTCAAACCATGGTTCCTAACCAACTCACTCTGATAAATCTTCTTTAGCCCAAAGCCTCAAGAAAACGGTCCCTGACCGACCATCGCTCTGATAACTCTGCCATGTGGCATAGCCTCAAAAACCCTGTCCTTGACCTCGTGGTTCTGATAATATTCCTATGTGATGACCCTTCAAAAATCGGTCTTTAACCGTCTTGGCTCTGATACCAAATTGTTGAGTATACAGCGAAAACACTCAAAAATACTCGAAGAAAATTTATTGATACAACATACACTTACACAACAATGGTGTACCCAAATGCACACTAAAGTGATCCAAACTCACAAATCTCATACGCACTAGGACAACTCTTACATGAAGCACTCACACAAATTGTGACTTCACTTACTACCCACACACCACACAGCACTCTACATCACTTCACTTTGTATATATACAAGAAGCCATAGCTTCCCTTTTATCATTATCTTAGGTCGGTGGAACCTCGCAAAACAAATGCTAGCCACCCAATTAATTGAAGCTTCTAGAAATTTCCACAACAAAGGAGAGAGGCAGTTAGGAGAGAGAGGGTTCTAGAGAGAGAGAGAGAGCAATGAAGAATCTTCTAGAGAAAGAAAGTGGTGAATTTCTGAGCAATGGCATAAGTCTTAATTTTGATCTACTTATGAAGGAAAGCAATCATTCTCAGCTCTGAGCCCTCAGGCATCCCCGTTGATGGAAGTAGCCTCAATTCTTAAATACATTAACTTCATATCGAGGAAATTTTCTGAGGCTGAGTACTCCTGAATTGGAGGATCTGCCAATATAACTCAATTGGTTGGTTTCTTAGTCTAAGCAATCTTCTCTTCCAGCCCAATGGTCTCCAATGGGCCCCAAAAAATGGTACACTACGTAGTGCTGGGAAGAATGGACAGGGAACCAACCTAAGCTTTCACATCATTTGCAGAAAGTGGTTCCCGCCGGCCTCAAACCACATTCCACACCTCACAGAGGGAGCTTGTACCACTACACCAAGAAAGGGCCCCTACATATAAAAACAACAAGCAAAATGCATGAGTTGAAAAGGGCAAGTTTAAAATAAACACCTATGCATGGCACGCCATCTAAGATAGCAACAGTAGCAGGGACAGCTCCATTCTCCCTAACAATGGCCTCCACCTCCTTTGCTGTTTCCAAATTTTGAGGATAGGGCATTCCTGAAGATAAGAGCATACCCATGAGTTAATAACAAATATTACGACAGAGTTCCAGTCTTCCAGATGTGCTTTCTTGTAACAATCTAAATATCAAAATGGTTTCAGACACCATCTATAACATGAATTACACAATGTAAGTGATGATACAATTACCACATTTCCCAAAAATAGTACTCAAATACAAGAATGAGACATGAAAATTTTCATTTCCACAAGATAACCATGTTCACAGTAAACAATAGGCTCATTTCAGTTGATATCAGAAGCAAAATGAATTTAATGCAAATGTTGTTGAGACTATTACAATTATTGTGTTCATAGAATTCCAGAAATTAGCATCCAAATCATTTGGTTGCATCAGAAACCACCCACAATGTGTTCCAAGAAGACTGGCAACGTGACAGTTGGAGCTACGGCTAATAAATAACCAGGCTGCTGGCAAATAACTTGTGTTGGGATCATCATAATGTTTATCCATGTTCATTCAAAATTTAAATAACCAAGTTGACTTTACAAATCAATCATGCCAATTCAATTAGGCTAATGAACTGATGGGGTAAGTGCCATCCAGTGTAGTAACATAATCCTCAAGAAACTCACCCATATAGACAATTAAGCAAGTGTTAAAAATAAAAATGACAAATGCTCACTTCATTGCTAAGGTTACTTGCGAATGTGTGACATAAAATTGAATGCCAGAGCATGCTAATAACAAGGTCAGGTAAACATAAATGACGTTATGCTTGAACAGGCCCTAACAAACTTAATCAAGCCAATATTAGACAGTCTAACTCTCAGCTCGGCTACAACGCTGATTGGAAAAAAATTAAGACAAGGAGTTTACCATTTGGTATTGCAATTCCTTAAATCTTTTTCTTTTCATGAAGAATTCCAATTTTTTTGGTTTAAGGCTCCATTTATCATGATGGACTATGCAAAGCTCCAGGTAATCTTTTGATGCCTCCTTAGCCTTCATATTTCTGGAACGCAAGAGGACAATTTGGCTAAAACCTCTACTGGTCCATCAATGTGAAAAAAATAGTATAATAATCATGAGAAGTATTAGGATATAACTGTTTATGTGCCGAAAGCTAAAGCCAAAAACCTATAAAAAAAATTAACATTCTGTTAACTATTCCAATCCAATCAAAGCAAGCTCCCCTTTAGTTAATGCCAAGAAAGCTCTATTATAAGCAACTGTATTATTACCAAGTAATAGTTTTGTATAAATATAATTAAAATACATAACCAACTAAAATTTAAAGCATACCATGTGATATTATGGTGGATTCAAGTGCAACAACAGCTCTTCCCTGCGATAAAGCTTCAGAAACATCAGGGGATAACTTTACCAGGCCAACACTCGCATTGTCATTGTCACCCTATAAAGTAAAACATCTTCCAACATTAGAACTCCACCAAAAACAAAGTCTCTACAATTGTGGCTACCAAAATTTTGACAGAAAGAATTGAGGGTTAAAACAAAATGGAAAATCCCCTAAACAACAAAAATAGGTAGCTTGATAACAACAATTTCTTGGAATAATTTCCAGTTTATCTGATCTTATGCTCGGAATTCCATTTACAAGGCATCGATTCCGCACTGCCAAACACACTCCTTAACTCATTTCATACTTTCCAGTGAAGGAAAACTATGCCCAACGACCCAAAAAAAAAAAGCCTAAACCATTTCAAAAATTTCCCAATTCATTTGTAAGAATTCTAAAAAGACAGCAAGTTCCTTGCATTGCTTTTTGTTGCTTCATAATTTCAATGGGAAGTTATTGTAAAATATCCATGCATAAGCAGTCACTACAAGAGAAAATTTTCATCAGGATTATTGAAATTTACTTCTTTTGTGGTGAAATTTTTTCGAGCGAAACATACTGAGCCTATGCGAACTTAAATTTCAAGGAACAGAGTTATATATATACACTACCTTCCGGCGCGAGCGCGTAAGTTGGAAGTGTCTTTGGAGATTGACAAGCCTCGCGAGAGCCGATGAAGCCATCCTTCTGAGACTATGAATGACAACGAAAGGAGAGAGAGAGAGAGCGAGAGAGAGAGAGAGAGAGAGAGAGAGCAACAACTCAACAGGTCCAATATTTGGCTCCTCTTGGTCAAATACACGTATGCGAGTGTCTGTTTGGCTGCACAAATAGAATGGTTTTGTTTGGATTCTGGAATTAACCACTTCAAAAACTTCTAAATTTAAAAATATAAGTTAATTAAAATTGTGTGTAGTTGTTGGAATACATTTTGAATCCTGAAGTTTACAGATTTGACAATTTTTTGTTTTAAGAAAATGATTCAAAATTTCATAATGTAAATTTTGTAAATCTAAAAATTGTTTTATTTTTACAATTAAACTCATTTAATTGTCTTTAGTTCGAAAGTGAACTAATTCTACCAAAAAACGCCCCTATTGTTTATACTAATGGTATTGTTAAAGTAATATTAGTTATTAGAAAGTGCTACACTACTTGTTATTATTTAGATAATGTTAACTTCTGTTCAAATAATGTCATCTGTTCGAAATAATAAAAATGAAGATCGGTGAAATCATAGTCAAAATTGGCACATTCATAGCCTCCAGAAATGAAGTTTTTTTTTAATTATATATTATCAAACTCGACTTATTTATCAAACTCTAATTTTTAAAACTTAATTTCTATACTTAATTCTCCCATAAGCCAGCCTTTCAAGTGAAGTCATTGGTTGGGATCGAGAGGACATGTAGTACTAAGTTTTCTGTAGTTATATATTTATTTAATTATGATATGTGATGTTTTCTTGCATCAGTAATATAAAGTTATTACAATATAAAAATATTATAAGGAAAAAATCATTTGGCAAAACTGATATCAATGAGCAATGTTTTGGAATCCGGATCATCGAGCAAATCGAAAAAGTAACCAGGTTAGGGGTCATTAGTCCCATCTTCAGGTCAACTGGAATTGAACTTTGATGCCATAATTATATAATAAATATTTAAATTAATAAATTAACTAATTAAGTAATTAATGAAATACAAAAAATAACCAACAAACACCCAATTAAATAGAAGCATTCACCAACAATTTGTCATAGCTAGACCTTTCCAACACTATGCCAAAAGAGAGTTTTAGCGGCGATAAATAACCGCCACTAAAGATAGAACAGCCACTGCAAAACAGCTATAATGACGGTTGAATGAGGAAAATACAATAGACGTCTAAGTGCATGTCAGGAAAAATAAAAGGGTGGTTATACAACCGTTGCAAAGTATGCTTATCACTGCATTGAGAGAGAGAGAGACTTACAAATTGGAAAAATTTGGGAAAAATGGTGAGATTAAAGAGTATACTTACCATTGTATTGAAAAATCATTGTGAGATTCTTTAAGAGAAGGAGGTAGCACCTTGACTTTCTTTGAGAGAAGAGATTGACGCCAATGGAGGAAAATATGATTTGAAGGGAATGCAATTCCAGGTGGAGGGAAAAAAAAAATAGGACGACGTCGTTTGGCTTTGTCTTCAAAGACAATTCCCCAAAAACTACAGATAAAAGTTTTATTTAATGGATATCCTATCTTGGAGAGCTAATTGGTGATTTATTTTGTGACGGTAGGTGTGAACTGTCGTCAATACTTATATATAACGGCAGTAGTATGCCGGAGTTAATAAAGATCTATAAAGATAATTTTTCACCTACCGTTAATATTACCGCCGCCAAAAGTCACATTTCTTATAGTGCTAGACAACATTATCATCCAAAATCCCAACACAGAAGTCACCTTTCTTGTAGTGCTAAACAACATTATCATCCAAAACCCCAACACATAACACACCATCACATCCCATCTCACACACAAACATTGTAAGTGGCATTTCGTCAAAGGCCTTTTGACATAGCTCCAATACCACGACTAAACCTCATAGCCTTCAAACATATCCCACAAATCTCTAGAACACACAAATTTACTCACCATGTCCATGTCATCAACAAAGTAAGCCCCCAATGTGACAAACTTGGTTCAATCATCCAAAACCAACCTCATACACGGAGAGTAATTTCCAAACATAACTAGAATCCATGGAATGCATAATACAACTAGAAAAAAAAAAAAGTACAGATGTACGAACCACCCTTACTGGAGAGGAGATACAAAAAAAACATTAGAAGAATAATACAATATTAGAATAGTGCTTTAATCGAGAAAACGAAATTATAAATAAAAAAAATACCATTTCTTATGTACACTAGTGGTTGCATGTATTTGGCCAAAAGATTGTTGTCGACGTGGGGTGGTAGTTCAAGGGATGAGAGAGAGAGAGAGGTTGAACGATGGCAATTGAGGGGCCTGATTATCGGCAGATGATAGAAAAAGGGGTTGAATAATCTCCTAAAAAGTATACTCTTAACTGGCCAATAACACTAAACCCTAAACAGTTCTAGGGTCCACTGGTTCAACAGCGGTTTGAGCGGTTTTAGACCCTTTTTTTTGCTAAAATGGTTTAGGAGTTGTATCCGGACTAGTATCAAGACCTGTTCCCATTTTTTAAGTGAACCGGCCTATTCGGCTTTTAAAACATTGGCACTGAGTACTAAAAAAGCTCAAGATTTTTTTTCTATAGGCAGGAAAAAATAAGTTTGGGAGATAAGAAGAAGGTGCAGCCTGCATGCGAGAATGAAAGTAAGGTGAAGTATAGATTCATAGATAATATATTGCACATTAGCTATCTAAAGTAACTACCAACACATTCTCGTCTCACATCCCACGGGCGCTTATTTCCCATTGAAAATAATCTTAAATAGTGATTTTCAAAGTTTAATATAATAATTTAAATTGAGAAATTGGAGTGGTCTTTCCTTGGTGAAGTTTTGCTTCGTTATAATTTTCCTAGCATTTGGGTTGATAATAATCAAAGTCGCCTGACATCCGCTTCATTTTTTTTATTGAAGTTAATGGTCAGTCTACGTAAAATTTCAACCTTGAAGCGGCCTCCATGTGAAAACAAAGCTCTAATATAGTATCATAAATTTGTGGTGTAATAGAGAGACTTTAAGAAAAAATGTTATATGATAAAATTTTATAGGGTGTTTTTTTAAAAGTTTTTTCACTACAGGTACTACAAATTTACGATACTGATATATTCACACATCACATGCCATCATTTAATAGGAATTATTACCAAGTACTCAATATTACCTAACCGCTAGATTATTTTCCCTTTGAAAGGGTGATCCTTTATGGCCACATCTTTTTACTCTCATGTGGGATGTTCTTGTGTGAATGTTTATTCAGGCAATTCATAATCAATCTAAAACCTACTAACCATGGTCCTCCATCCCATAGCCTGTGCTTTGCGAATGATTGTTTTATTTTCCTTAAAGCTTCTCCTGCAGTTGCTATGATGGCCAGTTCTCGGATTGGTCACTTTTGCCGAGCATCTGGTCAGCAGATAAATTGAAATGAATTTGCTATTTTATTTTCATCTAATACTAAGCTTGACATTAAACATATTATTCTTCATCTTTTTCACATTGGAGGTCATCTGACCAATCTAAAATATCTGGGCTTATCCCTTCTTGATGGTAGGGTGACCAAATTTATATTTTAGGATATTTTATTTCGTTTCAATGCTCGTATTCAATCCCTGTACACTCACTACCTGTCTTATGCAAGGAGATTAGAGTGTTATTGAATCTGTCCCTGCTTATGCTATGCTTGCTTACAAGCTTCCCAAAACCCTTATGCGGAATATTAATAGCAAAATCAGATCTTTCTTATGGAACTCTAGTGCGTCTTTTATTATGCCTGGGTTAGTTAATTTGAGTACTGTTTGTTTACCTAAAGCCCAAGGTGGTCCTGGCATTCTTGATCTTGACCTTCGTAATCAAGCTGTTCAAATGCAGTTGGGGTGGCCCATTTTCACTGATAAAGAGTCCTTGCTTTCTAAGGTCTTCACTTCCAAATATCAAATGCAACTGGCTACCAATTTTGTTAGCAGGAATGCATCTTGGGCTTGGAAAGGTATTTGCAATCATATTCCTTCCATAACTTCGAACACTATTTGGCGAATCGGTTCCTATTTTGGAACAATCGTTGGGTTGGTCATGGACGTCTTAAAGATACTATCTCACTTCCCTCTACCCAGGATTAATTTATTGATCCTGTGACTCAATCTTAGGATGTACATAGGCTTTTTCATATTTTATTTGATAATATTGTGCATCGCATTTTAGGTCTGCATCTTCCCCTTCGTCCATGTGGGATAAACCTATGTGAAGTTTAAATTTTGATGGTCGTTTTACTACCAAATTCTGCCTATTCCTGGCTTCCAGCAAAGAAAACCCAAGTGCATATATGTGCCTTACCATGGCTGGCCATTTGGAAACTTCCTACTCTGGCTCGTATAAAAGTTTTTCTCTAGCTTGCTACTCACCTTCGCCTGCCCACAGCTTCCTACCTCCACCAGCGTCGCATTCTTATGCATGACACTTGCTCACTTTGCTTGTCTTCTATAGAAATTGTCTAGCACACTTTGGGGGAATGTCCTTATCTAAACCTTATTAGATCTCTTTGGTTATCTGTTCTTCCTTCAATAATGTCACCAATTCTTGTATTCCTTCATCAAAGAATTAAAACTCCAGTTAGCACTCGTGAAGATATTATTGCATCTGCATGCTTATGGTCATTTTGGCAAATGCGAAACCAAATGTTGTTTCAATTTACCCCTCTGCACCTTGCTTTGGCCATAGCACACCTTTTGAACTATATCTCCTCGGTGCTCTTTGCTAAATATTATTTTTGTTGTTATAAAACTAAATAAATATTAAGCAAGTAAAATAATTAAATACAGTATATAATAAAAGTAGTTCTTCTGAAACTGTCAAATAATAGTTAAATAGTTCTTCTGGAACTATTTGAGATAGATCTTATTGATTATTCAAGAATTTATTTCTATTATAGAATAAAACATAAAATAGAACTTGAACTTAAATATTTTACCTACACTCTTTACCTTCTTCTTTCTTCTATATTATCTCTCTTCTTCTTTCTCTCTTTTCTTTTCTTCTCTCTTTTCTTCATTTCAAGTCCTTTTTTATAGATAGGGATGCTGAGTTGCTGATCACATGTTAATGAGTTTGATGAATTGTTAGGTGGTTACCCACCATTCTTCTTTCATAACACTCCCCCTTGAATGGCCACCACAAGAAACCTCATAAAAATCGTAACGAAGGAAAAATGAGTGCGCTAAAACTGTCTCGTTAAAATCTTGTCAAGAAAAACTCTATGGGAAAAAGACTATTGGCGAAGGAAAAAGAGTACATTTTGTGACTCCGTCTTATTCATACATCTGGTATGAAGTTGAAGTTGATGGCTTTAATTGGTCAGAATAAAAAATCTTTGAGACGACGCATGCCAATGTTGTGTACCAATTTCTCAAATATTACAGTTAGGAGTGCTTTAGTAAATAAGTCTATCAAGTTGTCACTTGAACGTATCTACTGGACATCAATATCACCGTTTTTTGGGAGTTCATGTACATAAAAGAATTTTGGTGATATATGTTTGGTTTTATCACTTTTGATGTAGTTGCCCTTAATTTGTGCAATACATGTTACATTATCTTCATATAATATCGTTGAGGTATTTTTGATCGAGGATAGTCCACAACTGTCTTGAATATGTTGGATCATAGATTTCAACTAAATGCACTCTCTACTTATTTTATAAATTGTGATTATCTCAAAATGATTTAAAGAAGTTGCAGTTAATGTTTGCTTTACAGATCACAAAGATATAGAAGTATTATCATAGGTAAATACATACACAGTTTGTGATTGTGCTTTATGTAGATCAAAAAGGTAACTAGCATCTGTATAGCCAACTAACTTTGATTCTGGTTCCTTTGCATAGAACAAACAAATGTCTGTTGTTTCTCGTACATAACGGAATATGTGTTTCACCCCTTTCCAATGCCTTTGAGTTGGTGCAAAACTATATTTTGCTAATAAATTGATAAAAAATGCAATATCGGGTCCTGTGCAATTTGTAAAATACATAAGAGCCCCAATAGCATTGAGGTATGGTACTTCAGTATCAAGAATTTTTTTCACCATCTTCTTGAGGGTAAAAAAAATCTTTTTGTACATCTAGTGATCAGATAATCATGGGAGAACTCAATGGATAAGCTTTATCCATATAAAATCAATTCAGAACATTTTCTATATATATGGATTGATGGATGAGAATTCTAATTGATAAATGTTTAATTTGTAATCCAAAAAAAAATTTTGTTTTTTCAAGATCTTTCATTTTAAACTATTTCTTTAAATAACTAGTAGTTATTGTAAGCTCTTTAGTAGTTTCAATAAGATTCAGATTATCGATATAAACTGCGATAATAGCAAATCCAGATTCTGATTTCTTAATAAAAAAAATAGACAAATTGTATTATTCACATATCCATTTTTCAATAGATATTCACTGAGACGATTATACTACATGCGTCTAAATTGTTTTAACCCATACCAAGATCCTTGAAGCTTGACAGAGTATAAGATTCGAGGTTTTGAAATATTTGCTTCATGCACTTTAAATCCTTTAGAAATTTTCATATATATATATATATATATCATTATCTAATTTACCATATAAGTAGACTGTCATGACGTCCATCAGATGTATATCTAGTCCTTCTAAGACTGACAAACTAATTAAGAATCTGAACGTAATAGCATCCATTATAGGAGAGTATGTCTCGTCATAATCAATACCAGGTCTCTGCGAAAAATCTTGTGCTACTAGTTGTGCTTTATATCTCACAATTTATATTCACTTATATCCAATCAGTTTTACATCTTCTAGTGTTTGGACTATGGGTCCAAATACTTTACGTTGAGTTTAATTCTATCTCAATAACTTCTTTCCATTTTGGCTAATCATTTCTACGTTAACATTCGTCAACTGTCTATGGTTTATTCTCTTCATTATTTCTTATAATTGCGAGAGCCACTTTAAACGAAAATATGTTGTCGACAACAATTTTATTTCTATTCCATATTTCTCTTATATTCACATAACTTATTAAGATCTCATTACTTTTCTCTACAGGGGATATCTCTTGAGGAGGTTCTTCTTCTAGGAATTCTTTTATAGGAGTTCATTCCTTTGGAGGTTTAGATATTGTAGTTTCTTGAAGAACATTGACTTACTTATGTATTTGTGACTTCTTCTTTCTAAGAACTGTGTCTTTTGCACCGACAGGTCTTCCATGCTTCATGCGTGCTTTAGATTCATTTATTACTATATTAGCAGATTATTCTATAGACACATTAATACGTGTTGGGGTATTAGTAGCTGATATATATGATTTTGTTATCTTCTTTGTATCGGTAAATACATCAGGTAATTGATTTGCAATCATTTATAAATAAATAACCATGTGAACTTCTAATTCACATTGATTTGTACGAGGATCAAGATAAGATATTGCAGAAGTATTCCAACTAACCTTATGGTGCTTTTCTACTTGCATCTTATCTCCCTCCAATAGTAGGAAAAGTGTCTCATCAAAATGACAATCCGCAAAACATGCAATGAATATATCCCATGTTAAAGGTTCAAGATATCTAATAATAAATGGAGAATCAAAACCAATATAAATCCCAAGTCAATGTTGGGGACCCATCTTAGTACGTTGTGGTGGCGTAATTGGTACATATACAGCATAACCAAAAACCCTTAAATGTGAAATATTTGGTTGTTGACCAAAAACAAGCTGGAATGGTGAATATTCATGGTAAGCAGTGGGTCGGACACGGACTAATGATGCAGTATGCAATATGGCATATCCTCAAGCAGAGATAAGTAATTTTGTTCTCATAAGTAAAGGTCAAGCTATAAGTTAAAGAAGTTTGATAAATGATTCAGCTAGACCATTTTGTGTGTGTGTATGTACAATAGGATGTTCAACATTAATTCCTATAGGTATACAATAATCATCAAAAGCTTGACATGTAAACTTACTATCATTATTCAGTCGTATTGACTTAATCGAGTAATTTAAAAATTGTACTTGTAATTTGATGATTTGAGCAAGAAGCTTAGCAAATGCAACGTTACAAGTAGAAAGTAAACAAACATGCGACTATCGAGTGCATGCATCTATTAAAACTATAAAATAATGAAATAGTCCACATAGTGGGTATATCAGCCCACATATATCCCCCTGAATGCTTTTTAAAAAGGTTGGAGATTTAACTACTACTTTTGAAGGGAATAGTCTAATAATTAATTTTTCTTGTAAATAAGCAGGACATGTATAATGTAATACCCCGAACCTTTATTTTTTGAATTAATGTGAGATTTTAACTCCTGTATTATTTTTATGTTATTTTGGAGTCAATATTGATCAATTAAGGCCCATGTTGTAAAATGTTCCTTATGTGTGATACACATGGGATTAATTCTCATGTGTATCTCCTAATCACGTACACACCCGTAGCAAACACACACACACACTCACTTGCCGAGAAGAAGAAGAAGAAGAAGAAGAAGAAGAAGAAGAAGGAAAGAAGAGAGAAGAAGAGTAAGTGAAGAGAGGGAGAAGATGAGAAAGAAGGTTAGAAGAAGCAATTGTTGAAGCTTGAGAAAATTTAGAAGAAAGTTATGAACCCTAACCTCTTATACATATAAATACCTATGTGTTGTTGTGTTTGGAGACTCTTTTGAGTCCCATTTGGTTAGATTTTGAGGGCTTGTAAGTATATGTTGATGGATTGAGAGTTTAGGATTGAAAACTCCCAAATTTGTACATGTTAGGTTTAAGATTTTAAACCCTAGATCGCTTTGATTGGCTTATTTATTTTGCCCTATCTTGAGTTATTGTGGTCTCCTTGGGTCAATCTTTGTACCCTAGAAGCATTTAAGGAGTTTGGAAAATGTTTGATGAAGTTTGATTTTGATTTGAGTGAGGTTTAGAGATTTTTGGATTTGAAATCTAGGTTTTTTTAGCTCAGGAGTCAACTTTTTTGCCTTAGGAGTCGATCCTTTTGTTCAGAGAGCTCCCAGATTTATTTCTTTAGCTCAGGAGTCGACCCTTTTGCCTCAGGAGTCGACCCTTTTATCCAGAGAGTTCCCAGTTTCACTTTTTTGGCTCCGATACTGTTTAGTAAAACGAGCATAACTTGCTCTAGAAAACTCGAATTGATGCACTGTTTGAAGTATTAGAAAGTGGACTCATAGACCTTTGTACTCATATAAAGTTTGTACTCTAATTCATTATAGATTGAGAGATATTGAATTTTGAAATTGACCCAAAATTCTGTCAGTAACATTCTTCTTCCAAAATTTTAGTCCATTTTCTATGGGACATAACTTCTTCATCCGAAATATATTTGTGACCCATGACCTATTAAATTAAAGATCTTTAAGCCTATTTTCAAATGAGATTACCTTAGAATGTGTTTATGTTCTTGCTTTGCATTAGGGTCTTGTGTATGATGTCTCTATGTACTCTGTGTAGAAACGCTCTTGTTTAGCACATTTCACGATGATTAAGGTGAGTAACGACATGCCATGAGTAAAACCCTATTACTTTCAAAATGTTTAAAGTTCAACTACCTATCATGCAATATTTTTCATATGTTTTCAATGTATCAATGTTTATGTTCAATTATAAATGTCATACTTTTAAAGGCATGCAAGTTATATCTATGTTATAAATTGAAGCCCATAGACTAAAATGCTTACATGAATGAGATACAAAACTTTTTCAATGTATGGTGCCAACTCGGGTCTTCTCGTGGTAAGACCTTAATCTAGCTCGATAGTCCTACGATAAGGGACGTAAAATAAACTATCTATGTTGGGAAACGTCCTTGACCTAAAGAGCCTTAGTGTGACTCACAAGGTTACTATGGAGCCTAGCTCATATATTAGGTTATAGCACACTTATGTTTTAGAACAATAATCAAGATATGTTTAAATATTTATGACAAGTTATATATGTCGCATCTCTCTTTTATGATATTATGTTTTGAAACGATAGAATGTTTTAATATGATGCTCATGTTATCCATAATTTCAAGCCTATGCTTACACGTTTCAAGTTCATGCTCTATATGCATAAATGTTTATCTATTGTTTATATATTAGATATAAATGTTAGTTCATGGTATTTTCATGCTCGTGCATCATTGTTATTCACTAAGCATTAGCTTACATTTTCTCAAATGTTATTAGGTAGCCAATCCGAGAGGCCCTAGGAGGAGGCCATTTGTGGATTTTGAGCTATGGCTCACGGGCCTATGTTATGTTATGTGTATTTGGACTGCACCTTAATGTTTATAATGTTATAAATGATATAACTGCGGCGGCCTCGAATAGGCCCATATGTATGTTTATGTTTTGGATTAGGCACAACTCTGCCATGTATGACATGAGTTATGTTTTAATTTATGAAAAATTCTACTTCCGCAATTATGTATCAGTTTAAATGATTCATGCACAGGTGTTCAACCGGTTTATGTAATACGGCCTTGGGTAGCCTTGCTTGGCCGGTCATGTACCCTAAATCCGCATAGGTCGAGTTATGGGGCGTGACATATAATCACTTGACAAAAAAATCTTTTGGTTCTTTAGTGGATGCCCATGAGAGTCCTTAATTATTCGACACATCCTCGTTGATCTCAGATGACCAAGACAATCGTACTAAAGTATAAAATTCTTTGGGTCATAATACTTCTGGTGCATCACTTCAGGTGATCCCATAATTTTTATAGTTGTATAATATAATCTAAAAGAGAATGTAGCAAGTTTTTGAAGTACCTTTCAGATATAAGGAATAACACAATTATGTTTTTCACGAGCACTTAGAGCATCATGCTGATAACATGTTATAAAATTAAATGAATATTAAGCAAGCAGAATAATCAAATACAGTATATAATAAAAGTAGTTCTTCTGAAACTGTCAAATAATAGTTAAATAGTTCTTCTGAAAGTATTAGGGATATATCTTCTTAATTACCCAAGAATTTATTTCTATCATAGAATAAAACATAAAATACAACTTGAACTTAAATATTTTACCTACACTCTTTACTTTCTTCTTTCTTCTCTATTCTCTCTCTTCTTCGTTCTCTCTCTTTTCTTTCTCTCTTTTCTCTTTTTCTTTCTTTTCTTCATTCAAAATCCTCTCTTATAGATAGGGATGCTGGGTTGCTGATCACATGTCAATGAGTTTGGTGAATTGTTAGGTGGTCGTCCACCATTCTTGTTTCATAACACTTGTAAGATCCTAGGTTTTATTGGCTAAATTCGTGATTCAAAAAACTTGTAATAGCTTTAGATGTTTAGGTGATTACATTGTTAAAGTGTTGGCAATTCAAATAAATGCTAAAGAGTGTTTGGAATGCCTGGAAGAAGTTTCAACGAATGAAAAATCAAAACAACAAGTAGGCGCCCCCCTGGCGCTGTCGCGAGGTTCATGATGCAATCCAGTGCCTTGGACTACCTTAAGTTTTAAAGAAGCAAGCAGAGGGTTGGCGCTCCCTTGACGCCCCCTTGGCGCTGCCTCGAAGTTGGGACACCATCTTAAGGCTGCCTTGACACTCTCTTGGCGCCACGACCACAGCCAACTAGAAGGATTCTATGAAGGTAGCAGCTTGGCGCTCCCTTCGCGCCGTGGCCACCACCGAGAAGTTGTTTTGGCAACTTTCCTATTCAGCTGGGATTCTCTTTTAACTCCTATATAAAGCTAAGTTTGATTTCTAAAAGGGTTACTGGGCTAGAGAGCTTGAAACATATTCTAAAACATCTTTGATGCTAGGCTTCTTTAGAGAATGAAATGATCAACGATAACGAATTTTCTCTGAGAGTAATCTAAATACACAATATGCATCTCTTGATGTAAATCCCTGTCAGTCTATGTCTCTGGATATACATATATGTTCTTGACAAGAAATAGTTCAGATCACTCCGTATCTGATAAGCTTCGTGCTTGGCTTCAGAGTCCAAAAGATCCACACATCTAACCTAATCAGGACTCTTTTCTGAACTAGTCTTGACGCAATGGCACGAGCCATCGTGGGTTCGCTTAAGCCATCATGGCTAGAGCTACCATTGCACCATCCATTGAACAATCGTATCTAAATCTCTGATTTCCTACATGCTGGTATGTTATGCATGGCTAGAGCCATTATCTGTTGGCTTGAGCCATCATGGCTAGAGCCACCTTTGAGCCATGCTTCGAGCCATGCTCTTTGAACTTTAGATTTTCATTGCAAGCTTGACTTCACTCGAGCAATAATCCAGTTGAGCCAACATTGAGCCATACGTCAATCCAAGCTCTCTGAATCTCTGTAGGTGGTTCTTCTTTGCTGTTCGCTCAAGCCATCTTAGTATTCACTCGAGTCAATTTGCTCTGTCTTGGATAATCTTCAATTCTTGATCCCTTAACTTAATATTACAAGTATGAATAAAGAAAAAAAATTTCTAATATGATTTTGTCATGTGATTAGTCAACTAAAAATCTAACATAATTGATTAAAATAGGGAGTGACATTGTAATTAATAATCACAGCCACCAGCTTATGCTGCCGAAGAAACCTTCCATCCTGTGGTAATTCTAACTTTTGATAGTTATTTGCAGTAAGAAGTATGTATTTAGTTTCAAAGTGAACAAATAATGTCTTTTCTTGGTAATTCAGGTGAGATGTGTTGTAAAATCGGGCAGAATAACAATTTGTTTTTTATATTACTAGTACATTATTGTTCTTTGGAAAAATATAGTTGACATTTGTTTTCATGACTAAAACTTAAATCATGTACATAAATATATATATATCTATATATAAAGGGTAGCTCAGTGCCTAAGTCTTCTGTCACTATAAGATTCGAAGAGAGTTAGATATACCCAGCTTGATCTGCATTAGTTTGATGGAGAGTGATACATCCAATCTTTTCTCTGTAGGAATTTAAAGATGTTTCAAAATACAAATTCTACATGTAGTGTTCAAATATAGAATTCTTACTTCAGTTTTTATACAATAATATCTTTTTAATAGTAGTTATGTACAACTTTTAAAAATAGCATTTAACAGATTTATCTGTTCTTGTTTTTGCATGGCCAAATACTTGATTGCATGTTTTTAATGTTATATCATTGGTATTCAATTTCATATAACATCTTTTTACATGAATAGTTGTTAAGAGCATTCTTTATGGGATTAAAACACATTCAATTGTCTATCATTGAGTGTAGAGGCGTTACAAGTTGTTAGTGTGATCAACGAATATTTTATTCATTTACTTAGCTATCATCAGGCTATTCTTATATATATATATATATATATTAACCATTAGTTGATTAGGAGAGGGCTGATTTTGTTTTCTCTAAAGCAGAAACTCCGCTTAGTATATTTTTACACTACATACTTTCATTTGATTTGGGTTGATCAAGAGTTGTTCCTTACACCTCTGCACTTGCGGGTGCACACTTACGGGAAGCGATAGTTAAATCCTGGAGGATAAAGCACTATAACCTTTTACACTAGGTCACATACTCAGAGGGGCGCGATCTATTATTAAGGACAATGACTACACACCTCTGTCGATAAGTGGTTTCATATTTTTATAATTTTGTTTAT
The DNA here is from genome assembly GCA_033060915.1 of Euryodendron excelsum. Classification (NCBI taxonomy): domain Eukaryota; kingdom Viridiplantae; phylum Streptophyta; class Magnoliopsida; order Ericales; family Pentaphylacaceae; genus Euryodendron; species Euryodendron excelsum. Next base: position 44,521,925 of record CM065380.1, on the reverse strand, counting down.
TCTAACTATTTTCTTGTAGCATCTTGCTCCCTATAATTTCCAACAATCTTAAAAATAGAAAGCTATGGATGCTACTATTGTAAACAAGACCATTCTAGATGTTGTGCTAGAAATCAAATAAATACCAACAAAAGAATGAATTGAAGAAGAAAACTTCGCTATTCATAGAGAGAAAAATTTACAGAGGAGGAGGAGGATCACAACTCTCACTTTACTCTACTACAACTCTCACAAAAAACTCTCTAAAACTCTACCTGATCCCTCCTTGAAGTATCATCTACGAAGGTAACAAAATACCTGTTATTGCCTAATGACTCTTCTTCTATGGGATTGCACACATTAGAGTGTACTAGGCTTAATAACTCTAATCTTCTCCATGTGGAGGAACTGAATGAGACTTGATGTTGCTTGCCAAATAGGCAATGCTCGCAAGGGTTTAGTGCAATCTCCTTTTTTGTTGGAATGAGAGCCTTCTTCACCAACGTGAATAACCCTTTCTTTCTCATGTGGCCGAGTCTCTTGTGCCACAGATTTGGTGATGCCTCGTCTTTAACTATATTGAGGCTGTCTGAACAAACCTTCACATAGGTTTTGTACAGCATGTTATAGATGTGTCCTCGAGCAACAACCATAACACCTTTTGTTAGCTGCCAGGCGCCATTGCTGAAATGTTTATCATAGCCCTGTTGATCGAGGGCTATCTCAAAAATAAGATTGAGCCGTAGGTCGGGCATGTGTCGGATGTCCTTCAACACCATTGTGCAGCCAATGTCATATGCATTTGCACGTCACCAATTCCCACAATCTTTGATGAAATGGTGTTCCCCATTCTTATAGTACCAAAGTCTCCAGCTTTGTACATCGTGAAGAACTCATTGTGGTGAGTGGCTTGGTAGGAGGCTGCTGTGTCTACCACCGATTCAGAATCCTAACTAGCAACTTGATAGGAGGCTACATCTTTTCTTCCATGGAGAGTACTGTGATATCTCTCTTAATGGTGACTAGGGTGTCACCATCTTCCTTGTTTTACCAGTGACTGTCTTGACCTTGCTTTCTTTTCAATTTTCGACAGTCCTTCTTCATATAACTTTCAATGTCATAATGATAGCATGTAAACTTGCCATGTCCGTCATTAGATCTGCTAGGATCCTATGACCTTCCTCTGCTTCTATTTCTACCTCTGCCTCTTCCTCTACGTCTACCTCTACCTCTACTGCGGCTTTGTCCTCTGCCTTGGAATCTTCCTCAATTCTTTGTCATGAGGACATGTGATTGATCTAGGCCAGTCTCTTTTTTTCTAGACTCTTTGCTAAAGAGTGTGTTTTTCACCATTTCCATGGATACCTTCTCATTTTGGGTGGAGTTGCTTAGCGTGACTATCAGTGTTTCCCAATTGTCTGGTAGGGAGCCGAGTAATAAGGCCACTTGTTCTTCATCACTCAGAACCCAGTCTGCTGCTGTAAGTTGGTTCACTAGGTTCTGCAATTCACTTGTGTGCTCGACCATAGAAATACCACTCTTCAGTTTAAGGTTTATAACTCATCTCATCAGGAGGTTTTATTTCGTGGATTCTTTGACTGGTACATGATTTTTAATTTTTTCTAAGGAGCATATGCATCTGTTTCTTGTGTTGCATAATGGAACACACTATGATCAATCCACTGCCGAATTTGGGCAATGGTCTTCTTGTTCATCTTGAACCATTCATCAATCTTTGTCATCTCTGGTTTAACGCCCTTATGATCCAGAGGCTCCAAAATTTTTTTTCAGATTTAAGATATCCTCCATTCTTGGCCTTCACATCAAATAATTAGTGGCCGTTAGTCTAATCATAGCTTTTTCCGTTAAGCTCTCCATCAATTTACTCTCCAATTGACTTGTACAATACTATAGAAGTTGAACTTGCTAAAACTGAGCGGATGGTTGCTTCCAAAATGGCAAAAAACCTCGAGAAGAACTTAACTAAAATTTTTTAGATTTTTAGGGGCCAAACTATAATTTTTAAAAAATTCTGGGGGTCAAATTATAATTTTAAAAAGTTTTGATGATATGGCAGCTACTACTTACTGAGCGATAACATGGTAGCTACCTAGGCACTGATTTTACTGATGATGTAGTAATGATATCAGCGATGATATCAGCTCTTCTTCTTCGGTGCTGGTGATGTCGCCGACGTTGACTCGCTGGAGAACAACTTTGATAGGCTTGTACAGGTTCGTTTTAGCTCTATTTTCAACATGGTTTGCGCGTTGGACTTGTATCGGTGAGACGAATACACTGGTATGATCGAAACACGATTTTAAGCACTTCGATTTCTAAGTAATGAGCAAAAATTGATCTATTTTTGCTCCGGTGATTTTAATGAGGCTCTGATACCACCTGTTATGCCAAAAATCAAATAAACACTAACAAATGAAGAAGAAAGCTTCACTATTCACAGAGAGAAAAATTTACAGAAGAGGAGGAGGATCACAGCCCTCACTCTACTCTACTATAACTTTTACAAAAAACTCTCTAAAACTCTCCTTGATTTGCCCTTCTCCCTCACCACAACCCATTATTTATAAGAGAGGGAGGAGCACCGATTGTCAAGGTTTGGCAGTCACCAACCTTGACAAACGATGATTGGCAGATGATTTCAGTTGTCGGCTTTTCGAAGGTGTGGCGGCTAGCTTCCGTCTTTGACTTGGGTATGAACCTATCACCAGATTCATCCAAAACTGTGCCATTTGATGGTTCTAATTTCAAGCATTGGCAACAAAAAGTTTTGATGTTAGAAATTGCGAAAGTTGCCTTCATACTAACTGATTCAAGACTTAAAGAAGATTCCAAAAATTATTTTAAGGAAAAGGAAGCTTGGGAAAATGCTGATAAACTATGCCGGTTAATAGTCATGAATACTCTCTAGTGAACTTTTTGATGTCTGTTACAATCACAAACATGCAAGAGATATTTGGGATATTCTGGTGAAAAAATATATTATTGAAGATGCAGGAATTAAGAAATATGCTATTGGTAATTTCTTGGATTTCAAAATGACAGAAGAGAAAGTTGTATCTTCTCAAATTCATGATTATTATGTTATTGTTAACGAATTGTCAAATGTAGGTATGTCTCTGCCAGAGCCTTTTGTTGCAAGTGCCTTGATAGAGAAATTGCCTACTTCGTGGAAAGACTATAAGGACAATCTCAAACATAAGCGGAAGACATGACCTTAGAAGATGTGGTTATTCATATCAGAATCGAAGAGCAAAACTAAATCAAGGATACAGTTGAAAAGGCCAAGGAAAGCATCTCCAATGCCAACATAATTGTGCAAAATACCAATCTACAAAATAGGTTTCGCAGGAAACCAAATCAAAGAAATGACAACAAGTTTAATCAAATCCAATCTACTGGGTTCAAGAAAAAAAATGTAACTGTTATGTTTATGGAAAACCTAACATCGAGCTTATCAATACCGATATCGGAAAGGGGATGATCAACCTGCTAAACCAACTACAAATTTGGTTGAAGCAGATGGTATTATAGCAACGATCATTTCTGAAGCAAATCTTGTGGCTAAGTCAAATGATTGGTTGGTAGACATTGGGACTACCAGGCACATTTGTGCTAATAAAAGTGCTTTTACCTTCTACACACCTGTAGGGGAAGGAGAGGAACATGTGTTTATAGGTGATTCTAGACCCTCACTTGTTATAGGTAAAAGGAAAATCATGCTCAAATTGACTTTTGGTAAAATCCTTTCATTATCTGATGTGCCCCACGTGCCTGACATTCATTGGAATCTAGTATATGTTTCACTTCTTGGTAAAGTGGGGGTAAAAGTCATCTTTGAAAGTGACAAAATTGTAATGACAAAACATGGGGTGTTCGTTGGCAAAGGCTATTGTGATAAGGGTCTGGTTGTTCTTAATGTTGCTCAGATTTTATATGAGAATGCACCTTTATCTTTTACATATTTAACTGATTCATATTATAATATGTATTTGATTGATTGTCTATATATTTACATTACTATGTCTATTACTTCTAGGCTTTGATTTTTTGATATACAACATATTAATTGAAAAATTGGATTCTTTATTGCATGTGTCATGTGGTATTAAAAATATAGATATTACATAATAAAGTGCACTAAATGTTGGGTGAAGAATATGTATTATGCATGGTACTCAAGTGTGGGGGTTACAAATTCTTTTAGCATCAATAACATTTATTGTTGTTACATGTGATGATCAACATCAATTGAATGATATTAATATTCCATTATCTACTGATAGTCGTATGACATAGGCCTATTGTGTAACTTACATTTGATCATATTACTTATGTTATTTGGTGATTCTTGTTATGTAATGCCTATACAATGTGGTAGTTGTCACACCCTGATTTTTGGATCCTAGAGCCTTCTTGGCTTGGGATAAAGCACGGTGCTCTCTCATTAGAACTCATCCTTCTAGAAAGGTGAGTGCTACTAGGTTTGATCTTGACATTGATTTGGTTAACGACTTTTGAAAAAAGTTTGGAGTCGCTACCTAACATAATTAAAGATGTGTTAGGTCACCTAAGACTAAGTGTAATCCGAAGACTAAACTTAGATTTTTTAAAAAGGTTTTGAAAATGTCATTCTAAGAAGGTTTTTGGAAAATAGGTCTTAATAACCTTTGGGAAAGCCCTTTTTGAAAACGTGACTTTGATTTTGGTCTTCGAAATAGAAATTTATGGTCTGGGGGTTGGTTATATATAGGGAAGATATCCTAAGATCATCACCCTATCCCGCTCTTTTGGTATCTACATGTTTAATCACCTTTAATTCACTCACTTGAATAACCGGTTACTACTATCCACTTAATATCCACTTTAGAATTTTTGAAAATGGGGTTTGGTCATCACTGTTTGGATGACTGATGCATGATGCATGTTTTTGAAAATATGTTTAAAAATAGAAAGCTTTAAAGGGATTTGAAATAGAAATCTCGAATTGATAGAAGATTTGGAAAAGGAAACTTAGGTTGAAATAAAAGTTATGACCGCACCATTTTAGGTTGCCTACATATTACATTTAGTGAGAATTAGGTTATTCGTAGTTTGGGCAAGGGCTCGATAGAAAAGAGGCGCATTGAGGCCATTGGAAAGTTTTGAAGACTCTTTGAGGTCTATGGAAAGGTTTGAGGACATTTTGTGATCTTTGAAAAAAGAGAACTTGAGAGTTTAGAAAAATGCCTTTGAAATAGGACTTGGGATGTTTTTGAAATTGGGATTGAAGATTATTTTAAATGTTTTTGGAGTTAACTCAAGGGAGTTTTGAAATTTTTTGAAACAACTCAAGGGAGTTTTGGAAGTGCTTTGAAACAATTCAAAGGAAGTTTTAGAAAGGTTTTGGAATAACTCAAGAGAGTTTTGAAAATGTTTTGAAGTCTTGTACTGAAGACTTTGGAGGTAGAGTTTGGATTAGAATTGCTCTTATGAACTTGCCTTAGAAAAACTTTTGAAAGTAGTTTTTGAATACCTTATTTGAAAGGCATGTTTGATTTTTCATTACCTTTAAGAGGTTAGTCATTGATGAACTAAACTCCTTTAGGGCTATAAGTTTTGAAAACATATTTGGAAAAGGGGCTAGAAACTTCCTTTTTTATTTTTAAAACTTTAGGGTCATAGAACCCTTCTTGAATATCTCACTTATATTCGACCAATCCTAACTATGGAAGGATTAGAGTTGCTTCAAGAATGTGATGTTTGAAAATCATTTTCAAAAAGGGTTTTTGAAAACACTTAGGGTTAGAAACCCTGATATGGACAACCTTGAAGGTTGTATTTAACGTATCACCTTCTCTTGAAATCCCTAACCATAAAAGGTTAAGGACAGTTTAGGGTTGTGAGTTTTTAAAAACAATTTGAAAATAATTTTTGAAAAGTGTTAGAGTGTCTAGCAATTTTGGTTGAGACAAGTTTAAAAGAACCATTTGCAAGCATTTTTTAAAATAGAGTATGTAAATATTTGAGAAAATTTTAGATTTGATTTTGAAAATCTCAAGAGAGTAGGATATTTCTAAAAATATGTTATGAAAATGATTTTTGAGTTAAAAGATTATTTGAAAAAGGGTCTTTGAATTGGAACTTTGAAGCTTATTAACCTAGATTGGGTTGACCTAGGCTTAACTAACTAAGGTTAAGTTAGACTAGGGTTAAGGTGACCTAGGGTTAACTAACTTGGGTTAGGTTAACCTAGGGTTAAGGTGACCTAGGATTAACTAACTAGGGTTAGGTTAACCTAAGGTTAAGGTGATCCACAGTTAATTAACTAAGGTTAGATTAACCTAGGATTTGGTTGAATTAAGGTTGGATAATTAGGGTCAAGTTAACCTAGGGTAGGAAGGTGGTTTGGAAGGGTGGTTTTGAACTAGGGTTTGGACCTAGTGGTTTTGACAATGTGGTTTTGAATTAGGGTTTGAACCTAGTAGTTTTGAAAATGTGGTTTTAAACTAGGGTTTGGACCTAGCGGTTTTGGAAAGGTAGTTTTATGCATGGAACTTGACGGTGTGTTTTGAAAACCATTTTTATGGAAACCACTCAAGTGAGTGTTGAGTTCATATGGCTGGTATTTGAAAACCACTTAAGAGAGAGTTGCCTTAGAATCATTTTAACCACTAACTTAAAAGAATAAAACTTGTGAAAATCAACATTGAATTGATAGATTTGAAAATTTCTTTGATTGAAAAATTAAAAAGAATGAACCTTTGAAAATTAGTTTTGGAAAGGAGGTTTTGGAAAACCACTTTTGAGATTTTTGAAAATCACTCTAAAGAATAAAGGTTCATATGGTTGATTTGAAGGAATTCACTCCAAAGAGGACTCCATGGGACCATTCCAATCACAATATTCAATAGAGTAAAACTTCTAAAAATCCAGATAAAAATGGTAGTGTTTGAAAAACCATTTTATGCAAATTAAAGAGAATGAAATTTGAGAACCCTTTTTGAAGAGGGTTGTTTTGAAAAACGCTTTTGGAGTGTAGAAAAACAATCTAATGAACTAGGGTTCATATGGTAAAGATAATGAGAAAACTACTCAAGAGAGGGTTTCAAGTGACCCTTTCAACCACAAATTCAAGAAAGTGGATTATACAAAATCAATATAGAAGATAAGAGTTTGAAAACCAATTTTATGTTACATGAAATGCAAATAAATATAAGGATGTAAAATGAAATCAAGGGACTTAAAGGTGGTTTTCTAAGATATGAAAATTGATCTAGGCTTCAAAGAACCAACTCTTAGAATCATTTTTAGGAAAACACTTGGACATGGAATTTGAAGAAGACATAGAAATGAAGATAATAAAAGTTTTTACAAAATGATGATAGACATGAAAACGAGGCCAAGCATGCAATACATGAATATGGTAACAAGGGGGTCATAAATTCATACAAGGCTATAGACCACACCAAATTGCAAGGTGCTCCAAGGCCATACCATCTTAAAGTAAGGCAGTGAGAGATCCCCCTACATGGTGACTCTCACAAGCTTTCTTCTAGGCATGAAGTTAGAGCTCTCTTGTTTCAAGCATGCAAGAAAGAGGGATAGAATATGGGGGTTTAAAATAGAGAATAGCCTAAGTAGGCTAGGAGGGAGAAAAGAAGAGTGGGGGTGACAAAAATGTAAAAGAGAATACCACCTTTTGCCTTCAAATACCTTCAAACCTCCACGAATGCTTTAATTTGAACTTGAATGGCCTTAGAAAGGCTTGAAGAGGCTAGAATGGAATTTTCTATAGGATTGAAGGCTTTGTAGGTGTGGTGTATGGGCTAGAGGGAGGTGAAATCTAATCTAAGTGTTTGGGGGGTGAGATGTAAATGGAAATTTGAGGTTTAGAGGCTATTTCTGTAGAGCTTCGTTGCTGTTTTCGATTCTAGAATATACAAAGGGGGAGGCCTATATTTATTGGCAATCTGGGGAGACCTAGCGCATGTAGTACATGCGCTTGGGCAAATTTTGCCCTGACACATATGTTACATGTGCCAATACTGTTCCACAGAATGAATACCACGGGGCACACTCTGTATTGGCTCAATCTTAGGGAGCAAGCAAAGTTTTGATCGATATTATCAAAATCTGGGCTCATGTAGCACACGCTTTACTACCAGGAATGTTTGTTTAAACTTTGCCTCAATAATTGTGCAATTCGAGAAGGATTTGGAAAAATCGATCATGTCCACGACGTTCTCCTAGTGTTTCTCAAGAACCTGGCATTGTCGGAGAGCTTGAAAGGTGTTTGGAAAAGTGAGATGTCGTCTGAGGAAGTGTGCATGAAAATATACTTTTGTGGAGCATTTGTGATACGCTCAGTGGATGTTCAAAAGTAGCAGTTTTTGGGCCACGTGATCGGGGCCTTCGGGAAGCGATCTCTCCGATCGGACCTATCAATGAAAAGTGCACTGGAAATACTTTTGAAAATTCCTTAATTTACGCATTTCTTAAGTCGTTTAACGGTGTGTTATCATCAGGAAATTGGAGAAAAAGTCAACCTTGGTGGAGCGTTTGTGAGATGCCCAAGGGTTACTAAAAGGGGCAGCTTTCTAGCCATGCGATTGGGGGCTCCAGGAAGTGATCTATTCAATCGAGCTGTATCGATGAAAAGACATATGGATAGGCTTTTGAGAATTTTCTAATTTATGCATTTCTCAAGTCATTTGGCAGTGCGTTATAACTAGAGAATCTGGAGAAAAGACAACCCTAGCAAAGCATCTGCGAGACGCTCTAGGGGACTTTTGTTGACTTGAAAGTGTTTAGAGTCACGGGACTTACCTTGGGTTAAACAGAGGTGTATGATAGGATCTGCCTGTTTGGTACCTAGAGCTGGTGTGTTTTTGGGGGGTGCTTTGGCCATTAGGGGCAAAATGGTCAAGATAGATTAGAATGGCGTATTAAGCGTGCCAGACTGTTTAGTAACGGTCCAGGAAGATGTTTTCTCTATTTGGTGGGATTTGTACTATGTTGGGGTGCTTATGGGCAAAATGGTCATTTTGACTAGAGTTGACCGAAACTGGACCGGAATTGGTTTGGATGGCGCATTGAGTACGCCTAATTGTTTAAAGACATCTGGGAAGGGTGGACTTACCGTCTTGAGAGATTTTGAACTTTCTCAAAGACATGCCTAGAGGCCCAAGGGGTAGGTTTGGTTATTAGGCCTCTGTTGGGCCTAGCGGGCCCGAGAAGCGGTTGACTAATTGGATAGGGGTCTGAAAGTTGATTTGAACTTGAATATTCCTGTAGGGTTTTAAAAGGAAGTTCAATCTGGCTAGAGATTGCTGAGTAGGCCAAAAATAGGGTGCTTACAGTAGTAATTGTTACAAATTATGCCTTAGATCTTCCAAGATGATGGGATGCCTTGGATTGTATACATGATGACGTAGTACTTCAAAACAGTATAAGAGAATGAGATGCCTTGGATTTTATCCAAGATGAAATTTTTGTCAACTAACGAGGAGTGCCTTGCAAGTTTTCAAAATGCTTGAAGTTTACAGTTTTGTAAAATTTTTATAGATGAGATGAAGAATTGGGAATTGCTAACAACTATTTAAAAGTGTAAATTAAAATCTTCAAATAACTATCTTGAAAGTCAGAGATGACTATGTTGAGTAAAAATCTGACCAATTCACTTGAGAAGTGAATTAAACATCGAGGGAGATGAGACTTATGCCTATACAAGAGCCATAAGTGATGGTAACCCAACTTATATGAATGGAGATCCCAGGAATTAAGTTCATAAGGGTAATAACAAGTCACTTGGTGGTCATAAAAACTATCATCTTATTTTGAGAGTTCATCCCTATGATGTGGTAGTGTACCTGCAATGTTTAAGGTTGAGTACTCTTAATGAATATCATAGCCTAAGAATTTAGGTGGTGTGCCTAATTGCAGTGCACGATTGTTGGGTTCACCTATATGGGTGTGGAGGTGGTGCCGCTTCCTATGAGAGCTTAGGCAAGTTTTCTATAACACTCATGAATATCTAGATAGGCGCATGGCCACATAGCACCAATCCACGGGAGCAAGCTCAGATTTGAGAGTCTAATGTGGGTGACAAGTTTAGTCATATTACATCAAAAGAATTCTGGTTCATAGAAATTTAATATTGCACCAGTTTTCTATAGTCCTGGCTTGTTTATTCTAAGTGTAGGTTCATAGTCCAAAAGACACCGCCATAATGCATTAGATGCTCGTGACCCTTTATCAAATTTATTTATTTTATTTATGTATTAATTATATTTTGAAATATGTGGGGGATTGTAGGAATTTAAAGATATTAGTGTTCAAATATGGAATTCTTACTTTAATTTTTATACAATAATATCTTTATAATAGTAGTTATATATAGCTTTTAAAAATAACATTTAACAGATTTATCTGTTCTTGTTTCTACATGGCCGAATACTTGATTGCATGTTTTTAATGTTATATCATTGGTATTCAATTTCATATAATAGCTTTTTACATGAATAGTTGTTAAGAGCATTCTTTATAGGATTAAAACACATTAAATTGTCTATCATTAAGTGTAGAGGCGTTACAAGTTGTTGGTGTATCAATGAATATTTTATTCATTTACTTAGCTAGCATCAGGCTATTCTTATATATATATATATATATATATATTTTAACCATTAGTTGATTAGGAGAGGGTTGATTTGTTTTCTCTAAAGCAAAAACTCCGTTTAGTATGTTTTTACATTACACACTTTCATTTGATCTGGGTCAACCAAGAGCTATTCCTTACACCACTGTACTTGCAAGTGCATGCTTATGGGGAAGCGAGGAAGTGACAGTTGAATCTTGGAGGATAGGCCGCAATAACCTGTTAGACCGGGTCATGTACTCAGAAGGGCGTGATCTATTCTTAAGGACAGTAACTACACGCCTCTGTCGATAAGTGGTTCTATATTTTTATAATTTTGTTTGTTCTAACTGTTTTCTTGTACAATCTTGCTCCTTATAATTTCCAATATTCTCTTGGTTATGGGCCTGTGGCAACCTTTCAAGTGAAGAATAGCGTTCTATTTTTAGAATTGAAATAGTAGAGTTGTAATTAGAGTCTTTAAGATATTTTTATGGTGCACGAGAAAACAATGCATGATGTATGATTGACCTCTATTAATAATTCTCAATGCAAGTTGGTTGGACAAAGTTGTGGCTGTGTGATTGACCTCTATTAATAATTCTTATTGCAAGTTGGTTGGGCAAAGTTATGGATGCCAAACTTTCAGCCAACAACATTTGATTTATTCGAATTCTTTAGTATCCTCTCCATAGGAACTCTTCATATCCTCTTAAATTCCTTATCTGTGTCATATCTGTAATTTACAGATGATACATTATTTTTCTACAATACAGATCTAATGGAACTTGCTACATTGAAAAGGATCTTAAGGTGTTTTGAGCTAATATCTGGCTTGAAGATCAACTTTCACAAAAGTTATTTGAGTGGTATTAGAGTATATGAATCATTCTTGTATGAAGTAGCAGACATCTTCAAGTGCACACACACTCACTTTCCATTCCATTATTTGGGGCTGCCTTTAGGTGCAAACTTGAGAATGGTCAAAACATGGGATGGCGTTGTGGATAAATTCAAAAAGAGGCTATCTAATTGGAATAGAAAACAGTTATCATTTGGAGCCAGAATCACCCTTCTGAAAGCCACATTAGGTAATCTCTCACTCTACTATTTATCTATCTTCAAAATATTTGTAGTAGTCTGTCATCAACTTGATAAGTTTCAGAGAAATTTTCTGTAGGGGACAAAGCAGGCAAAAAGAAACTTCATTGTGTCAATTGGGAGAGAGTGACTCAAAGTAAAGAGCATGGTGGTCTTAAGATAATTGATCTAAAAACCAAAAATTATTCTGTACTTGTAAAATGGTGGTAGAGGTTCAGTTGTAAAAAGTAAGGTCTATGGAGAAAACTAGTATGTGCAAAGTATGATGTAAACCCAAACTACTGATCTCCATTGGATGTGGTTTCCCCCAAATATTCAAGAATCTGGCATGATATTCAATCTGTGGGAAGGAATCAGGATTTGTTAAGTTCTATTCTTGTAAATAATCTCAAAGTCAAGCTGGGATCAGGTGATATTATCCAATTTTGGCATAATAATTGGCTATGTAGCAAAACTCTAAAATTGTTGTTTCCAAGATTCTTCTCAATCTCAAAGCAAAAAGATGAATTTATTAGTTCAATCTTCAACCATGCAGATCTCACATGGAACCTATCCTTCAGAAGAAGCCTATTCTCTTGGGAATCTGAATCATTGGTAGAGTTAAAAATTTTGCTTCAATCTAGTCTCCTTGAACCTTCTAGTAAGGACTTAATGTTATGGATGGTTGATCAAGAAGAAGGTTTCTCTTGCAAATCCTTTTGCAATGTTTTTGAAGAGAGCAAAGGTTTGTCCAAATTCAAATTTAAATACATCTGGAATGTTAAGGCACCAACAAAATCATTGTTTTGCTGCTGGCTAGCCCTGCTAGGAAGATTAAAAACAAAAGTATTCCTCCTCAAGACAACATGTTCTCTCCATGGTTTGGATGAACTATGTGCATTTTGTATGAGTGAACCTCAATCAGTGGATCACCTATTAATATTTTACAAGTTCTCATGGTCAATGTGGTCTTCTCTATTAAACTGGTGGGGGCTGTTATAGGTGTGTCCTAGAACATTCAATTCACATACTGAGTGGTGGTTTGATTTCAAAAGGAAGAAGTGGAAGAAATCAATTTGGCAGATCCTATTTATAGAAACAATTTGGAAGCTGTGGACAGCAAGAAATAATGTAATATTTAATTAGGTGAAGCCAGGTTGGGCAGATTTGATTGAAGGCATCAAACTTACATCTACCTTCTGGGTGAAAGCAGCTAATCCAGCTGCATGGTTCTGCATCCATGACTTCCATATAGCAATATAAGGTATATAAGTTTATATATATTTATATAGATATATATAAAATATAACTTTTTGAAGCAAATTTAGTGTTTAAGGGGGATATTCATTAATTTTCAGAGGGGGCAAATTGAGAGATATTATTAAAATTAGAGGTCAAAGTAGAGTTTTAAAAATGTGAAGGGCAATTATAACTATTTAGAGGGGACAAATTGAAAGAAATTTTTGAAGTTGTGGGCAAAAATAAAAGCTTAGAAAATTTGAGGGCACTTGCCCCCTCTGGACTCTATGTGGCTCCGCCACTAGGTGTAGTATGGCGGTGTCATCATCCCAGATTGCTAGCTTCCTGGGGCTGAGCAGGTCACTCTGCTAATATGGTCTCTGATTTCTTATCTCAGCACAACACTGAGCATAAAAGTACTTGTAACTATATACAAAGGTTGCCCTACATTTTTCTATCCTTTTTTTTTCCGGATCCTGCTGCATTATTGGACATTTTTATAGCTTCACTTGTCCATTAACCATGCATGTTGGCTAGCTTTCTGAATTTCATTGATGCTAACATAAAAATCTCTCTACACTGTCTTCTAGCTCAAGTACGCTGCACCAGGTGCTCCACAGTTGGGAAAAAAGAGTGAAGGAATTATTGTTGAAGTCTGGCTTTGAGACTGTCTGGCCGGGAAGATCGTGCTTGTGGGATTGATCATGCTGCCTGGTTTCCACTAATACTCATGTATCTAGAAGCAGATATCCCGGTATACGAGCTTTCAGTGCAGCCGTGTAAGGACAGCTCTCATCACTACAACATGGGCAAAGCCCTGGCTCCTGTCAGGGCCGAAGGGGTTCTGATAATCGGCTCTGGTGGAGCTACCAATAATCTGGCTGCCATTCCTCGGATCAAGGAGGGGCCGGCTCTGTCCTGGGCTCTCGGTTTTCATACATGGCTCAAGGATTCTCTTCTCAATGGGAGGTACCTAATTGCTACTTCTTTTAACTTTCACAAATCATGAATAAGCAAAGGTATATAGATGAGTGCGAAGGCAAACCCAAGCCGATCTAGCCTTGCATTTAAGAGTTCTATTGCTACACAATTTGCTTAGAAACATCATTTACAGTATAGGAGAAAACATGCATAAATGGTCAGGAAAATCACATTTTTCATCTCACTTTCTTTGTACTAAACTCGCACGTGCATTTATTAATGTGAAGCCTGCTTCCGTATATCTTGAAGAAGAAAATTCAGTGCAAGTGAGATTATGTATAACATTGCTTCAAATTTTATAATTATTATGGCTTATTTGTGCAATCTTTGATTTAAACTCTCAAAATTACCCAGATTGATTCTCTATTAGTCATTTTTTTTTCTGTGATTTTTTAAGGAGATGAAATTATGATCATCCGATTATATATTGCGATTACTTAAAGACCAGTTAATACTCCATTAGAATCAAATCCTATACTATTGTTTTGAGCATGGAGGTCTTTAGGAATCTTCATTTCGAGTACTACCTTCGTTATTATTTCTATCCTCTCTGTATTTGATGGGTCCCCGGGTAAACTTTGAATTTAAATAGCAACTATTCTTTAACCATCTAATGTTTAGCAGTTGCTGGTATCTTACCATTAAAAATTTATCCCTTTGTGTTATTTATTCTAAAATACTCGTCCATAACTCCACCTACAACTTATATCCTAGTGTTTGGAATCTGAATTTATCAAAGGGAAAAAAAAAAGTGAAAAAAAGGAGAATAAAAATCCAAATTCCAAATAAGAAAAAATTATCCTAGATGATAGCCATTGTTGTGGCCTTCTAGGCCATAGATGGTTCTAAGCAAAAGAAACGATGAATTATAGTGCTTATTACCTTGTGTGTAGACACATGGACTAACTTTTCTTAACTTGGAGTATATTTGTTAAAAGTGAAAATTAAGTATTGAAAATAGTTGAATTGAAATTTTAGTGTTGAAATATTTAATTACATAATTTTAATCTAATAATTTTAAAATAAACAGAATGAAAGTAAAACTATCTTTCACTAAGTGGTATTCAATATTTTGTGGTAAGTCAAACTTCTCTAAGTTAAGATCAACAATTATTTTCAATCAATTTTTTATTTATTTAAAGGATAGGTTATTATGGTTAGTTAAACACAATTAATTGTGAAACCAATTAAATATATTTAGTGTCATCAAATTGCGTCTTAGACCCAATTCAATATCTCAATTTTTTTTTTTTTTTTTTTGTGCCGAGAATGGAAACCGTCTAATCTGATCGAGTATATGGTCTTGTACTGGTCATATTTTTTTTGAGAACCATCCATCAATATGCCGAAATATTGTTTATTCATGCACATTGTCGAGAACTGTGGTAAAAACTGTCCCATTTTCGTGTTCACATAAGCATTACTAATACCAAACGACAACAATATGAGGGCAATCACTTTGTGTGAACTGGACGTTAGATCCATACCCAAATTCACACCCCTCAGTATCCTGGATTTTTCACCATTAACCATATATAGTTTTCTACAAGTTTGAGTAAAAAAATTTGTGTAAGCAGAATGACAAAATACTTAGCTGCATTATATGAAGTCAAGAACCAAAGAACTTGAATTTGTATTGTCAAGATCTGGTACTATTTCTCTAATTAAAGTGTTACTATATTGTTACATACCATTTATGAAGTATATAGTAAAAATAAGAATCATTAGAGGCACTTTGACAATTGTATGTCATATGAATACTTCAAAATGTGATGGAAAGAGAAAATAATTAACCCGTATGGGATAACCCTGTGGAATGAGAGTTGATCCTAGGGTGAACTGCAAACTATAAACTGATACCTGTGAGTTGCGAGTAATTGCAGCCATCTTAGTTTGAATCTTACCCAGTGGCAAAGCCATGAAATTTACCGAGGGACAAGTGTTAGCAACAACCGTTGATGATGCAGTAGGTCGGCTCCCAGGACGGCAACGATCGGCTCCACTGTAATTTGAGAAGGAAAAAGAGTGAAGGGTACCGGTGTGATGCCTGCCAAGGGCACTCCGATGCCTAAGTTAGATTTTCTGGAGAGATCAGCAGAGTTTTTTGGTTAGGGTTTTCCGTTTGCGTACCTCCTTAGGGAAAATGATCCTTTCTTTTATATTGGCAAGCACCCTCGTAGCCCTAGAGGGTCGTTGCATGCATGGGGAAGGTGGGAGACGGCTGTCTGTCCACGTGGCAGCCTGGCATTGGGGGTCCCGACCGGTGGTAGGGCAGTGGGAGGCGTGGTTGTCCAATCCTCAATATGTGGCACTCCCTTAGGCGTATGTCAGGGTGAGTGGGGTGACTGCCTCCTACATGCGAGGTCTTGGAGACGGGAACACGTTATCATGATTGGGTTGTCCATGATGGCTTTCGCTGGCGTGAGAGGTGGGACAAATGACAGGTCCCATCTCGCAGGACCTGCTCGGGCGTGGCCCACTTGTCGTGGTCAGCCAGGGGTTGGTCGGTCATGACCTTCCTGATCAAGCCCCGACCAGCTGGGCCTATCAGCCTCCTGTTGTAGTGCTTTCTCCTGGTCAGAATGTTGAGGTGTCCCTGGTCGGTCCCCATCAGTAGCCCTCCATTCCTCTGAGTACCCCGAGCATGGGGTGTGGTCAGGGGAATCTGTGGTCAGCTCCTCGGTCCCCATCAGTAGCCTTCCATTCCTCTGAGTACCTCGAGCGTGGGGTGTGGTCAGGGGAATCCGTGGTCAGCTTCTCGGTCCCCATCAGTAGCCCTCCATTCCTCTGAGTACCATGAGCGTGGGGTGTGGTCAACGAAATCCGTGGTCAGCTCCTCGGTCCCCATCAGTAGCCCTCCAGTCCTCTGAGGGATCCAAAGGGCGTTTCTGGGTTGAGAGGCGTCGCTTCGTGGGGGTGTGACGTATTTAAGGCGCCGTAGGCGCATTTATGATAAGGCTGGTGAAGATTGAGTGCGTCCATTGACATTTGGCCACGCGGCGCATGGTGATTAGTTGACGGAGGGTGACGCAACCCGTGGAATGCCAGCCGTTGGATTCGTGGCTGGGTGGGGCGATCTGATCCGTTGATTTTGAAAAATAGGGTTTTAACCTAGGCAACAGCAGTTTTGGCTTCCACGCTCCCATACTTGCAGATTTTCGGACCGTTCCAGAGGGTTTCTTCATCGTCGTTATTGGCCGTGTGGATTCACAACTGTTGCGAAAATTCTTGCTGGGTTGGTAAGTGTTTTCGTTGTGGCCTTAGATTGTTGGGCAACTTGGGGTGTAGATTGTTCAGGGCGATTGTCGTGGGAGGTTGAAGAACTGGCCGGGGTGGTGGCTAATGTTTAGGAGAAAAGGGTACGTGATAGGTTCGATGGATGAGAGAGAGGCGCAGTCGTCAGATTCTGAGAATACCCCCTCTCAGGATCTGGTGAGGGTGAGGGTTGGGGCCCCCGACAGTTCGTCGGTGGGTCTATCTAGGGCCTCCGAAGGGAGTACGGACCCAGGAGCCGGGGCGATGGTAGTGGCGGGGGTGAGGGAGTTCAACTTCGCGGCGAAGGGGGTATCCTCCGTGATGACGGAGAAGAGGATGAGGAGGATTTGGAAGGAATATCAAATGCCCTCTTCGCTGCGTTACAGGATTCCCAAGAAGGGGGAGTGGGCTTACGCTGGTCGGCCAGGGGAGATCTGTGTACACGAGGCCGCTCTAGCGAATGGGCTTAGATTCCTAGTCCCTACTCCCATCAGGGAGATTTTGGGTACTTTGGGGCTGGCGCTTGGTCAGCTCATGTCGAATGCATGGAGGATTTTGGTGGGGCTGGCGGTGTTGTGGCAGGCGAGTAGCAGTGGTAAGGACAGCCTCACGTTGAGGGAGTTCTTACACTGCTACAAGATGTAGGAGCCCAAGAGTGGGTGGTGGTACTTTTTCGCTAGGAACAAGGGCATGGTGTTAGTGAAGGATTTGCCCTCGTCCCACAAAGGGTGGAAGGACAAGTTCTTCTTTGTATATGGCGAAGGTTGGGAGAGTTAACCCTGGGAACCGGTGGACGAGAAGTTCATTCGAATTCCTCGCGTTTGGAGGAGGCCTTCTAGGAAGGGTACTCTCTCCAATCCCGGTGCTTTGCCTTTATTTTTACATTAAATTTGTAGGTCTGTAGAGCACTAACGTAGGTTGTTTGTTTTTAGCCCGGGCTGCCCCTACGTTGAGCGAGGAGTTAAAGGGGAGGATAGATCGAGCCGTCGAGCATGGCGTTACTGACGCCTGTGCCCTGGTGAATGTGGAAAACCTGGGTATGTTCTTGTTGGGCCCTGAGCCTACAGATTATGCTCTAAAGGCAGAATAAGCAAGGAGTGAGTACTTGATATCTTGTAGATAACTGTGGTCTGCCAAGTGCTGACATCCGTGCTCTGTGGTTTTTGCAGATCAGGGGGTAGACGTTCCGTCAGACGAGGAGGAAGAGATGACGCTAAACCGAAGTTTCCTGAAGAGAGCAAAGCTGAACGTGGGGGCTGACCCTCCAGTCCCAGTCAAAAGGTTCAAACTGGGGTCTGGTCAGAAGGCCTTTGCTCCAGCCTCGGCCGAAGGGAGTGGGGGGAAGGCGATAGTTGTGGAGGATGATGCTCCGCAGCGGGGCGGCACTCCCCCCGTTGAGGTCATACCGCCACCACCTGCCGTGCCCCCTACTCTTCCTCGGGGGGACGCGCCTGATTCGGCCTCGGTTTTTGGGAGCGCTGGCGAGGCGATGAGGAGGCTAAAGAGCGCCATCCCTGCTGCGGACATTAGCAGGTTGGGTGCGATGGCGTCCCAGACGTTGGCGAAGGAGGCCTGTCAGGACTTGCTGAAGGTATGGCAATACTGCCTTATGCTGGGTACTTTGATTTTCGTTACCCTACTGTTTGAGAATGCTAAGCGGTTTCCTAGTCGTGTCGTTTCCTGCTCAGGCTGCTGCTAGGGTGGTGACGCTAGTTGCCCGGTCAGCGAATTTTGAGAGGTCCTTTGCTGAGGAGGCAAAGGTTTCGGAACAGCTCCGGGCCGAGCTGAGCGTGGCTTTGGAGAAGGTGAAGGAGCTCGAGAACGAGCAGGCGAGACTGAGGGTGGATCTCGAGAAGGAGAAGGGCCAGAAAGAGGCCTGCTGGGAAAAGCTAGCAGCAGAGAAGGCTGCCCTGAAGGTTGCCCAGGACCAGATTGTAGGGTTTCCTGCGGAGCTGTCGGAGGCGAAGAAGGCGGCGGAGCGGGCATACATGCAGGGGGCAAAGTGCCAGATGGCCTTTGCCAAGATCTACCTAGATGGCTTCGAGGAAGCCAAAACTCTGGTTGCTCGGGCTTACCCTAGCATGGACCTTTCCATGGTCGAACCGGAGGATGAAGATGATGCTGTCTCCCAGGCGACGTCGAAGGGCGGGGTGCCAGACAAGGAGGGGGCAGACAAAGATGATGCCTAGTCCCGGGCTACCCAAGTCGCAGCTTCTTCCAAAGGCCCTGAAGGCGGTGAAGGCCAGCCCAAGCCTGCAACCCCTCCCCATCTCCTCGGAAAGGCGTGAGGGCCAGCCTAAAGCTGTCATCCCCTCTAAGCCCCTCAGAGAGGGGTGATAGTCAGCCCAAAGCTGCGATCCCTCCTAAACCCTCAGAGAGGGGTGATAGTCAGCCCAAGGTTGCAATCCCTTCCAGGCCCACAGAGAGGGGTGATGGTCAGCCCAAGGCTACAATCCCTTCCAAGCCCTCAGAGAGGGGTGATGGCCAAGCTAAGGAAGCGGTCCATCCTAAGGCCCCAGAAAAGGGGGAGGCACAGGCCAAAGGTGTAACCCTGTCCAGAACGCCCAAGGCCAAGTAAGTCCTTTGTATAGGAGCTTTTATTTCTGCCTTTGCAGTGGCTTTAGGTTTGTAACAATGCTTTGGCTTTTGCGATCCGATTGTATGTACTTGTTTACTTTAAATGAAAAAGGCTCGTTTGCCTGTTGTTGACATTTCCATTGCGTTCTGTCTCTTGATGTCGCCTAGGGGTAAACAGTACCCCCCTCTGTAGCGGAAATAGTTGAAACGAATGAAAAATAGTTGAAGGGTCCATGGTCGTTGTCTGTTAAAAGTGGGCCTTGTTCCCTTTAGTAGTGGGCGTTAAGCCTTTATTTGCTCGGCCGTTCCTGACCACGGGATCTTGCAATTGTGGGCGTGAAGCCCCTTTTTTTTTTTTGTTTTTTTGTTTTTTTAACCTGCTTGGCATGTTCCAGCAGGGCTTTGTTGCCTGTGGCTGCTCGGCCGTGCCTGAGCAGGGCAAGGCTTGTGGGCATGAAGCCTCTTCCTGCTCAGTCATGGCTTGAGCAGGTCTGTCGTTGCTTTATGCCTGCTCAGGGGGCCCGAGCAGGTCTTTTGTCGTTTTGTCCGTGGGCATGAAGCCTTGGCCTGCTCGGCAGGGCCTGAGCGGGGCTTGTGTCGCTTGCTGTTGTGGGCGTAAAGCCTTGGCCTGCTCGGACATGGCCTGGGTAGGGCTTTGTCGCTTCGTTGTGGGCATACAGCCTTTGCCTGCTCAGCCATGGCCGGAGCAGGGCTTTTGTCGCTGTGTTGTGGGCATACAAGCTTTGCCTGCTTGGCCATGGCCTGAGCAGGGCTTTTGTCGCTTCGTTGTGGGCATACAGCGTTTGCCTGCTCGGCCATGGCCTGAGCAGGGCTTTTGTCGCTTCGTTGTGGGCATACAGCCTTTGCCTGCTCGGTCATGGCTTGAGCAGGGCTTTGTCGCTTCGTTGTGGGCATACAGCCTTTGCCTGCTCGGCCATGGCCTGAGCAGGACTTTTGTCGCTTCGTTGTGGGCATACAGCCTTTGCCTGCTCGGTCATGGCCTGAGCAGGGCTTTGTCGCTTCGTTGTGGGCATACAGCCTTTGCCTGCTCGGCCATGGCCTGAGCAGGGCTTTGTTGCTTCGTTGTGGGCATACAGCCTTTGCCTGCTCGGCCATGGCTTGAGCAGGACTTTTGTCGCTTCGTTGTGGGCATACAGCCTTTGCCTGCTCGGTCATGGCCTGAGCAGGGCTTTGTCGCTTCGTTGTGGGCATACAGCCTTTGCCTGCTCGACCATGGCCTGAGCAGGGCTTTGTTGCTTCGTTGTGGGCATACAGCCTTTGCCTGCTCGGCCATGGCCTGAGCAGGGCTTTGTTGCTTCGTTGTGGGCATACAGCCTTTGCCTGCTCGGCCATGGCCTGAGCAGGGCTTTGTTGCTTCGTTGTGGGCATACAGCCTTTGCCTGCTCGGCCATGGCTTGAGCAGGACTTTTGTCGCTTCGTTGTGCGAGGGAGATGTGGGTGTTTTGCAAGCAAAGAGGATTATGCAGATACTCGATACTTCATTTAATCAACTTGCAGTTTCGGACAGATGGTTTGATAAACTTAGGAAGGTCCCTGTATGACATTAATAGACAAAAAGATTCTTTGCTACAATTGCATATTGAAACCAAACATCGCTTACACATAGTACTTCCTCAGGTGCTCAACATGCCAAGGGTGGGGCAGTTCCTTGTCGTTGGGGCCCTTTAGCCTGTAGGTTCCCTTTCTGGTGAAGCCCGTTACCTCGTAAGGTCCTTCCCAATTCGAGCCAAGCTTCCCGTCTTGCGCCACTCTGGCTGTTATGGTATTGGCACATCTATTGTTGATACTAGGCCATTCTGATTGTTGCCTGGAGTCGTTTCTCCTCCAGTAGGTCCATGTCGACTGTTAGTGCCTCGTTATTGGTCTCCGGATTGTAGGTTTGGGCCCTGGGGCTGGGGAGGCCGATCTCCACTAGAATGAGGGCTTCGGTGCCAAAGGTGAGGGAGAAGGGGGTTTGACCAGTTGAGACCCGCTCGGTAATTCGGTACGCCCAGAGCACACTAGGGAGCTCCTCCGCCCATAGCCCCTTTGCTTTCTCGAGCTTGGTCTTGATGATCTTGAGAAGGGACCTGTTGGTGACTTCCACTTGTCCGTTTGCTTGGCGATGTTCCAGGAAAGAAAAGTGGTGGTTGATGTGCAAGTTTGAACACAACCCGCTAAACTGCTTCCCCTCGAACTGCTTACCGTTGTCAGTGATGACTACTTTGGGTATTCCAAAACGACACACAATGTGCTTCCAGAGGAAGTTTGTCATTTTCTGCTCGGTGATGGTGGTGAGGGCCTCTGCTTCAACCCATTTGGTGAAATAATCGATGGCTATCACAGCGAACTTGTTCTGCCCCCTACCCAAGGGTAACGAGCCCACGATGTCGATCCCCCACTGGGCGAAAGGCCACAGGTTGAGGATGGGGGTCAACTCCTATGCAGGCTGTCTTGGGACGTTGGCAAACCGTTGGCACTTATCACACTTTCTCATGAACTCTTGGCAGTCTTTACTCATGGTTGGCCAATAGTAGGCCGTCCTGAGGATTTTACTAGCCAGGGATCGTCCTCCTGAATGGTTACCGCAAATACCTTCGTGGACCTCTCTCATGATGTAGGCTGCCTCTTCCTCAGTGGCGCACCTAAGAAGGGGGGTAGTATGCCCTCGCTTGTACAGGACCCCGTCGAACATTACATATCGACTGGCCCTGAATTTGATCCTCTTTGCCTCTAGCTTATCTTCAGGGAGGACGTTGCGTTCCAGGTAATCTCTGATTGGCCTAGCCCACGAGCCATCTGTCTCTAGCATATTGACCTCCAGGGTTTGGATGCTCGGCAAATCGAGAGTCTCCATGGGCACTTTGGGGTCGGGTTGATCTGAGGACGCTATTCTCGCCAATCTATCTGCCTCTTCGTTTTTCAGACGAGGGACCCTCTGCAATACTACTTTGGAGAATTTTCTGACCAAGTCCTTGGCTATCTGGCAGTACTCCTTCATTTTGTCGCCTCTGGCTTCATACTCCCCCTAGATCTACTCTATCACCAACTGCGAATCTCCCCTGACGGTTATCTGCTCCGCCCCCATTTGCCGAGCAATTCGGAGCCCGGCAATGAGCGCCTCGTATTCGACCTCGTTATTGGTGGCCGGGAAGTTGAATCTGAGAGCGTACTCTACTTTCTGGCCGTCTGGGGTAACAAGAACCGCGCCTGCCCTGCTTGATTGTTCGGTGGAGGAGCCATCAACGTTTAGTATCCAGGTATTCTCAGTGTCCTCTCCGTCGGTTGTGGCATGAGGTGGGGCGGTAAACTCTGCAATGAAATCTGCCGTCGCTTGTCCTTTAACCGTTGTCTGGGGTCTGTACTGAATGTCGAATTGGCTGAGCTCTACTGACCACTTCATTAGCCGACCGGACGTTTCAGGCTTGTGTAGGACTTTTTTGATGGGCTGGTCTGTCAGGATTACGATCGTATGGGATTGGAAGTACGGCCGGAGCCTCCGCGCTGAGTTCACCAGAGCGAAGGCTAATAACTCCATCTTCAGATATCTTTCCTCAGCTCCTCTGAGCGCTCTGCTCGTGTAGTATACTGGCTTTTGGACTCCTTCACTTTTCCGCACAAGGGCTGAACTGACTGCTGTGGCGGAGACGACCAAGTAGAGGTAGAGCTCCTCTCCCATGACCGTTCGGCTTAGCAGGGGAACAGAGCCCAAGTAGTGTTTTAACTGTTGAAAGGCTTCCTCGCATTCGCCCATCCACTGGAATGCTTTTCTTAACGTCCGGAAGAAAGGTAGGCATTTGTCGGTTGACTTGGAGATGAATCTGTTCAGGGCTGCCACTCGTTCTGTTAGTCGTTGAACGTCCTTGATCGTCTTCAGGGCCTGCATGTCAAGTATGGCCCTGACCTTCTCTAGGTTTGCCTCTATACCTCTCTGTGATACCATAAAACCTAGGAACTTCCCCGAGGCCACCCCGAATGCACATTTGGCCGGGTTTAACTTCATGTTGTAGCGCCTGAGGGTACGGAAGGTTTCTTTCAAATCCTCCAAATGGTCGGCGGCTTGCTTACTTTTTACTAGCATGTCGTCCACATATACTTCCACGTTTCGTCCTATCTGGGCCTTAAACATCTTGTTGACCAGCCTTTGGTAAGTTGCCCCAGCATTTTTCAGGCCGAATGGCATCACTCGGTAGCAGTATAACCCTCTGTCGGTAATGAAGGCAGTGTGTTCTTGATCGTGTTCTGCCATTTTTATCTGGTTGTACCCGGAAAAGGCGTCCATGAAGGAGAGCATCTTGTATCCTACTGTAGAATCGACCAGAAGGTCAATGGTGGGTAGGGGGAAGCTGTCTTTGGGGCAAGCCTTGTTGAGATCAGTGAAATCGATGCACATCCGCCATTTCCCGCTCGCCTTCTTCACCATCACAACGTTCGAGAGCCAGGCTGGGTACTGTGCCTCCCGAATGAACTCGGCTTGGACGAGCTTGTCCACTTCTTCTGCAATGGCCTCGTTGCGCTCGGGGGCAAAGCTTCTCCTTTTCTGTTTGATGGGTTTGGCATCTGGTGAAACGTTGAGGTAGTGGGCGGCAATTCCGGGGTCGATACCTGGCATATCTTCATGGGTCCAGGCGAAGACGTCAGCGTTGTCCCTCAAGAACTGTCGCAACTCCTGCTTGTGCTGCTCTGGGGCCTCGGTACCGATCATGACAACCTTGGGCGACTGGGTGCTGTTATCTCGGGCTAGCCTACCAATGGGGACTGGTTCTAACTCTTCCACGGGCTCTCCCCGTCTAAGGTCTTCCTCGTCCCAGACTTTCAGCTCTTCTATCACAAGGGCCTCTGTGGCGGCATCCCCCTTGAAGGACGCCAAGTAGCATTCTCTTGCGGTCACCTGATTGCCCTTTACAGTTCCCACCCTGTGCTCTGTTGGAAACTTCAGCCTCAGGTGATATGTGGACGTGACTGCCTTAAACTGATTTAGGGTTGCACGCCCTATAATCACATTGTAGGCCGAGGGGCAGTCCATGACCAAAAAATTGACCAACTTGGTGGTTTGCTAGGGGTCATCCCCCAGGGTGACCGGTAATTCAATGGAGCTTATGGGGACGACCCGGTTGCCAGTGAACACCACAAGGGGGGGAGTTCACGGGCTTCAAGGCCTCTCTCGGTATCTACAGTTGTTTGAAGGCTCCCCAGAACAAGATGTCAGCCGAGCTGCCATTATCGATGAGGATTCGTCGTGTTCTGTAGTTGGAGATGACGGCGTTGACCACCAGGGCGTCATCATGCGGGTGACTCAGCTCCGAAGCTTCGTCCTCGGTGAATACTACGTCCAGTACGTCTGGTCAGGGCTTTTTGCTCGGTCTGCCCACCGAGAATACTTCTGCTTGCTTCGCCCTCCTAACATGGTTCTTTTTGGCGGATGAGGACTCGCCGCCACCTCCAAAGCCCCCAGAGATGACCCTTATTTCTCCAATCGGGTGTTGGTGTGCTGGGGCTCTTTCTGGACTCTTTTGCTCGGTCGGTCGTGCCCTGTCTTGCCGTTGACCAGCAATGTACCTCGCCAAACGCCCTTCTTTAATCAGGTTCTCTATCTGTTGCTTGAGATCGAAACAATCATCCGTGTTGTGGCCGTGGTCCCCATGGAATCGACAATACTTCCTTCGGTTCCTCTCTTCGGGGTTTCCCCTTAGCTTCCCAGGCCATCTCAGGTCTGGATCATTTCTGATCTCGTTCAGGACGTGCTCTAATGGCATGGTCAGTGGAGTGAAACTGCGCTCAAAGGCAGCGAAACGGCTTCTTGGTCGGTCCCTCCTCTTTACGCGCTCGCTCCTCATGGCTTTCTTGTCTCGGTCGTCCTTGCGTTCGGGTGACCTCTTCTTCTTATCTGACCGGGAAGTGGCACCCTCCTCGCTTTCCCGTCTAGCGTTCATCATGTCCTCGGCGTTCATATGCTTCTAGGCTTTGATCATGAGGTCCGCCATAATCTTCGGAGGCTCCTTGGCCAATGAAAACATGAATTTATGGGTCCTAACTCCGCTCATGAAAGCAGTGACTGCGACTTTGTCGTCAACATCGTCCACCTCCAAGGTTTCCAGGTTAAACCTGGTGACAAATTCTCGTAGGGTTTCGTCTTTTTTCTGCTTCACATTAAGCAAGCTGGTCGCCGGTCTCCTCTGTCGCTGGGCTCCAATGTAGTGTTCGACGAACAGCTTGCTGAGCTGAGCAAAGGAAGTGACAGTGGAGGGCTGGATCCGGTTGAACCACACTCTAGCTGCCCCATTGAGAGTGACAGGGAAAGCGCGGCACATAACCTCGTCGGGGACGGCTTGGAGCTGCATCAAAGCCTTGTAGGTCTCCAGGTGGTCCAATGGGTCCTTCGTCCCATCGAACATCTCTATGGTGGGCATCTTGAACTTGGGCGGTAAGGGGACCTGCATGACTGCCTGGGTGAATGGGGAGTCGGTTCTGCTTACCATCTCTTCCACGGTGTTCGGAGTTCTGGTCCTCACAGCCTCCATGACCCCGGTCATCTGGGCTTGGAGGGCTCTCAATCGCTCGTCCCAGGCCGGGGGATTGTCCCCCCTCTCTCCTTCCTCTTCGGTGTGCTGGGGGCGGTGTCGAGGCGGCAGGCCAGGGGCCTAAGTTTGTGCTTCGTCCGGTGGAGCATGGTCGTCTCAAGGTGGTGGCACAGTGCCAGGTAAGACGGGATCCTCGTTCACGTCTCGGCTGGCGTGACTTCTTTCATTCTCCGGTTGGGTTTTAGGCAGTTGTCCTCCTGCGGGGGCAACGGGGAGCCGTTGAAGCAACTCCTAGTTTTAGGTAATCAGCATCTGCATGTTGGCCATAACGGCGGCTATACGAGTTTCGAGGGATGTAACTCTATCGGGGCTTTGGTCACCGGCGACCTGGTTGAGGTTTTAATCCGCCATGGGTAAGGGAACGTGTGAAGTGCCGAACCTGGTGACGACCATGAAAATGGAAAACAATCGGGTCCCACAGATGGCGCCAACTGATGATGCAATAGGTCGGCTCCCAGGACGGCAACGATCGGCTCCAATGTAATCTGAGAAGGAAAAAGAGTGAAGGGCACCTGTGTGATGCTTGCCAAGGGCACTCCGATGCCTAAGTTAGATTTTCTGGAGAGATCAACAGAGTTTTTTGGTTAGGGTTTTCTGTTTACGTATCTCCTTAGGGAAAATGATCCTTTCTTTTATATTGGCAGGCACCCTCGTAGCCCTAGAGGGCCGTTGCATGCATGGGGAAGGTGGGAGACGGTTGTCTATCCACGTGGCAGCCTGGCATTGGGGGTCCCGATTGGTGGCAGGGCAATGGGAGGCGTGGTTGTCCAATCCTCAATACGTGGCGCTTCCTTAGGCGTATGTCAGGGTGAGTGGGGTGACTGTCTCCTACATGCGAGGTCTTCGAGACGGGAACACATTATCATGATTGGGTTGTCCATGATGACTTTCGCTGGCGTGAGAGGTGGGACAAATGACAGGTCCCATCTCGCAGGACCTGCTCGGGCGTGGCCCACTTGTCGTGGTCAGCCAGGGGCTGGTCGGTCATGACCTTCCTGATCAGGCCCCGACTAGCTAGGCCTTTCAGCCTCCTGTTGTAGTGCTTTCTCCTGGTCGGGATGTTGAGGGTGTCCCTGGTCGGTCCCCATTAGTAGCCCTCCATTCCTCTGAGTACCCCGAGCATGGGGTGTGGTCAGGGGAATTCGTGGTCAGTTCCTCGGTCCCGATCAACCGTGAATTTTTTTTCTTTCATAATCAATAATAGGGCACTTCACTTCAATATGTATAATGTGTGAAAAGCCCTTAAAAGCAAAGTAACAATATATGTTATAAATCTTCAGGAAGCAAATTAGAAATATTTCTAAAGTAGCGGATACAATAGAATCTTTGAAGCAAAATAATTATTTAATGGGCCATTCATAAATTTTCAAGGAGCAAATTAAGGAACATATCCAAAACCATGGGTAAAATAATAATTTTTAAAATTTTGAATGAGGGTAGCTGCCCCTTTTGGGACATTTGTGGCTCTGTCGCTAGCCTTATCTGGCTCTCTGGGAGCTTAATTAATACTTACGGTCTGTGAATGATTGCAGACATATAGAATTTACTTTACAAGAACGTGTGAGTTTAGAGATTTTTCGTTATTAAAAAATAAAGGCAATCCTTTTCTATGAATGGGCCATCTTATGTTACATCTGGAACCACTGCTCATGCCCTACATGTGTGGATTACCATACTCGAGGAGGCATTTATTTGAATCACAAGAAAGGAGGAAACAAAAAAACGAGGAGGCATTTATTTGACCTGAGACTCCATTAATGGCAATGAGTCAATCTCCGGCGGACCCACAAGAAGCGGGCAGGGCTACGACCACTTAAATTATGAAAATAAAGCTTAGACCTTATAATTTTTTTGAGTATTTATAATAAAAATAAATATATTGACTCTCGAGTTTTAAAATTTTTTCTTTAATACTTTATACTTTTGAATATTTATAACAAAATAGGCACATTAATCTCTCAAAACTCAAATAATTTTACTTTTATCCTCTCAAATTTAAGTAATTTTGTGTTGCCCATCCAGTGTAAAAAAAAAAATTTAGTGAAAATTTTGCATCTTTATTTTAAGTACTATATCTACTACGATTTTTTATTTTTTTTACATTTATGAGTTTCCTGATATAGTGCTTAAGTTTAAATGGTAGTGATTGATAGTTAGTAAAATAATACCACTAATTTTTTTCTTATTTCGGCCCCCTTGGAAATTCCTGGGTCCAAGTCGATGACTCCATTCTAATTCATGTTTTTTCCTTGTTAACAAAAATTGAATAGTCAGTTGTTGATAAGGCCTTGCAAAATTGTAATAGATAGGCGCGCATATTTATATATATATATATATATATATATTATTTTTACAAAAAATTTATACAAAATTCATATACAAATTGATGTGGCAGTTACTGTTTTATAATTAAAAATCATTATAGTATGTGTTTGTTTTGAAGTAAAAGGCTCTCATTAAGACGCATAATTTTGTATGAATTTTTTATCTTTATAACATTATCTATATATATATATACATATATATGTAGTTCCTATTTCATTTGTATTATAGATACAGGTATGAAGATGCTATTCATTTTGAGAAAGCACCCTATGCAAAGATGGCACATCCAGAACCAGAGCATTTTTATCCTTTGCTTGTAGCTCTAGGAGCTGCTGGAAGAGGAGCAAAAGCTGAGCTCCTTCATGAGAGTTGGGTTGCTCGTTGCCTCTCCTTTGCTTCATACCGATTTTCAAACAATTATTGAAAGTTGAGGAGGAGCTATGTCTGTGGAAAAAGACCTGTGGTGTGATGTTTGCTCCATCAAACTTAGTCTAAGTTACAATTTGCTATGTTAATGAGTTATTTTGAGTCATCAAGTTGGTATGCTTGTATTTTTATTAGCTAATAAATTGTGTTATGTCATGGAATTGTATTTTGACTACTTGAAATGTGTAAGGCCTGTTGGAAGTTGCCTAACATTTAATATGGATCTAAAATATGTAATGTTTTTACAAGTTTCTCTTTCTTGGAGTGAGTAATTCCTTCTACAAATCAAGTTTCTGACTTGATTGCGTCGAGTAACATCCGCAATCAGCAATATTGAGTAGCATCCATTACTCTTGTGAGTGGCATCTTGGGACTATTCTCAATTCCAGTGTTCCAAGGATTTTGATTCTTGACTATCCTTACATGTTTCAACCCGCATCAATAACAATAATTAAAAACGAGAAAAATTAGTAAGGCAAACCTAAAATAGGATCCAAAAGGAGAAATAGTGGCAAAATTATTGTGACAAAACTCTTATACCACTTGTTGCAACAACAGAAGTTCCAATACCATTTTGTTTGGATTAAAATTAGGCATGCATGGAAGCACCTCCACAATCAACCCACACCCCAAAGAGAAATACAACACATACTTCATGGTTCACCATAAATTTTTCTATGTCCATGGGCAAGAAAAATTAGTCCACTATATGCGGAGAGATTATAAATTTGAGATAATCTCAAAACCAACACAATTACTTGAGTCCCAAAACAATATCTGTTTATCTGCTCATCCTGATGTTTCGAGCTCCGAAAGCCACACATCATTCTGGTGTTTCGAGCTCTGAAAGCCACACAAACTTCCCTGCTTTCTAGTTGTTTCCCATCTCTCCTTTTTATTTCTACAAGCCCTCTTAGTCTATGTAACTCTAGACTTTATACAAGTTTCATATTAATAAGCAAATCCTACAAAACTTAGACTACATATATTTACGCTCTATTTGGAATCCGAATTTTCAGTAGAAAAAAAAAATGAAAAAAAAAAGAGAACGAAATGTAAGAGTATTTTTGTTTTTTTTTCCTAACATTTTTCTTTTCTTTTACTTTTTTAACCGAAAATTCAGATTTCAAATAATGCATTAGAAAAACCTATACATGTTGGACCCCATAAGCCGACCCAAACACATATACCTACCCAATGACCTTGTCTTGAATTCTCCAAACCATCTGCCTCACCCAAACTTGTAAGGCCCGCACCCCTACAATCAGATGCATGGACCCCTTCAGGAGGGTGCTTCGCAAAACTCACTATGTAGATTGTTCTGGCTCTACCTCTTCCCCTGCAAATGCACAACCAAAGAGATTACCGCCACCAACCAAACCTAGAGAAAATTAAAGAGACTCATTTCATCTTAGACTCATTTCAACTCTCTCAATATTGACCTGTAGCTTCCACGTGACCATCTAATAACTCTTGCTTCTTCTTAGCTATAATCATGTACACTGTTTGATCCATGCACTCGTATCTGTACTCCCCATCGACCTGCAATCAACCAGATCAATTCTGATCTCAGGAAATCTATCTGATCTCAATCGTCAATTCCAGCTGTGTGCTCGCAATGCTTGAAAATTCGAGGGACACATTGGCCTTCGATTTGGAACAACGAGAAAATATTCAATACAATGATAATGCTATGTCATTTTACTAAGAGTAATGTTATATAAATAGGAAATTCATAAAGAATTTTCATATAAAATGGTGTGTATTAATAAGACCTTTTTTACTTTCAAACAAAACACCTATCAGAATGACTTTTAATAATAAAACTATCACTGCCACACTATTCTAGTGAGTCTTTCTGTATTAATTTTCTGTAAGAATAATATTTTTTTTTTCTGGCTAATGTAGTATCACAAGCTAATCAAATCATATAAAATGTATGTGGTAGTGACGCTTTCCCGATCCTCTGATCGGGCTCCGACCAGACCAGGATTCACCCGAACGTCTGATCGGGCACCGACAAGAGCCTCATCTTGGCTCCCCTCAGCTCCCGAACAGATCAGCCCCTCGAGCTTACTTCCCATTCTATCTGCCCGTTCTTCTCATCACATCGGTGGGGGCCACAATTGATATCGAATACTGTAGCGTGTACTCAAAGCATGGGCGTAGAGTGTACGGGGGACAATCGCCTTATCCCTGACGCAGTTCTAATACACACTACAATGAAGTGGGAGAACGACCTTTTCAAGTGCCTTGCCACAGATCTGACTTTTTAATGGAACACCGTCACGTGGAAAGATCGTCAACCACCCCCATGCATGCATATAAAGGAAAAACAAAGGTTTTGTTTTCCAAGTACATATCAAAGAGAAACTCTAGCAAACTACACTCTTGAATACTCATATTCTCCTAAATCTAACTTGATCATTGGAGAATCCTTAACAGGCACAACACTGGTGTATTTAAAACAGGAGATCACGCGCCAACGGGAGAGAGAGCTCGTCAAAGGCCTAGGGACCACAAGATTGCTGCATCATCAGTATGTGTTAAAAGTCAATCACCTAAAAGTGAGAAATTTTCTCCTACTATCCCTTCGACCGATGCTATGTCTTGGTGATTAAGATCTCAAGACATGCATTTAATATTAATTAATTGACTTGTAATATTACATTAACAAAATAACATGGTATCAACATTGTTTTGAATACCAATGCATGGCATTATACCTAAAAAAAATTTATCAAACAAGCATCTGACAACCAATCACAGCCCTCATTATGCCACACTGGATTGTAATTTTTTGTTTTAGATCTTTGACCCAGTGTATCCCCAAAATTGGCAACCAAAAGACTAATTACTGTTTCGACGGATGGACAAAATAAAGCACTGGCCCAAAGAGTTGTTTTTAAAGTCCTGAAACTTGAACTCGGGATCTTTCACCTCTGACAACCACTTTGGAGCCGAGTGCCCCACCGACCGACCCCACTGGGTTTGGATTGTAAGTTTGTAACCCAAGCCAAACTCCACCAGCAGCGTGACTTTTCTTTATTTCGCTGACTTGTTCTCTTTCTGTTGAAGGGAAAATAAAAATAATTAATTTTTATCCTTTCGTGTAACAAAACAAAAACCCAGATCACTACTATCCTTGTATAGCGAAAGCATTGATTCTCAAGAAACAAAACATTCATTTGTTTTTATTGATACGTTAGAATAATTTCGTTTCCTAAAAATTGAAATTAAATACTACTGAAATTATAAAATATGATATTTTCATCAAAAACATAAAAGAATACAGTCAAAATGTATTAAAGCATAAAGCAATATACTAAAAATATTATAAAATGCACAAAAACACAACGAAATATATTGATACAATAAGTCGTGTTGGCACAAATTTAAATTTTTTTATAAATATTTATTATTAATTATTAATAGCAATATAATGACATTATTACTACCACTATCTTAAGTGAATCTTTAGACCTTGTTTTGTTGGGATCTAGAATTATTTACAATTGTGTTTAATAAAATTGCGATATGTACCAACATTGATTTTTTTTAATTTTTGTGCTTTTTTTATGTGAATGATTGTATAAATCTCAATGTTTTTAATAAATCAATTATTAAACTTCTGGCAATTTCAATATGATTTTCAAATGTTTTTGTGCTTTTTTAAAATTTATTTGTCACATCTAAAGTATTTTAAAAATGTTTTATTTTTCATTCTAATTAAAATAATACACCGAAACAAAATTTTGAACCTTATTGATACCACTTATCGCGGCATACAAAGCACTGGTGCCACTTTGCTATAATTAAACTCACATGGACACAACCATAACCAACATGCATACATAAAAGAAAAAGTAACACAGATTCTAGTCAAGCACAAATTTACTTTTATTTATGGGCGCAATGATCAACTGATACTAATACTTGAGCCCCAAAACAATCTCTGTTTCTCTGTTCATCTTGGTAACTCAAGCTCCCAAAACCACATTAGCTTTCCTGTTACTCGATGTTTTTCTTGTTTCTCACACGCATCACTAAATTCACTCAATCACGCTAACTCTATAATAATTCCTATTACTCTACTATTTATAGAGGAACCCGAGAAATTATAATCCCTATATAATTGGTAAAAAGCATATGCTGGATCCCTAAGTGGGTTCCACATGCTAAAACCTACTCAAACACACTGTATGCCCAACGACTGTACGACCCTGCATAATACAAGACACCTAATTGTCCAAGTTTGATAATGTATGTGCAGTGGAAAGATGGCAAATTAACGATTTATGTATGTTTTCAATTATCTATCCATGTTTATAGCTATTTCTTGTGTTAATTTCTACTACTGAAATCAAAACTTGCATTTTCTATTTTCAGTACTTTTTTTTATTGATGACGGGGAACCCATGCAAGATCACATGAACCTCCCCTAAGTAGAGTAAATCCTGAATACCTATAATTACCTATAAGGTGGTTCAAGTTTACAATTAGTCCCAGAGTTTAACCCCTTAACCATTATTCAAATATTTCAATCTTCTGGCAAAATATTCTTATAGCTTGCCTCTACTGAATTCTTTAGGGAAATTCAGCCAAATTCCATAAGTATTTTACGAAAAATTCTCAGTTTCGCGAAGGTGTTACATAAGTTCTCCTCGATATTGCGAAGTTCTGGAGAAGCTAGGTTCTCTTGTGGTAGAAGAAATTGGTTAGGCATGCTATGTCATAAGCTAACAAGCCAAACAAGCTTCTCGGTGACCTTGACCCATTAGATCTTGAATTGAAAAAATTATTCCCTGCTCCGAAAGTAGGACAGGTGGTGCTCCACCTCTCATATGAGAGTGAAGCCCATCACCTGTTAAAACAAGTGAACTCCACTCTCATGTGAGAGGTGGAGCACCACCAGGAGCAGGGAATGATTTCTCCTTGACTTGTCAAGACAAAGAAAAACCAAAGGGAGATTTACTTATGTACATTCCATAATGCTTAACCTTCTGTTAAAACTACAAAACTCAGTCCAACGTGTAAAAAATGTTTAATTAGCCCAGGGCAGAAATACAATCCGTCTTTCATTACATACAAATTAAGGTTGATAGCAGATGTTCAATAAGCTAAATGGAACAGGGGAATGAAAATAGGGGATAGATAGAAAGATAATATTGCATATTAGCTATCTAAACTTGTAAAACCAATAAATTCTCCTCTTGCATCCCAGGGCCGATGTTCAAACGATTTCCCAATGATGCTGCGTTTCTCATTTACAGTCCCGTCCTCACACTGGTACTCAGGAAAGTAATCCAAAAATGTCTTACTTCCCAATTCATCGATTCCATTGAAGAGGAAATTCTTCACCAAGCCCTGCAAATTGGACATAGAGAACTGAAACGGGAACAGGCACAAGTATAGCGCAAGTTGCTAAATTAAGAGTGCGGTACCTTTGCATGAGCCTCCCCGATCAACTTTTTCAGAACTCGATGACCTGGATCCTGGATTCAAAATAAAAAGAGGTTGTAGTAAACATTCTGCTCGTTATATTGCCACATATTCATGTCTAAGCTAAATGTCATCAATCAGGATGAAGTTTGGCACCTGAAGATTGATCAAGTTCTGGTTTCCAGAAGTTGCATCAAACAAGTAAATCTAGGCAGCCTTAGAAAGCCAATGTGAATACTAAAAACAATTGTGACAAAGTTTAACCCATGGGAATTTACTGAGGATTGACTAGTCTTGGCATCTAGAGTCCTGCTTCATTTCTGAACACTTAAACAAGCTGTCCAAATTTATAAGAAGTGGGAAATTTAAAAAGGTTTTGACGGATCACTATGCATAATGAATTTCCTTATGCATACATTACAGACAATTCTTTCAACCCCCCAGAGTCCAGATTCATTTCGGATGAAACCTTGTCCACTATAAGTGCGTACATCATGCAGCAATCTATAATCTGTCAACAACTATCAAGAACCGGGTCAAAATTTTCAATAAAAATCTTGTAACCCTTCAAAGGTTTTGCATAAACTGCACTAACCTCCCCTGGGGTATCTAAGAATGCCAGACAGTATTGGTTTAAAAAATGCTTTTGTATAATCCCACAAGAAAAAGAGGAGAATTTTGTATAATCAGAACCCAAAATTTTGGCGCACACTTATACATCATATATGTACACAGACAATCATATGTACAGTCCCACAAGAATAATTTTTGTATAATCAAAATCCAAAATTTTGGTCAGAAATTTTTGTTGGCTGTGACTTTGCATGGTGACATTCATGGATGAGTTGGGGTTGTGGAGATGGGTGATTGAGGTTTGTCGATACTTGATGTGTCAATGGGGTGAGGTTACGGCCATGGAGGTGCTTTGGTCGGAGAGGTGGTGTTGGCTGTTGGTTTTGTTGGAGGCAGCGGATGTGGTGGGTGGCCGGCGCTGGTGGGTGATCAGCCGTGCATGCTGTGTGCTTGTGATTGCAGCTGCTGTCGGCCATGGGTGCCATGCGTGTGATGGTGGCAGAGGTTGGCGGTGGTCGAAATGAGGGGAGGATATGAAGTAGCAGGGATTGTGTGGGGTTAGAGAGAGAGAGAGAGCTTCTAGCTTCTAGCTTCTTTACCTGCAAGAAGAAAATGTTGGGGACAGCTGTTTGGTTTTTGGGGGAAATGATGGGTTGGGTTGGTTGTTGGGGTAATAAAAGATGGGGAATTATCTGTTTGATTAAGAGGGATAAGGATAAAATGACTGGTAAAATGGTAAAATGACATTCTCCATTAACACTGCTGAGGGGACAAGCCTAACATGGTAGGTCAGTGTCATTTCAAAACTACAAGGGTCCTGTCTGTCATTGTCAAATACCTCAGCAGAGGTCAGTAATCTACCAAGGTTTTGCACTGTTTCTTAACAAAATCAATCTTCGGTTAACTTGCAATATTTCTCCTGTCCACCCCATATATTGCTTCTGTCAGAAGAAACCAACAAGATGAATTTATGAAATCTCAAAACAAATATTAAACCAAAAGTGACACTAAGCTAGACCACAACAAATGCACATTCTCTAGAACTCTGCCATCTGTGCAAAGTGCTTGCCCAATTAAAGCATAGAAACTGATAACAATCTTCCTTGTTTGTTTGAATTACAATTGAAAGCATGTCTCCTTTTTTTTAAAGTACAACACTATATTGCATCACAATCTAATGATTCAGATCATAACTCAATTAACATTAAGATGTTTCAGCTTAGTGGGTCCAATCGCTTCTTTGAAGCAGAACACTCTTCTTGACTACAGATAATTACACAGAAAAAAAAAAAAATCAATATTGCGCACACACTAGATTTTAGCCACACAAAGTGGCCACATAAGCTCTCAAATCTCTGACAATTACAGTCAAAATCGTTTCTTTCTTCCTTATTTTTCTTAATTAATAAATATAAATTTCACAGTGTCATCAAGTAAGTAGTGACCTCAAACTCATAATCAACTTATCTGGATGTCACAGAGATATTGCTCCATAGGTTCTTAATTTTAACAAATTTTTCCATTGATTCCCTCTCCAATAATACATGCAAGAATCCAAACCAAATTCAGGGTGTCGTCTGCCCCTTACTGATGTGCTTCCCCAATCCCCCCTGCCCACCCACCCCCTCTCTTCCCTTCTCTCCCTCTCTTTTCTTTTATGGAAAGCCAGCAACAGGGTGTTGAAATACATGATTCACTGACTGCAAAAAAGCAAACGAAGAATATAAAGTACCCACCTTCTCTGCTCTCCAGGTTAGATACCTATGCTGTGCTTCACGATTGCGCATAGTTTGAGAAGCATTGGTCTCCTCTGCTGCCAGATCCATCAAGTCAAGCCATGCCTGCAAGTGCAACATAGTAAGTGGATGAATAAAGTTTGGAATTATTCCGTCATTCACACTTTTTCCCCAGAGTTTTTTTTGACTTACTTCCTCTCGAAATACAACCTAACATATAAATAAAGAAATAGCATTACTTAGCAGATTTCTTTAAAGAAATTAAAAGCAAGGCTGCATAAATATTTTACTTGTTTACCTTGTAGTAATCCATGAATGCAGAATATAAGACATTATTCTTGTATTGGCTTGGGCAAAACTTGGTCCATATTACAATTGGTGAGAAAAATCTCAATGACTCACTTGTAATCTTTCCTCCCCAAGGTAAAAGCTGCATGAAATCTGTGTATAAGTCACCAGACCATAATTTTCAGACAGGGTTCAGGAATGAATTTAATGATCCACAAAATTGGAGTGCAACCAATGTACGGGTAGTAAGCATTTGGTTACCTCAGCATACTTGACGCCAAGAGGCATCAAGCTCTTATAGTACTTCTCCTTGTAATCCCTTCGACTAATAATATCATGCAAGGGGTTGAGGTCCCTATAAACAGCCAACAAAGGCTTAGTTTGAGATCTTTGAGAGCTGTACAATATCCACTAAACAAATTGGATCCAAAATACATGAATAATTATGCATCTAATTGGTTTCAAGACTGAGGCATGAAAATTTTCTAGATGCAGTGTCACATTGAAGTGATCATCACGTACTTGTATTGAAGCTGTGACAGCTGGATAAAAGTCTCTTTTCAGATATGATGTCAACTAAATCCAAGTCTATTAGAATGGAATTTTCCTTTCATGTCAATTTTTTTGTTCAAAATCATAACAAAACAAGGGAAATCTGTACGGAGATACCCAAATAACAATACTGGAATAAACCAATAACAAGATTTAAAAAGAAAAGGAGAGAATATGAAAACAGACAGATATGTAGGACAGAGCTTGCACCAAACAATTTAAGGCTTTCCTAAGATCAGATATGGTGAAGGGCTTCAAGTGTTAATTGGTTGAGAAGGTAAGGTCATAGCTTAGAGATGCAATTAAGGCCAAATTGGTTAAGGTTTAAGGCTAATTTTGGTTTAAATTCAAAATAAAAAAAACCTAGCACAGATTCTAGACGAAGAAGGAATATCAAGCTTTTATGGCTATTATGAGCAAGGTAATTAGGATTAGGATTAGGGTTCTCGGATGAATTTAAGGTCCTAAGACTCCTAACTGGGTTGGTTATGGCCATAAGTTGTCCACAGTAGTGCTGGAAATCAAAATACAGAAGAAGAAAAGAGAAGCACAGGAAGGTTAGAGAGACAGAAGAAGAAGAGGATAGAGAGATAAACCTTGTTCTATTGTTTCTTGCAAAAGCTT
Organism: Euryodendron excelsum; assembly: GCA_033060915.1. Classification (NCBI taxonomy): domain Eukaryota; kingdom Viridiplantae; phylum Streptophyta; class Magnoliopsida; order Ericales; family Pentaphylacaceae; genus Euryodendron; species Euryodendron excelsum. The sequence goes on along the minus strand of CM065380.1, from coordinate 44,483,631 downwards.
GCTTACATATATAGCACCTCCAAAGATAGGAAATGTTAGCCAGAAATGGCCTAAAATGTATGTCAAGCACTCACATCTAACCTCACATGTTTACCCCTAATGTGCATGGAGAAAGAAATTAACACAAGCTGTGGTGAATAGAGATCATAGAGATGCACGGAACAGAGAGTACATTAACAGAATTACAGAGTAACAAACAAAAGTATTGCAACTTTAACTCAATAACTCTTGGAACCAATGGTCGAATATAATGTTAGGTTATTAATTGCCCCAAAAGCGTAAGCTATAAAGCTAAGAAGCATGGATATGGATACAAGACACAAAAAAGTCAAAACACAATACAGCGAGAACACTGCAAAAAAAAATACACTTTACATATGTATATATATATATCTATTGGTAATATGTGTGTTATCTTTTTTTATTTGTTATATATATTAGATAACATACACAAATCCAAATACTAATAAATAAATAAAAAAACCTTATTTAGATTCACAGTAAAAGAGAATAAGAAAGGAGAGAGCAAAACGAGAGAAAATTCAAATTGAGAGAGACTCTGCATGGCTAATGAGAGAAAACCAAAATTAGAGTTCTTTACCTTAGCCCATGTGTTTATATTAATATAGCTCAATATAAAAAAAATGCCCTTATAACAATATAAATAACATAATCCTCCCTAAAATAGATACACACACACATATATATATATATATATCTCATACCCAACTTGCAAGTAAAAGGTCTGTTGATCTCAATGTGTTTAGTTTTGTCATGTTAAACTAAGTTATGAGCAACATCAATACCAGTTTTATTGTCATAATTGGTCCATCACTAGATATCCCTAAGCCTCTCAGTAAAGTCTGGAGCCAAATAAGCTCACAGATACCATGAGCCATAACTCTGTACTCTGCTTCTGCAGCAGACTGGCCACCACAACTTGCTTCTTGCTAAGCCCAGTAACCAAATTCCCTCCTACAAAGGTATAGTAGCCAGAAATAGACTACCTATTATCAACTAAACCTGCTTAATCGGCATCAATAAATGCCCCAAACCTCAAATGACCATATGGTTGGAGAACAAGATCCCCTCTCCTAGAGTAGACCTGAAATACCTCAGAATTTAGTGAATAGTATCTAAAAGTATTATATGAAAGTCATGCATAAGCTAACTGACAACTCCCACCACATATGCAATGTCTAGCCAAGTATGAGAAAGATATCAGTCTTGCTACAAGTTTCTAGTATATCTTCTTGTCAACATGTCACCACACCACTACCAAGTTTATGATTAGTCTCAATTGGTGAATCTGTTGGTCTACATCCTAAAATGATTGTTTCCCCAAGTATATCAAGAATGTACTTCCTCTGAGAGATAAAGATACCCTTATCTTATTTAGGAACCTCAATCCCTAAAGAGTATCTCAAAAGAACTATATCTTTGATTTCAAATTCCTCGGCCAAACACATTTTGAATTGAGACATTTCCTCTATATGATTGCCGGTTATGATGATTCATCCACACATATAACAAGAATAGTTATCTTATCACTACACCATTCGATGAACATAGTATAGTTTGCATGACTTTTCTTGTATCAAAACTCCAGCAAAGCCTTAAAAAATCTTCCAAACCAAACACTAGGAGAATTTTTTAGTAAAATGTCTTCTTCAATCCACAACCCTTCCTCATAGTGGAATGAGAGAAAAACCCTAATGGAATATCCATATGCATTTCTTATCCAATTTTCCATGAAGAAATGCATTCTTGACATCTAATTGTTGTAAGGGCCAATCTAGATTAGAAGCACAAGAAAGAAGGGCACAATGGAATTCAACTTTACCAAAGGGGCAACGGACTCTAGATAGTCAATGCTATAAGTCTAAGTAAATCCTTTGGTAACAAATCTTGTCTTGTATTTCTCAATTGTCCATTCAGTTCTTTTTGGCAGTGAAAACCTAATAGCAACCCACTGGTCTCTTCCTAACTACAAGAGAAATTAACTTCCAAGTGTCATCTTTATTCATAGCTTTCATCTCCTTAACATCTTCAACTTAAGATTAGTGAGAGCTACCTTCCAACCCTACGGAATAGACATAGATGATAAGGACAAAATGAAGGCACGATACAAAGAAGATAATGAGTTCTATGAATCAAATTAGATATTGCTTGTAGAATCTGTGAAAGAATCTGAAATTGGAGTCCAAGATGGTGAGTGGGTTGGTGGCACATGGGTAGTATGTTCTTTCAGGCACTGTGAATAGGTCTTAAGTTTTATTAAAATGCCCACCAATCCCATGTTCTTCCTCAGAAACACCTTTCCTCCGCCCTCTCACCACAAATAGTAACCCTCTAAGTAGAAAGAAAAGTGGAGAGCTCTTGTTGATTAAATGTCAACATCTCTTCTTCATATTAGTCTACCCTTGAAGAGATATCTTGAGGGAATTTCTCAAAAGGTCACATCCATACTAATATATGCTTTGCGAAATTGAGGATCATAACATCTATATCTCTTTTGAGTAGTAGAGTAACCAATAATGACACCTCTAATAGCCTTGGGATCAAATTTCCCACGAGAGTCTTACGTGGCGTGAACAAAACAAACATGACCAAAAAACTTGGGGGGAATAAAGAAGGAAAGGAAGTCCCAAGAAAACGTTCGAGAGGAATCTCAAATTGAAGATTGAAGAGTACTAAAAGGCATGCGACTAATGAGATAGACAGCAGTAAAAAGCATCACCCCAAAAGGATTTAAAGACATTAATAGTAAACATAAGAGCACGGGCAACCTTAAGAAGATGGTGATTTTGCAATCTGCAACTCTATTATTTATAAGAGTTCCACACATTTGTCTAATAAAGAATACCATTATCTTTAAGATTTGCCCAAAACTCTCCATCAAAGTATTGAGTCCCATTATCACTTCAAATTTTTTTAATGTTAATATCAAATTAATTAGTCACCATTTAATGAAAATTTTTAAAACAAGAGAAAACCTCACTCTTGGTCCAAAGCAAATAAACTGAAGTAACACAAGAATAACAACCAAGAATGTGACTAACTAACAATAACCAGAAAGAGAAACACGAGAGGGCTCCCCACACATCGGAATGAATAAACATGAAGGGACAAGCACCTCTTTTATTAACAGGAGAATAGCAACTGTTTGTATTTGGAAAATTCACAAACATCACAAACAAAACTACTCCTATGACAATTCTTCACTAAAGTAGGAACAAGTTCTTCAATAACACCAAAAGAGGAATATCTTAAACACTAATGCCATCGATGCAAAATTGAAGAGACGAACCAGTAACCGCTTAAAGAGCCTAACCAGATGCTAATGACGAAGGAACAACTAAGAATACTGACTACCATGTGCTCTACCACTGTCAATTGTTTCTTCATGTCACCAAATCTTGTAGGACAATATGTAGAAAAAAAAATGTCACTAAGCAATTCAAGGAATTTGTAAGACTACTTGCATAAAGCAGATTAGAAGAGAATTTTGGAACATGGAGAGAAGTGGAAAAGAAATTGAGGAAGAGCAATGGATAGAATCTATTCCTGAAATGAAAAACAAAGTACTATCAATGACTCTAACTATATCCTTACCAATTAAAAAAAAAAAAAAAAAAAGGAGAATAAGAGTGGAAGAAATTGGAAGAGGCTATCATATAATCAGTAGCTCTATAATCTATTGTCCAAGGACAATGGGAAAAGACATTAAAGGAATTGGCGGGATACCTAAGTGATGCCCAAGACCAGAAAGTTCTCTTAAGTGGGATGAGGTGATGCTATGAGTTATTTCTCACATCGCCTGGTGAAGTTGAAATGAATTGTGTTACATGTAGACACTTACATCTACTTGGTACAACGTGTTTTAAAGCAGTGCGGGTTGAAACCCAAAGCAGACAATATTGTATCATGTGGATCTTGGGTCGTAACAGAATGGTATCAGAATCAATCCTAGTTGGAAGTGTGCGGATCTAGCCCAACAGAGGATGTGTTCCCTGTTAGGAGGATGGATTGTGAGACCTAGGCGGTTGTACGTGGGCGAGGATGGATCCTGGTAGGTTGGCTCCAAGGTTATGTGCTGAGATCTCACATTGTCTGGTGATAGAGAGAGGTAGTGCTATATATGTAGGCACTTGTATCTATTTGGTACAATGAGCATTAAAGCCATATGGGTCAAGGCCTAAAGTGGCTACTATTATACTATGTGGATCCCGGGTCATAACAGAATAGTATCAAAGCTTAGACCAACGAGAAGTGTGCGAACTGGACCCACACAAGGACGTGTGGCCCCAAGGGAGGTGGATTGTGATGCCCAAGACTAGAAAGACCTCACAAGTGAGGTGAAGTGAGGGGTTCCAGATCAGAAAGACCTCTTAAGTGGAATAAAGTGGTGCTATGAGTTGAGTCCTACATCGCCTGGTCAAATGCTATATATAGGCACTTTAATCTACTTGGTACAACACATTTTTAAGCCGTGCGGGCCGAAACCCAAAGCGAATAATATTGTGCAATGTGGATCCTAGATCGTGACAACCTGTGACAACAAAGTTGAAAGAAAGTCAATATAAAGGAAGAGGTTGTTGTAAATGAGGTATCAAGTCTAACCATCAAACACCCCAGAGTCTCCATCTTATACTAGAAAACAGCACAAGTATCACCAGAAGTACTCACATAAATCTCAAACATATGAGCTCAAGAATGCACAGTAACATCTTGGCCAATCCTACACCCTAGGTTAGGGCAACCAATCAACTTCTAATAGTGCTCCCTATCATGGTGATCTTTTCCACAATAATCACATTATATCAACAACTTTATCCTTCCCACCAAACTTGGACGAACTTGGTTTGTTGTCCTATAGTGTAGAGGTAACAGCCCAACCAGAGTGATCCTAGATAAAAGTAGGCACCATAGTATTACACCTACTCTCCTCCATCTAAACACATACATAAGCCTCTCTCAGTGGGAAAAGGGTATCGGCCTAAGACTTGAACCTGAATCTGATCATACTCCATGTTAAGGCTAGTGAGAAAATCCTCAACTTACTCTTTCTCAACTATCTACTGAATTTAACTGCATCCTAAGGACAAATAGCCTAAACATTTTGATAATAGTCAAACTCCTGTCCCAAACTATTCAACTCAACATAATAATCAATTAAAGATACGGAATTTCTATGAGACAATTAATTAAAGATAAGGAACTTCTCTTATCAATTAAAGAAAAGATTAGGAACTTCTCTGATACAATAAATTAAATTCAAGTGCCTAAAGGCCGTTACACTTTCTGTAACAGGTAACGGGCCTCTGTGCTATCCTTATAGCCACTAAGACAACCATAACGACCATCCCATAAGTGAAATTCATAAAGACCACTACAATGGGCCGTAACGGGTTCAGCGTAGCCCAAAACCTCTACATAACGGCTAGGCCTATTTCTAAAAGCTTGATATCTACTTATAAAATAAATAGATAAATAAATAAGTTACTTCTTTTACACTTTGACCGCTCACTAAAATTTCTCAAAATAACACTAGCTGCCTTGTCGTGTCTGAGGCATAGTTGTTAATCCTGTACCATTAAACGTATTGTTTTTGCAATTGGTACGGTATGTACCAATACCGGTGTGTTTCGGCATACTATTTCGGATTTATTTCTAAAATATTATATAGTGAATGTCATATATTTATAAAAATATTTATATGAAGTCTTAAAATAGAGCAATTGGTAAACAATTTGTTAGGCTAGTTTGTGCCAATAGAAGAAGGAGGGTTAAATAAAGATATTGGATATGTTAGGTGGCAAGGTGGAACTCTTTCTCACCTGAGAATTTCGTTATATTCATCTTATTAAGGCAACTGTCACAAATCAGAGGATTTGGTTTTGTGTTTATCCCAATGATATTAGCCTCAAACAACTCCTATTGGCTTGTTATTTTTCAAACATTAGGCGTGCTGTGATTCTGGTTGTGTCTTAGCAAAGACGGAAACATTCTATCTCTTTCTCTAAGTTTCATCTGATATCTCTAATCTCCCTCTCTCTCAAAGAAGGGCACAAGCAAGACTTGACAAAGCTATTCTCAAGAGCATCAATGTCTGCAAATAGCTCTCTCTATCTTCGCCAGAACGTCTCTGGGTCTCCCTGGTGTCCCTATTTATCTCTCCTTCTATGAGATCTCCCAGATTCAATCAAGCTGATCATCGTTGTTGGGGCTTGGGTTGTACTGAAAGGAACGGTATGAGGCCGGTATGGCCGGAGCAAGCGGAAATTACCAAGACGTGCCGGAATAGTCCGGTATCTTCACCGAAATGAAACTACAGGTCTTGTGTATCGTTTCTCTTCTTAAACGGTACATCCTAGACCCCACCGGCCACTACGGTACATGATTAATAACTATGGTCTGAGGTGTCTCAATAAGGACATGACATGTTCATAACCAATTTAATCTAATTTCTCCACAGCAAGAGAAGTTACAATCACATAGGTTCACTTAAACCCTCTCTAGTCATGTGATGCATAAGGCAGGACCCATTAGGCAATTATAGAGCCCACAAGGGCTTTTCACCTTTTCTTCATCTTCCAAGACTATACTCTACGGCCAGTGGCCCATTAGGCATTTGCATTACTCCCTATAGTTTCTTAGATATTTACATTGAAACATAGTGTATTAGGCCCCCCCCTTCCTCCTCTTAAAATTCAAGAATTTTACCTTAGTTGCTACAAATTCAAAAAATTTTACCTTCGACCTGCCGCAACAAAAATCCTGCATTCGCCACTGTCAACGGCTGTGTTTGGTAATTTTGGATTGACTTACCAAAAAATTGAGTAGATTGGACTCCCAAGAAAATTGCGAGCAGATTGGAGTTTGGACTACCAAGACAAGCCCTATTTTCTTCCCTTTTTTTCTGTTTGTTTGTTTGATGCCGTGATAGTTTTTAACTTAAGATGGGCAAAATCTTTTGTTGCACCTTTTTCTGTTACTCTATGAGCTGGAGAAAGACATTTGTGAGATCATTTGACACCCAAACTCTTATCGACAGTGAGTCCTATCCTCCTTCCCCTAAACCTTTATACCCTAAATATTTAAATTTGGGTTAAAAGCAGCCAACAGTGAAAACCATCCTAGAAGCCAGTATAATTAAGTTTGATGTCGTACAGAAGCCAAATAAATAACTTGGAGGGTATATCTAACATAGAGAATGTACTAACAGTGTAGAAGGCAATTGGAGGATTTCCAGTGACTCAATTTTCTAACCCTAAAATAAGGATAGTCATTACAATACACATTCTTGGAGTTCAATTGATTTAGATATTTCCCAATAATTTGCCAGTATTAGTAATTGAGCATATTTCAAGTGTCCCCATTCTAAGTCTGTCATATAATAATTAAATTGTTCACCAATAAAAATATTAAGTTTAACAAATGCAAGAAATTCGCAAGAACAATATTTTCAAGTAAATTTGTCAATAATTATAGTGAGCACCTTTAAGGCCTAGCATCTCTAACATCACCATTTTATATTTTCTATTAGTTAGGCAATTTTGAATACAATGATAAAGCAGAAGCATGCCAGAAACAAAAGTAGTCCCATCAGAAAGCCCACAATGTCATCCACTGCTACTATTGAAACCCATGAGATGTTTCTTGCATGGGGAAGAAGTCTATTATCAGGTTACCATGTTTCAGAATGTCAATTATGCTTGCAAAATTTAAAGAAAGTGAAGAAGATAGCTTACAACACCACTATGTTCATGCTGGCAGTGGTGAAAAAGTTGCCACAAAATATAGGTAGATCAAATTCTGGTTTTGGGAACACAGCAAAATCCAAAACCTGCATTTGGTTTATGGAAACTGGTTTAGGAAAGTGTAAAACATTCAGATTGTTATAAGTCACAGAATTTCTAGATAACCAAAAAACAAAAGGTCTTAACAATATCTGCTTCTTAAGATTTCTTATCCTGTTTTTATTGTACACACTAACTGCTTAACCAAAATCCAGATTTCAACAGTTGAGATAATGCAAGGCCAAAAAGTCAGGCTTCTAGTGCTCCTCGTCTCCCCCTCCCCCCCCCGCCCCCCCGGGGGCCAAAAAAAAAATGAACACAACAATACCCACGCCGCAAAAAATACCCTTTTCTTTTTATTCCACTTCATTCCTACCTTTCACACCATAGTTGTCAGCCATGATTCTTCCCAAATCCCCAAGATGCCTAGAATAGTACTTATTTGATAGCCATTACATTTCTAACTGGTATTTGCATACAACCACCTCCTTCAAAAAGAGACATTACAGTATCTTGCAAGCACCAAATTATACCATGCTGTAGCTCAAGAAACTCCCTTAGATAGAATTTGGAATTTCTTTAGACAAAAAAGAAAAGAAAAGAAAAAACGAGAGAGAGAGGCTAAGAATCTGAAAACTCCAGGTCTCCTAGGAAAATGCCCATTCCATCCTACAACAGATTTGGCATTTAACATACAAGGAAGGCTCACTTTCAATACTACGGAGCCTCTGAGAAATAAAGGTCGTTGGCATCCCATAACAGAAAATTCACTCATTGTAAGATTCATAATTTGTCCCCCATCAGATGATATGCAATTTAGTTCATCCCACCAAATTAAATTGTTAGCATTAATGGAAATATAGATGGCAGTCATCAACCCAGAAGAAAGGAATACAGAATTAACAAGAATATCATTTAGCAGAGAATAAAAAATGATAATTAGAATCTTTTCCTAAAGCACCCTCCCCAAAATGACACTGCTGAGGATAGTGTCCTCAAGATTTCTAGACACCTAGAAGAGGCTCTCAACTGGATTCTTAGCAATATCAACCTTCATCCTTCGTTGGTTGATGTCTTAAAGGAGTTCAAGATCACTTACTCGTATTAAGGGACTTATACGAGTGGATTGCTGGATTGAGTACAATTTGTGGTGGATTATAAAGGTATCAAGGAGCACAACACTGAATAAAGCATTGAAGAATTGTATCAAGAGATAGATACGTAATCGCGAGATTCGGTTAATACAAGAAGAGTACACCACAAACACGTGGATTCGGCACCTAAGAATTGGGATTATCTAGGGTTGGGTTGTAAATTGACTATTTGTATTCATTCTTGATCGTACTTGGTTGACTAAGTCCCATGGCTTTTACCTAAGTTGGAGTTTTCATGCTAAAAATATTGTTTCTTGCATTGTGTGATTTCTTGCTTTTTTGCTTTGGATATACAATTGTTGCATGTACTAGTTAAAGGACTATAATTAAAATTGAATAGTGGTATGTGACCAATCCAAATAACCCTCCAAAAGGTGTTCGGAAAATCCATATATTCGGAATCGCAAATTTTTTTAGACTATTCTTAGACCACCAGGAACAGCTTTACAGGCCATCTAGATTCTTGGAGATTTTCACAATCACAAAAACAAGTTTTAAAAGGCATGATTTTTGTTATAAGCATTTTCAGAAGAGAGAATCATAAGCGTAATATGATAGGATGCAACTATTTAAAATCTTGTGTTAAGGCAGATGAAGTGAATTGTACCAGAGAACAATACCTGCATTGTTTCATTCCCTTGGATGCACAAACTACGAAGGAGCCTGATCTTGGGAGCTTGGAAAGATAAAAATTGAAGCTCTGTTTTTCCATCCATTGCAATTGAGGAACTGAAATTATCCTGATAATATAACAATTTAGGCACTCATAAATAGCAGATATTTAGGGGGTTGTACAAAACTCACAAGTCACAACAGAAAATTGCAAATAATGCCATAGCTCATACTTCTATAACTTTTTTTTGATAAATAAAAGATTTAGATATAAAAAAACGCACCAAGGTGATGCCACCCAAGTACAGAAGAAACGCTATTGAAGGAACCACAAAGAAGAAACTCTATATAAATTATTCATCATTTAATTGTAAACATTTTATAAATCCAAAAATTGGTTTAAGGTTGGATAATTAGATCAACTCTGCCCAAGAACCAACTATACAAAAGAGACAATATTCTACTCTTAAATGAAATGAGAGGTTCCTCTTTTCCATCAAACGTCCTATTCTTGCATTCCCAAATGATCCACATAAATGCTAAAGACAGATAACCAAGCCTCTTTCCTTCAACTTCCGATTCTAGTGGCCCTTCAGGACTAAATAATCTCCACCACATCTCTAGGAAAAACCCACGCCATACCAAACAAACAAAGAGCCACCGCCCAAAGGATGAGGAGGTGGTTTACAAATTCCCATCTAGCTTGCACATACAACACCAATTAAAATGAATTTATTTCCTCCTAATTAAATTATCAATGGTGAGAATCTTGCAATGCATGGCCATCCGAAGGGAAAAAAAGCAACCTTAAAAAGAGCCCTGACCATCCACAACCCTCTCTGAGAAAAGGAAGACTCCCTATGACCAACCAAGGCTTTATAAAAGAACATCACCTCAGTGCCTCCAGATGACATCGTACACATTAAAACATCCTCACCACCTCCAATATTAAAAAAACAATAGTGCGTATCCAAAAGGGCCAAAAGCTCCTCGACATCCTAGCAATTAAGTTCACGGCAGAAGGCAACATCTCAAAAAACTTAGTTACCTTCTATTCTAAGATATTCTCTCATAGAAGCTCCATATTAACAGCAATTCTGGGAACAGAAGGGAAGGACTCCTCCAATTTCTCCTCCCCACACCACAAAGGACTCCAAAAACAAACCTTCTCACCCTTGCCCACATCATACCAAGTATAACTCTACAAATCCTCCCACTATTTCAAATGCCCTTCCAAAGCCCCTTACCATAAGACATTGATACCTCCATCAAAGCCCAATCTCCCAACGTAATACCATATTTGGACTTCACCGCCCTTCTCTAGAACCTATCCCCCTCGCAAGCATGTCTCCAAAGCCATTTCCCCAAAAGCCATGATTAAAACTACAGTCCTCCAATTCCCCAAACCACCTTCCCTAAAAGGGTTAAACACCGTCTCCCACAAGAAAAGAAAAAATTCTCGAATCTTGAACTACCCATCCGTAATTATCTGAGATGCAACTCACACTATAGTACGAAAAACACAAAAAAGTGGTCATCTAAAGAATTTCTAGTTCCTCAAAACAAATGCATCAATGAAAGTTAAGAGTAACAAATTGTTCAATTTATGAGGCCACTAGAAGCTAAGCTTTGACGTGCCATTCAACCACTGAGTTGCAATAACTTCGAGAAGACAAGAAAGGAATGGAACGAATAAACTGACATCAAACTAATTCAAAGAGAACCCAAGTGACCAGTATACTTCCAAGACAAACTCAATGCCGTAAATATTATATATATATATATATATATAGAGAGAGAGAGAGAGAGAGAGAGAGAGAGAGAGAGAGAGGCGTACCTGCAAGGGCGACGGAACTAAATGGGTACGGCGTTTGGTTTCTTCCAAAGCAAAGTGAATGAATTTCTGGTAAGAGAACCCAGAGACTTCCATTAAAGGTGTCATACTCCTATTACTTCTATAGAGAGATGTAGATATACGACCCCCGTATAATAATGGAGGCTTTGATAGCGTTGAGAAAAAGCTTAACGAAGTAGAGGACTCCATTGCAGAACCAACAGCTTCCAACCAAGTTCTAAACTAACAACAGGCTTTGAACTCCTCACTCTTGCGCTGTTTTCTTGAGCTTTCTCCGTGGGTAGCAAAAAAGGACCCTGGCCGTAGCAAAATAAGACCATTTAACTGGACGAGTATACGCTTTGTATGGTCTAAAGCGCCTACGCTGCCCTTCAAGTTCAATAGTCGGTCGACTCGGTTCTTTTTCTGTGAACGATGGTACGGGATTTTTATTCCAATTACCTTCTGACACGTGTCCAGGGCTCAAGTTCCAGAAAAACCTTTTGTCCGTTTGCAGCCACAAGAGCCACATAATTGTGGTGAGCGCTGGGCCTGTCGTGGGCGGGTTCAGCTCTTCACAAGAAGCCCACCTGTATAAAAAATTAACCTAACAATTAAAATCACAAATCCTCTCAAGAAATCCTTCGTGATTCTTCTATTTTTTTTAATAAATATTTAACAAAGTAAAATGAATAAGCAACTTGAATATTTCTAGTGTCAATAATTACTCACCTTTAAATCTGTTATTAATACACCTGACAATTACAATTTATTTTTTAGAGGATCAAGTACGGAGGATTAAAGTTTAGAGGGAGCCGCTCCCATTTAGGAGGGGTGTTCTAAAAAAATAAGTTTTTTAGAGCACTTATTTTTCCTTGTTTTGTGAAAAAAAAAAAAATCAATGGGTAGATAGCCTCTTATTTTTAGAGTACAACTTAAATTCTTATCTTTAGATTGGTGTATCTGATAAGTGTCCACTAACGTTTATTGCAATAGTTGCTATTATTGTACTATTAAAATTTTTTCTATATTTTATCACTTTGTAAACAAGCATTCAGTCTTATCAGCTATTAACACTCATGTTTAAACTAGAGGCAAGAACCCATTAAACAAAGAAAGTAAAAGTCAATGGTATATAAAAACTTGTTATGTCAATATTATAATAATTAAAAAATCTAAGACAATTGGATTAGAAGGACCAGCCTTAAAAAAATCTAATAACTAATTGTAATAATATACTTAGCAATGGACTCGTGCTCTACATGAAAGAAAAATAAATAAAATTTTATATATAGAAATAAATAAAATTTATTATATGCTTTAGTGTTATGCAATTTGAATTGAAATAAAATATTTTCTACAATCTCAAACTAAATATTACAAGTTGATTGTAATAAAAATTTTGTTAGCAAATCGACCATTTTCTTGGCCAAATGACCTCGGACCTCAATCCAAGCACTCAATGTTCGTTTTAGCTACTGGTACTTAAGTTTTACATATTTTAGGTACTTATCAACAAGTACATTGGATAATGCACAAACAGTTATCAATTTGATTTTCATATATAACCTTGAGAGAGATATATTTTTAAAATGTTAATTTTAAAGTAAAGTTTCAATAAGTTTTTAACACTTTTAATAGTGTTGCGTTCTATTCTTATCAAATAGACTGTACGTATAACCGTCATTTCACTCTTAAAAAAATATTTTTCACTTCAAATTTTGGTAAATTAAGAAAAAAATTATGGACTTATATGTACGTTCATAATTTGATAAAACTATTGCAACAATTTCATGCCTTGTGATTGCCTAAATTAGGCCTATAGCCTTATTTTTAAAATAGTCAACACAATATGATACTCTGTATCATAAGATTAAACTTAAGTTTGATTGAGCGAATGGGAATGGACATATCCGTCATTGTCATTGTCAATTCAATTTTATGTACAAAAATATATAAACCACTATTTACATGGTAATAACAAAAAATAAAAAATTAAGCTTCAAAGGGCCGTATTAGGTTTTTTATGAATGAATTTTTTTATAGATAAAATTGATCGGCCTTCAAACGTTAATCTAGCCCAAACTTATGTATTTACATCATAAAATTAATTTACTTAAAATGGCCCAAGCTTGCTAAGTGTCACAAGCCAACACTTTTCAAGTGAGTAAGATTGTGCGTAACTTGTCTTGAACAGCATCAAGCAAGCCAGCAAGGGGCACTAATTAAAGCAAAAACCCAAGCAATGGACACATAATTTGGAAGCAACAAGATTACTTTTATTACATTTAGCAAAGCTATTTCACACTATAATTAAGTGAGGAGCTTAAATAGCTTACAACAAATAAGCACAAACTGGGGACTTTGGACTTGCCTTGTTATCATCCTCTACATATGCTTTCTAAGCCATTTTAAAAGTGACAAGAGAGAAACATGACGCCCCATTAAGAGTCATAATAGGTTTATAAAAATATTTTGTAGAAATTTGGACAAACTTTTTTACATACATCTATATGGGACCCTAAACTAATTTTCTAACCATTCGAAAAAATTACAACACCTCTCTTCGATAGGGCCAGAACACAACAAACTTGAATGTTACACCCATTGGCTAAGGAAAATCTACGCGTGGATCCAACATGACTCCTACATATTTACACCCTAGACACTACGTACATTAGTGTATGGTTCGCATAAGACAAGAAAATGAGAGTGTGGCCTCGGCATGGCTTAGCTTTTGACACTCTCCCCCACTTATGCAATCGACGTCCTCATAACCTCTGAGGCGAGATACTCCTCGAGCTTGTCCATGAACAATTGCAAGTCTTCCCCTTTCTCCTAACTGATCTCCTCGTCCCCAAGATCCTTCCACTTCACTAAGAACTCTAGGCATGGATGCCTTGCCTTAACGACTCTATCGGCAAGAATGTCTTTAACTTACTTCGGTGCTAGTGGCTTGGCATTGATGGCTACTCTTGTAGAGATGTTGTGAATTAAATCTTCCTGATCTGCATGGTGGGGTTTAAGACAACTCATGTGGAACACTGGATGTACTTTCATCTAGGCTAGAGGTTCAACCTTATAAGACGCCTTCCCAATCTTGAATACAACCGGAACATGTCCCTCATACTTTTGCACTAGGCATCTATTGCGGTTGTGAAGGAATTTGAGTTGTTCAAGTGTCAGCTTCACTAACACCAAGTCTCCAAGTTAGAACTTGAGCGGCCTTCTTCCCTGATCTGTCCACTTCTCCATTCTCTTGGAAGCCTTTTCTAAGTAAGGTCTTACTACTTCATTCCCTTGCTTCCATTCTTTGGTAAAGTTGTAGGCTCTCAGAGACTTCCCGATATAAGGTACATCCACTGTGTGGGGTATTAATGACTACTAACCTGTAATAAACTCAAAAGGGCACTTGTTAGTGGAAGAACTCTTTCGAGAATTGAAAAAAAATTGAGCTATGCCAAGTAACCCAATTTCTTTGGTTGTTATTGACAAAATGGCACAAATACTCTTCAAGTAGCCAGTTGAAAAGCTTCGTCTAGCCATTAGTTTATGAATGATAGCTAGACGACAAGTCCAGTTGTGAACCAAGGAGCTTGAAAAGTTCTGGCCAGAAAGTCCTTGTAAATCTTGAATCTCGGTCACTAACAATGCTTTGGGGCACACCCCAATACTTGACAATGTGTTTAAAAAATAAACAAGTTGTCTCCTCTGTTGGGCAATACTTTGGTGCTTGGATGAATGTGGCATACTTGGAGAACCAGCCTACTACTACCAAAATAGTGCTAAGAACTCCAACCTTTACTAAGTTGCTGATGAAATCAAGTGAGACACTTTCCCAAGGCCTTCTTAGAGTGGAAAGTGGCTCTAATAACCCAACTGTCTTGGCTCGCTCCGTCTTGTCTTGTTGGGAAGTGAGATAAGTCTTCGTATAAGCTGTCACATCATCTTTTATATAGGGCCAATAGTAGCCCTGTTTCAACAACGCCATTGTTCGCTGCCACGCTGGGTTGGCCAACCCACAAGGTGTCATGGCACTCCCGCATGAGCACTCTCTGTAGGTCACCAGCTTTGGGTACATAAACTCGGTTCCCTTTGGCCATAACCAAGTCGTTCTCGACCCAAAATTGGTTTGTCTTCCCCTATTTGGCTAGTTGCATGATGGCTTGTGCCATAAGATCTTTTGGCAAGTTCACCTTGATTCTTTCCCGTATGCTTGTAGTGACCTTGCAAGCTAAAAGGTTCGCCACTAACTTGATAGCAGCAACCTCAGTCCTACGACTCAGTGTGTCCGCCATCTGCTTGGTGCAGCCTGTCTTGTATTCCAGATTAGGGGTGACTATGGGCCTGCAAGCCCGATAGGCCTGTCCAAGCCCACCCATAAATTATAAGGCTTAAAAATTATTTTAGGCCCAATTAGTTTAATAGGGGGGCTTGGGAATTATCTTTGAAGCCTGACTAGGCCCAGCCTGAAATATATATAAAATGATATATTTTTTATATTTTAATATTATATATATGTATATGTAATTAAATTTTATGTTATTTATTATTATTTATAGAGAAGAAAATTATATATTAAACAAATTTTTGGTTAAATGAGCAAGCTTGGGAATGTAATTTTTTTAATTGGGCAGGCTTGGAATTTGGTTTAAGGCCCGAAGATAATTTTTTTTTGTGTAGGCCTGGCCCAGCTCGCCCAATGTCCACCCTTACTCTAGATCAAAGTCAAATTCAGCTAGATACTCCTACCATTTTGCTTGTTTTGGGGTTAATTTGGGCTGAGTTAAGAAGTGGCTAATGGCCACATTGTCAGTTTTCACCACAAACTTGGACCCTAACAAGTGGTGCCTCTATAGCTGAAGGTAATGCACTACCGCAAGCAGCTCCTTCTCTTGCGCAGCATATCTCTTCTCAGCGTGACTTAGTTTGCGACTTTCATAAGCAACTAGATGGCCCTCTTGAAGTAGCACTCCACCAAGGGTGAAATCCGAAGCGTTAGTTTGCACCTCAAAGGGCTTGGACACATCCAGTAAGGCCAGGATTGGGTCACTCATCACGGCCTCCTTCAGGTCATCAAAGGCTCCTTGGCATTCCTTTGGCCAATCCCAAGCTTTGTCTCTCTTCAACAAGTCAGTCAAGGGGGCAACCCTCTTTGAATATCCTTCAACGATCCACCTAAAGTAGTTGGCTAGCTTTAAGAAAGGGCATAGCTCAGACACATTAGTTGGGGCCGTCCATTCTTAAATTGTTTTCACTTTGTTCATGTCCATCCGAATATGCCCTTGCTCGATAGCGTGCCCAAGAAACTTTATGCGCTCGTGTGCAAATGAGCACTTATCTTCCTTGACATAGAGGTGATTCTCCCGTAGCTTCCTGAACACCATCCTCAAGTGCTCTACGTTCTCGTCGAGGCTTGAGCTGTACATTACTATGTCATCTAGATAGACCACCACAAACTTGTCCAGGAGGTCATAAAACACTTGGTTCATTAATGTGCAAAAAGTGGCTGGGGCGTTGGTTAAGCTGAATGGCATCACTAAGAACTCGAATGCGTCATATCGAGTCACATAAGTGGTCTTCGGTTCATACCCATCCGCTATACGCACTTGATAATAGCTTGACCATAAATCGAGCTTGGTGAAGAACTTGGCATTGCAAAGTTGATCAAAGAGATTCACGATCAGTGGGATAGGGTACTTATTATTCACTGTCACCTTATTGAGAGCCCAATAGTCCACACATAGCTGTAGACTCCCATCATGCTTCTTTCAGAAAAGCACCGAGGCTCCAAATGGTACTTTGGATGGGTGAATAAAGCTCGCTTTAATTAACTCATTCAATTGTTTCCTTAGCTCCATGAGCTCAAGAGGAGCCATTCTATACGGCCCACGAACAGGAGGCTTCACTTCTAGCAACAATTCTATTTCATGATCCACTGGGCACTATAGAGGTAGTGCTTTGGGGAGTTCTTTGGGCATTACATCCAAAACTTCATGTAGAACCCTCTTGATAGCTATCGGCATGGGTCCTTGTTCTATTGCCTCCTTTGTAGCCAAAGCTGCCATGAATGTTGGTTCACTGTGCTTCACCTCTTAATTTGCATAACTGATAGGAACTTGTCATTGGAGGGTTGAGCCACGGTGGGAACAACGCAGGGGTCCTCCCCAATCAAGCACAGTGGGCTAGCAAAGGGCATTGTAATGGCCTTAGTGTCTTGCATAAACTCCATGCCCAAAATCACTTGAAAATCATCCATAGGAACAATGGTGAATTTAGCATGCCCTTCTCAATTTTGCAACTTCACTAGCACCAATTTGGCTACTCCTTAGATGGGCCTTGCTGCTGAATTTACTACCTTCATCTTGCTTGAGTCCTTGTCTAGCTTTAGGCCCAAGCGTACCACCTCCGTGGGTGGCGCCAGTGCCAATTATGGTCCTCGTCACCTTGCTATTGATGTGCAAATCCAAGAACATTAGGCCTTTGGGCGAGGCCTTCTTTGTTTCAGCTTGCTTTTTCAAGGAATTAAGTAAGCGCATGGAAACCATCCGTGGGGCTCCTTCAGCTTCCTCTTCTTCGTCTTGTTCCTACGCATCACTAAATAAAGAAGCTTGTAAAGCATTTAAAGCTTGTCTATGGGGGCACTCAGATACTTTATAGGGACCGCTACATAAGAAGCATTTAATAAATTTAGGCTTATCTCCTGTTGTGCTGGGTGCTTGGGACTTTGGTTGGAACTTGGAGGAATAAGTGCCCTTATCGCCTCCCCAACTTTATCCCTTGTTGGCCTTGACAAACTTTCCATCACTGCCACCTGACCCACTTGATGAATCATTCTTCTTGTTTGAGGAGAAGGACGAGGCATCAGAAGTGTAGTTAGTTAAGTGCTCAGTCGCGGCTTGGGCAGTTACCAAATCCTGCACTCGTTGCTTTTGGAGCTCAGTGCGAGTCCAAGGCTTTAGGCCTTCCAAGAAATAGAGCATTTTATACTTCTCCAACATGTCCTGGATGTCCAACATTAGCTCGAAGAATTGTTTAACATATTCCCTCACAGTGCCCGCATGCTTCAAATCTCCAAGCTTGCGCTGAGTAATGTACTCAAGGTTTTTGAGAAAGAATGGGGCCTTCAATTCCCTCTTCAAGTCTTCCCATGTGTCAATGGTGCAGCGGCTCTAAAGGATTTCCTCATGCTTTGTGCACCACCATAGTTTACCATCACAGCTTAAATATATTGTAGCCATGGTGACCTTGGTCTCTTTCGAGTCGGCCTTGACGGCTTTGAAATATTAATCTATGATAAAGAGATAGTTCTCTAACTCTTTGGCATCCCGTGCTTCATTGTAGGGCCGGGGCTCCAGAACACATACCTTTGTCATTGTGAGGGGCTGAGTTACCGATTGCCTGCATTAGCAAGTTTAGCTTGGTGTTAATCTCATCTAACTTGCTTTTCAGCTCTTTCACCTCATCCTGATGCTCTTCCGTGTCGGCGAGCCTGCTTGGTGGAACTAGCCCATGGCATCTCAGCTGCCTTGCTTTCTTCCACAAGGTCTAGGCTGTCACTGAGCTTGGCCAAGTTTTCTATCATCTCGAGTCTTAGTGTTTCCATTTCCACCTTCCTCTCATCGAGGTGATCTTATGCTAACTTGTTTGGAGGCACGGTTCTCGGATCTTTCAAGCAATAACCGTGTTATGATATCAAATGTCACAGGCTAATACTTTCTAAGTGAGTAAGACCATGTGGCACTTGTCTTAGACAGCACCAAGCAAGCCAACAAAGGGGCACCTTGTAAATTAAGCCAACACACACACTCAAAGGTGCATAAGTGAGCAAGTTTTAACATAACAAGCTAGCACACACGCGATTAAAGCAAAAACTCGAGCAATGGACACACAATTTAGAAGTAACAAGATCACTTTTATTGCATTAGCAAAGCTATTCCTGACTACAATTAGGTGGGGAGCTTAGATAACTTACAACTGACAAGCACACACTAAGGACTTTGGACTCACCTTCATATCCTCCCCCATATATGCTTTCTAAGTTATTTTAAAAGTGACAAAAGGAAACATGACACTCCCTTGAGGAGTCATAATGGGACTACAAAAATATTTGTAAGGAATTTGGACAAACCCTTTTATATACATCTATATGGGACCCTAAACTAATTTTCTAGCCATTCGAAAAAATTACAACACCTCTCCTCGATAGAGCAAGGATAAGACAAACTTGGATGCCATACCTTTTGATGAGAAAAAATCTACGCGTGCATCTGACACGACTCCTACATATTTACAGCCTAAACACTATGTACATTAGTGTGTGGGTTGGCATGAGACAAGAAAATGAGGTTGTGGGCTCAGCATGGCTTGGCTAGTGACACTAAGCAATATGACATAATATTGTAGTCATGAGGTGAATAATGCTTGATGAAGTATTTATTACTTGTTTTACCACGTATAATTAAGTAAGCAAAGGCCAACAACTTTTTCTATGTTTTGTTCTATTTAAAACTGTTGCCCAAAAATTGAACAAAAGAAAAAGGAGATATCATAAAATAGTGATGATGTAGCACTCCATGGTTCGATACTATAGTGAAACTTCCAGTAGATTGTAGCCAAGTTCAATCACATTGATTTAGGTATTTTGCAATTTCTATAAGAAACAAGAAACCTTCTTGGATCGGATTAAAAGAAAATGAAGATAAAAATAATAAAATAAAATAGAATAAAACAAAACTTGGGTCCCAAGCCTTATGAATCCATCCTTTTGTTTTTCTAGTCAAGACAAACCTAAGAAATATGAATCCTATGAAACTTAATGGCTAGCTTGTCTTATGCTACTTAGTGTTTAGGGTTGAGTTCTATACTATTAGAATGTGCCGACAAAGATACAGCTTAGGAGATTCTATAGTGAAGGTCGTGAATATCATTGAATAGGATTCATGGAAATAAATAGACTATTATATCCAATGTCAACATTATAACAGCAGTTCTCATGGATTAAGGAACAAGGCATCGAGTGGAACTATGGATGAACTCCCTCTCGATATTGTCTTCGACATCTTTTCAAAGATACCTGTAAAGTCCCTGCTGTAATGGAGCTGTGTCTCCAAGCTCTGGTGCAACATCATTGACCATCCATTCCTTGCTAACGTGCACCTAACACGAGCCCTGGAAGAACGAAGTATGCTGCTTCTATCTTATCCCAACCGCAGGCAGAAAACCATGAGTTTGCGTCTAGTAGAAGAAAGTGACAGAACATTGAAGGCAATTGAGACTTCAATTGCAAAGTTGAATTTGAACGAGTGCACTCTAGAGGGTTCCTGCAATGGATTACTTTGTTTTGCATATAGCAAGAAACAGTGTTTCGTTCTGTCAAATCCTTTTCGAAAGGAATTTCTTACCCTGCCATTGGGAACACTCCATTCTCCTCTTCATGTGCCAGGCATGGTGAGTTCCGGCTTGGGGTTCGATAATTCAACCAATACCTATAAAATTGTTCGCGTTGTCTGCCAGGAATTGGATTCGAATGTTTCAAGGGCTAAAGTTTACAGTTTGGGTACTAGCTCATGGAAAGAGATAGTTAAAGTTCCTCTTTATCCTATGCATGGCAAGCCGGTATTTGCTCATGGAGCTTTGCATTGGCTTGTTAGCCCTTTCTCCACACATGAAAATTTGGAGGGCTTGATAGTTTCTTTTGATGTTGGGAAGGAGAAATTCAACTTGACTCCTCATCCCAACTTTGATTCAAAAGACAGTGCATTGTTTCAGTTGCTTGATCTGAATGGTAACCTGGCCATGATTGATCTTTCATGTCACACAAAAATTGACATATGGGTACTGAAAGAATATGAAATGAAAGAGTGGGTCAAAGAACATAGAATTGATATTCACGCACCATGTGGGAGATCCGATAATGGACACATTGAAGTCATAGGTCTGTGGAAGCATGGTGAAATATTGCTGAAATCCGACCAAGGATTTTTCATTTACAATCCAAAAACTGGCCTAAGGTACACCCAGAGTTTGGGTCTCGAATCTAATTTAACTGTAATTCACAGTCACCGGGGGAGCCTGATTTTGATCTCTAAGGTTATGGCAGTTTTCTAGGGATATATATATATATGTATATATATTTAACAGTCTGTATGTTTGATTCACATGTCGCAACTTGATTATTGTTATGATGCAAAATTTCGCTTCCATATTTTGTAGTCTGTAACTGAAGTTATTGTTGAGTTTTTATGCTGGTAACTAACTTTTTTGCCATTTTGCTCGTTATCATCCTCATACATCCGTCACCTAATCTTCCCAAAATATAATTTGTTTTTTATAGCCCTAATTTTTCCTGAGTTGAGGAATTCTTAAAAGGAAAATATATATATACACACACGTACACATATATATCATGAAGGTGGGCTGCCAAGATCAAAGATTAGACTCGAATTAGCCAAAGATTTTCGCCTCAAAATTCTTCTTTTCTGTTTCTAAATTTTGTAAATTGAAATAACAAACAGAGAGAGTCATGCACGCAAGTATATAGATAGATTAGTAACATAACAATATAGATAGATTAGTAACATAAGTATCTGGATAGATTAGCAACTTTGTGTCACTACATTGTTGGAATCGTCATGTTAAATCGTTGTTAATTTAAGTACTGCTGTGGCTTTGTAATTCTCATCATAGGTACTAAGCAAGGGACCAAAATGTAGCCAAAATTGTGAAGATTCTCTCTTTATTGTTCAGTATCAATAACTATTAAACATTTGCTTAATGATGTTAAACTATAATTTTCAGAAGATGCATGAAATGCCTTCTACCTCTCAAAAGATTGGCGATTAGGAAAATTCATTATGCTTAATTTCTCCATCAAACTGCATATATTTTCATTATATTTTTTTATTTTTTTTGGAATGGTGAAACTACATATATTTTCTTATTAGAAGTTGTAATTCAAATGGCTACGTTTTTTTCTTCTTCTTCTTCTTTTTTTTTAGAATGTGGTAACATCAATGGAGATGTCAGCATGTAATGTGGAAGCATTACAAATGTTTCCTTAGCAAAAAGAAAAAAATTCTTTCATCGCAACACATAACTAACTACACTCATCTAATTGATCACTTAATACATGCTTGTCTTCTTTCTCATTTTCAATCACACAAATATCAGTACCTCTAAGACGATTTCATAATCTAGCCTTCAGTTGTCCAATTTATGCACCTAGATAGTGAATTTAAAACTAAAATCAATAACTTTAATAGAAATAAAAAATTTGATTTCGTGGATAAAATGTTAGGTTGCCACCATTAATTGACAATTTCTAGATCTTAGTAGTGACTAGTGAGGATGTAATAGATCATGCTTATTCACGTATCTGAGGAGAGGGAGAGGGAGAGGGAGAACAAGCACCAAACTACCAGATGAGAGACGTGGAACCTGTAGGTAGTCTGGTTGACCCCTGGTTACCCAAGTGGCCCATCTTTTTCATAACTCGAAATACACATTGAGAGACTGAGGCCCAAGGGCAGAGAAGCACCGAACAGGTCAGACTTGAGGGTATCAAGATGAAGGTGGAGAGATCATAGTTGTTAATATTGAACCGGCCAACGTACTATTTTTTTATTATTTATTAATACAATATGTTTCAGTACTAGTGCATTATATGATACTGTTTCGAATTTATCGCTATAAGTATTATACAATTATGAGAATACATATTTACTTACAAAAACATAATATAAAATATATTATCCAACCCAAGTATATATTTAAAAATGTTTAAAGACATGCTAATTGTCTAGTATATGTTTAACACAAATTTTTATTAAAATTAATCATCAAGTACAAGAAAAATAAATTATTTTAGAATGAATTACTGGAAATTTGGTACCGTTAGATAAATTTGGTATTGGCCAATACCGCCGGTATTGATCAGTAGTTGCCATTACTGGCTAGTACCTTGTAGATACGGGTCTTAACTTTCTTTGTACCGTTTTATGATTGGTATAGTACATGCCGCCCAGTTTTGGCCAATATAGTACGGTATTGATAACTATGGGAGAGATACGATCTCATGAGAATAAATGAGGAGCTGCCTTACACACATGGCCCAGTACAACAAGAGATTTGAGAGCATCAAAGACCCAAGTATGAGAGGCAGGAGTGGTCTTCTTTGAGAAGAATAAGATAATCGCTACCTTAGAGATTCTAAGGGACCACTCAAGCTAGATGGCAAAGTACAGAGTAGTGAACCATCACTATAACATAAACAGTTTCAAGTACTCCCCTTTTTTGGGATGCGGAGATGAACATGATTTGGATGGTGCGAATAGAGGAACGTTGAGGACACAATGTGCACGTCTCGTGATACCTACTAGGAGAGCCCCGCATGGCTGTCCTCAACCTGGCAAAGTAGATCAGAGAGAATATTCTTAGGTGGTCCATGTTACATGTGTTGACCCTTGAAAGATTCTTGGTGCTCAAGCACTTAAAAACCTTTATAAATAATCAACTTCACTTTGCCAAGGGAAAAAGAGGTCTTTCTTCTTCAAAGCTAGGAAAGAGAGAAGCCTAATCTTGGATTAGGAGAGAGTTTATGAGCAATATTATTATGTTATTTTTTTGAATCTAACTCTAGGTCTTCTTGTTTACTATGCATTCATTCAAGCATTCATCATAATGCGTATAAACACAAAAGCAATGAAGAACAAGACACAAAATTTCTTGTGAAAATCCAACTCGGGAAAACCCCAGCAAGCCAAGCACTATATGAACGATTTACACAAGACACATTTACAACCAAACATCGAAACTCAACGAATGTCGTTCGAATCTCCACGAACTACGGTAGAAGTTCGCTTGCTCAACTCCTCGACTTTTTGATCTCACAGTCCTTGACTCTAACACTGAATCACCACAGTGGTCTTTTTTCGTCCTCAGAATCCACCAAGACGAGCTCTCTACTTTGTTTTTCAATCAAGTAGCAATGGTGTGTATGATCTATTTGCTCAATGACTCATAATCTAGTTCCACACCATTCACTGTGTATCTTTGTATATTTTTCTCTATGTCTCGCAGTCTATATCACTTTGTATAGAGTTCTATATCTATGTATATCTAGCACACAGAGATCTTTTTAATACGTACAAGTTTTGGCCTATTTGTATTTGTAGCTTCTCTCTACTCCTCAAAGATAGGCTGGAACTACCTTTTAATTAGTTAAATAGTGTTTGGCTTGAGAGTCCTCAGATATACAATACGTTAAGCAACTTTGGATTTTAATTCGAGCTAATCCTGCCACATGGCTTGAGCTATCATAGGTTGGCTTGAACGAACATGGCTTGAGCCATCATCTCAGCATAATCAGATTGCTCTTGAAAAATTATATGGAATCCATCTATTGTGAAGTTTGAATGTGTTAGCTCACAGAATGTCCTAAGAACGGCACTTTTTTTTGGGGGGGGGGGGGGGGGGGGGGAGGAATTAGGTTCTTTTAAAACAAAAGTGTAACTTTTAGTATGAATAAAAATCAATTTATATTTAGATGAAGCCAAACACTAGGTGATGTTGATGTAACTCAAGATTGCTAACAAGCACAGGTAGCATGCACAAACATTCATCAATTAGCATACACATATTTAGCAGTAAGCAGAGAACAAGAGATTTATAGAGATTCAGCTTAATCCTTGCCTATGTTCTCTCTTCCTCAATCCCCTCGAAGGTATTCCACTATGTAATCTTCTCCTTACACAACTACTAGTTTCTTCAAGTGCCCAACTCACTATTACATTCAAGGATTTATACCAAATCCTTACCAGCGAGAAGCTTCAATCCAAGCTCTCGATTTTACAAGTGAGTTACCTAAGCTACACTCAACCACTAGAGGTTTACAACAACCTTTTCGGAAGTGATGAGGTTACAATATAATGAATATCACTCTCAGAAGTGAAGATAATAAATGTTACAGTTCAATTGTTGCTCTAGGCTGATGATAGTTACAGAGTAATGAGGAAGATTTAGGGCTTCTAGATTTTTGCACTTTAAGATCCTTGTCTCTTGCCCATAAATGAGTTTGAACTTATATACGTATAGTCTCTCACAAGAAATAGCCGTTAGAGCAGTTAAATGTGCATTAAATGCACAGACGGCTAAGACTGATTTAAAAATCTAACCGTTGGAGTGAATTCTCATTACTTACTGAGATTATCAGCAATCTTCTGTTAGTGCTATCAATCTGACTCCCTCCTTTCTTTAGCTGTGATTTTTTTCGAGATTGTCGGCAATTGTTTCACTAGTGTCACCAATCTTGGCTTGCCACATATTTTGATGTTGTCCTTTAACAAAAATGTCAATATTATTTATCTTGTGCTGATACTCAATCTCCCTGCTTCTTTTACCATTTGTTCTTTCACAAGATTGTCAGCATTATTTATTTTGTGCTGCCAATCTATCTCCCTACTTCCTTTGCCGTTTTTCTTTTTCACAAGATTGTCAATAATTCTTTGTTAATGTTAGTAATCAAGTTCCCTGCTGCAGTTGCTATTGCTATCTACACACGTCTTTTATTCCTTTTGCCAATCAGTCTTCACTGATGTGAATATGCTTAAGTTCTACTGATATTTTTGATAACTTTCTGAACTTCTTAAGTATGTTTATACTTTGGTAACCCTTTGTTCATCCAGTTGTTTAGAAATCAACAAACTGATTGTGCTGGTGACGACTTTCACATTGTTAGATTATTGGGTGCCACCGCTTTTCAGCATTGTCGACAATCTTTGATATACTCTCCTTATAAGCTTTTTCCATAATGCTTTAAGGATGACTTCATCAAGCTTTATGATACTTTTAATGAATCACTATGAACATGGGGATTAAGGATCTTTACTGGCCATGGTTGTTATTAATCATATCTATATCCAAGCCACAAGATCCTTTTTTTGCACTTGTCGGCACTCTTATGAAGTGCTGACAAGATCTTCCATGGTACTCCACAGTTCATGATTGCCCATAAAGCTGAACAAGTTTTATCATACTAAGTTGCACACTCAAGTTAAACACATTAATCCATAATGATTGGGTTTTATTATCATCAAAATCATCTATCAGCTATGGAGATCAACCCTTAGGTCAACAGAATGGACACTTGAGCATCGAAGATATGGCCTTTCAAAGTTTCAGCTCTGTATTCTTTAAAGGCTTATACTAAAGCTTGGACAGCTTGTACTTGAATCTCGGACTTATTTGACCCAAACACTACTTGAAACAAGATTACAAGCCAAATATTTTGTTCACGAAATTAGACAATATTAAAAATCTTAATAATCTCCCTCTTTAGCAATTCCGTGACAAAACTTATCTAACTAAACATTCATTACAACTCCAACCCAAGTACTTTAACCAAGTAAAACAAATGGGTATGGAATGCAATGACCTTAGGCAATGTCCTCAGAAGTTTATCAAAATATCAAGATCAATATCAATGATCTTGTAAATGCACATCCAAACACAATACAATCATGTGAAATGCATGTGTGAAAAAAAAATATATAAAACAGTAATCATAACCACAAGTAATATCATAAGTTGAGTTCTGGGCATCATTCTTCTCCCCCTCAAGTCAATAAGTCTCCCCCTAAAATATCTAATCTCATCTCCCCCTTTTTGTCACGAATTGACAAACCATAAATAGACACAAAATAATCATGAGAAATAAGAATACAAATATGAAACAAAGAGATCAATAGGGTAGTAGGAGGTAATGAACTTATGAAGAGAACCAAAAAAAAAAAAACAAAAAAACAAAAAACAAAAGGAAGCTTAAACAATGCTCCCCTAACCAATCAAGACAACTAAAATGTTAAAATGTTGACCATGCACATTGTCATAACTTCAACGGTATCCATACACAAAGTCATATGAATCGAATAATGCTTTTACATTATAAACAAGAACCAAGTGCATAAACTAAAAGAAAATTCAAAACAATTTGTTCCAAGATAATGAAGTTCATAAAATTTCCAAGTGTGTATAAGGTGCCCTCAATGAATATAAACTCTTGTTCAAATTCTAGTTGTGATCTAAATGACTGCACAACATTTGATTTCAAAAGATGATCACATAACTAGAAGTCAAACCAAATTTGCTCCCATACAAGTTTGATGGATGTGGCAATGGAAAACAATGAAAACTCTCCCTCAATATCATATGTTTTTTCACCCTATCTCTCCAAATAACAATTTAGAAAACAATAATGACGGCTTTCACACTAATGAGTAGGCAAGCCTTCTCTATTGATTTATAATATTTTTGCCTTGATTGCAATCAATAGTAGGTTTGCCCAAACTTATAGGTAGCTCTTTCCATAGTTTAACTGTATGTACAATATTTTTTTTTATTTAAGAGGGGGTCTCAATGTTGGTAGAAATAATGATAACGGAAGATGTATAAAGCACCACCAACATTAATTAAGGGAAGCTAATCGAAGGTCAATCTAGCATATGACAATCAATATAATCAAGAAAGACACATAGCAATATGTGATCACATATGTGGACAAACAGTATCAATACCATTAAGCGTGCTCAAGTAACATAGGATAATGCACAAACAGTTATCAATTTGATTTTCATATATAACCTTGAGAAAGATATATTTTTAAAATGTTAATTTTAAAGTAAAGTTTCAATAAGTTTTAACACTTTTAATAGTTTTGAGTTCTATTCTTATCAAATAGACTGTAGGTATAACCACCATTTCACTCTTAAAAAAATATTTTTCACTTCAAATTTTGGTAAATTAAGAAAAAAATGATGGAGTTATATGTACGTTCATAATTTGATAAAACTATTGCAACAATTTCATGGCCTTGTGATTGCCTAAATTAGGCCTATAGCCTTATTTTTAAAATAATCAACACAATATGATACTCCAGAATGTATCATAAGATTAAACTTAAGTTTGATTGAGCAAATGGGAATGGACATATTTGTCGTTGTCAATTCAATTTTATGTACAAAAATATATAAACAACTATTTACATGGTAATAACAAAAAATAAAAGATTAAGCTTCAAAGGGCCTTATTAGGTTTTTTGTGAATGAATTTTCTTATCGATAAAATTGATCTGCCTTCAAACGTTAATCTAGCCCAAACTTCTGTATTTACATCACAAAATTAATTTACTTAAAATGGCCCAAGCTTGCTAAGTGTCACAAGCCAACACTTTCCAAATGAGCAAGACCGTGCGTCGCTTGCCTTGAACAACACCTAGCAAGCCAGCCAAAGGGCACCTCGCATCTTAAGCCAAAACATACATCCAAAGGTGCACAAATGAGCTAGTTTTAAAGCAACAAGCAAACACGCGATTCAAGCAAAAACCCGAGCAATGGGCACATAATTTGGAAACAACAAGATTACTTTTATTATATTTAGCAAAGCTATTCCCTACTACAATTAAGTAGGGAGCTTAGATAGCTTATAGTAGATAAGCACAAACTAGGAACTTTGGACTTACCTTGTTATCCTCCTCTATATATGCTTTTTAAGCCATTTTAAAAAAGACAAGAGAAAACATGACACCCCTTAGGAGTCATAATGGGTTTATAAAAATATTTAGAAGGAATTTGGACAAACCTTTTTACATACATCTATATGGGACCTCAAGCTAGTTTTCTAACTCTTCGAAAAAATTACAACACCTCTCTTCGATAGGGCCAGGACACAACAAACTTAGATGCTGCACCCATTGACTAGGGAAAATCTACGCGTGGATCGGACATGACTCCCACATATTTACACCCTAGACACTATGTACATTAGTGTATGAGTTGGCACAAGACAAGAAAATGAGAGTGTGGCCCCGGCATGGTTTTGCTCGTGACACTCTCCCCCACTTATGCAGTTGACGTCCTCGTAAACTTTGAGGCGAGATACTTCTCGAGCTTGTCCATGAACAGTTGCAAGTCTTCCCCTTTCTCTTAGCTGATCTCCTTGTCCCGAAGATCCTTCCACTTTATTAAGTACTCCAGGCATGGACGCCTTGCCTTGACCACTCTGTCGGCAAGAATGTCTTCAACTTACTTCGGCACTAATGGCTTGGCGTTGATGGTTACTCCTTTAGACATGTTGTGAATTGAATATTCCTGATCTGCATGGTAGAGCTTAAGACAACTTATGTGGAACACTGGATGCACTTTCATCCAGGCTAGAGGCCCGACCTTATAAGACGCTTTCCCAATCTTGGACACAACCAGAATAGGCGCTTCGTACTTTTGCACCAGGCATCTGTTGCGGTTGCAAAGGAATTTAAGATGTTCAAGCGTTAGCTTCACTAGCACAAGGTTTCCAATTTAGAACTTGAGCAACCTTCTTCCCTGATTTGCCCACTTTTCCATTCTCTCGGAATCCTTTTCTAAGTAAGGTCTTGCTACTTCATTCCCCTGCTCCCATTCTTTGGTGAAGTTGTAGGCTCTCAGAGACTTCCTGGTATAAGGCACATCCACTGTGTGGGGTATTAATGACTACTAACCTGTAACAATCTCAAAAGGGCTCTTGTTAGTGGAAGAACTCTTTTGAGAATTGAAACAAAATTAAGTTACGTTAAGTAATTGCACCCAATTTCTTTGGTTAGCATTGATAAAATGGCGCAAATACTCTTCAAGTAGCCAATTGAAAAGCTCCGTCTAGCCATCAGTTTATGACTGGTAGCTAGATGACATGTCCAATTGTGAACTGAGGAGCTTGAAAGGTTTTGGCCAGAAGGTCCCCGTGAATCTTGAATCTCGATCACTGACAATGTTTTTGGGCACACCCTAATACTTGACAATATGTTTAAAAAATGAACAAGCTATCTCCTCTGTTGGGCAATACTTTGGTGCTTAGATGAATGTGGCATACTTAGAGAACTAGTCCACTATTACCAAAGTAGCGCCAAGAACTCCACCTTTCAGTAAGTTACTGATGAAATCAAGTGAGATACGTTCTCAAGGCCTCCTTAGAGTGGGAGTGGCTCCAATGACCCAACTATCTTGGCTCGCTCTGTCTTGTCTTACTGGCAAGTGAGACAAGTATTCGTATAATCCATCACATCATCTTTCAGATGGAGCCAATAGCAGCCCTGTTTTAATAACGCCATTGTTCACTACCACCCTAGGGTGGCCAATTCACAAGGTGTCATGGCACTCTCGCATGAGCGCCCTCTGTAGGGCACCAGCTTTGGGTACATAAACTCAGTTCCCTTTGGCCATAACTAAGTCGTTCTCAACCCAAAATTGGTTTGTCTTCCTTTCTTTGGGTAGTTGCATGATGGTTTGTGCCATAGGATCTTTTAGTAAGTTCTCCTTGATTCTTTCCCGCATGCTTGTAGTGACCTCGCTAGCTGAAAGGTTCGCCACCAACTTGATAGCGGCAACCTCAGCCCTACAACTCAATGTGTTAGCCATCTGGTTGGTGTAACACGTCTTGTACTCTAGATTAGATGTAGCCATGGGCTTGCTAGCCCGAAAGGCCTGTCCAAGCTCACCCACAAATTGCAGGGCTTGAAAATTATTTTAGGCCCAATTAGTTTAATAGGTGGGCTTGGAAATTGTCTTTGAAGCCCGGCTCAGCCTGGCCCAAAATATATATAAAAATATATATATTTTATATTTTAATATTATATATATATGTAATTAAATTTTATGTTATTCAACATTATTTATAGAGAAGAAAGTTATATATTAAACAAATTTTTTGTTAAATGGGCGAGCTTGAGAATGTAATTTTTTTAATTGGGCAAGCTTGGAATTTGGTTTTGGGCCCGATGAGAAATTTTTTTTGTGTAGGCCCGACCCAGCTCGCCTAATGTCCACCCTTACTCTTGATCAAAGTCAAATTCAGCAAGATGCTCCTACCATTTTGCTTGTTTTGGGATGAATTTAGGCTGAGTTAAGAAGTAGCTAATGGCCATATTGTCAGTTTTCACCCCAAACTTGAACCCCAACAATTAGTGCCTTTACACCTGAAGGCAATGCACTCCCGCAAGCAGCTCCTTCTCTTGTGTAGTGTATCTCTTCTCAGCGTGAATCAGTTTGCGACTTTCATAAACAACTAGATGACCCTCTTGAAGAAGCACTCCACCAAGGGTGAAATTCAAAGCGTTAGTTTGCACCACAAAAGGCTTGGACACATCCAGTAAGACCAGGACTGGATCACTCATCACGACCTCCTTCAAGTCATAAAAGGCTCCTTGGCATTCCTTTGACTAATCCTAAGCTTTGTCTTTCTTCAGCAAGTCAATTAAGGGGGCAACCCTCTTTGAATATCCTTCAACGATCCACCTATAGTAGTTGGCTAGCTCTAAGAAAGAGCATAGCTCAAACACATTAGTTGGGGCCTTCCATTCTTGAATTGTCTTCACTTTGTTCATGTCCATCCGAATATGCCCCTGCTGGATAGCGTGCCCAAGAAACTTTATACGCTCGTATGCAAAGGAGCACTTATCTTCCCTGACATAGAGGTGATTCTCTCCTAGCTTCTTGAACACCATCCTCAAGTGCTCTATGTTCTCCTCGAGGCTTGAGTTGTACATTACTATGTGATCTAGATACACCACCACAAACTTGTCCAGGAGGTCATGAAACACCTGGTTCATTAATATGCAAAAAGTGGCTGGGCGTTGGTTAAGCCGAATGGCATCACAAAGAACTCGAATGCCTCGTATCGAGACACATAAGTGGTCTTTGGTTCATACCCATCTGCTATGCGCACTTGATAATAGCCTGACTGCAAATCGAGCTTGGTGAAGAACTTGGCATTACAAAGTTGATCGAAAAGATTCACGATCAATGGGATAGGCTACTTGTTCTTCACTATCACCTTATTGAGAGCCCAATAGTCCACACATAGTTGTAGACTCCCATCAGGCTTCTTTTGGAAAAGCACCGAGGCTCCAAATGGTGCTTTGGATGGGCAAATAAAGCTTGCTTTAATTAACTCATCCAATTGTTTCCTTAGCTTCGCGAGCTCAGGAGAAGCCATTCTATACAGCCCACGAATAGGAGGCTTCACTCATGGTAACAATTCTATTTCATGATCCAATAGGTGTTGTGGATGTGGTGCTTTGGGGAGTTCTTTGGGTATTAAATCCAAAACTTCACGTAGATAGCTATCGGTACGGGTCCTTGTTCTATTGCCTCCTTTGTAGCCAAAGCTGCCACGAATGTTGGTTCACTGTGCTTCACCTTTTAAGTGCATAACTGATAGGAACTTGTCTTTAGAGGGTTAAGCCACAGTGGGAACAATGCAGGGGTCCTCCCTAATCAAGCACAATGAGCTAGCAAAGGGCATTGTAATGGCCTTAATGTCCTACATAAACTCCCAGCCCAAAATCACTTGGAAATCATCCATAGGAACGATGGTGAATTTAGCATGCCCTTCCTAATTTTGCAACTTCATTAGCACCAATTTGGCTACTCCTTGGATGGGCCTTGCTACTAAATTCACTACCTTCATCTTGCTTGAGTCCTTGTCTAGCTTTAGGTCTAAGCGAACCCCCTCCGTGTTTGACACAAAGTTGTGGGTGGCACCAGTGTCAATTATGGTCCTCGTCACCTTGCTATTGATGTGCAAATCCAAGAACATTAGGCCTTTGGGCGAGACCTTCTCTGCTTTAGCTTGCTTTTTGAAGGCATTAAGCAAGCACATGGAAACCATTCATGGGGCTCCTTTAGCTTCCTCTTCTGCGTCTTGTTGCTGTGCATCACTTGGCAAGGAAGCTTGTAAAACATTTAAAGCTTGTCTATGGGGGCATTCATATACTTTATAGGGATCGCTACATAAAAAGCATTTAATGAATTTAGGCTTATCTTCTGTTGTGTTGGGTGCCTGAGACTTTGGTTGGAACTTGGAGGAATAAGTGCCCTTGTCGCCTCCGCCACTTTATTCCTTGTTGGCCTTGACAAACTTTTTATCACCGCCACTTGACCCACTCAATGAATCATTTTTCTTGTTCGTGAAGGAGGATGAGGCATCAGAAGTGTAGTCAATCAAGTGCTAAGTCACGGCTTAGGTGGTTGCCAAGTCTTGCACTCATTGCCTTTGGAGCTCAGTGCGAGTCCAAGGCTTTAGGCGTTCCAAGAAATAGAACATTTTGTGCTTCTCTAATATGTCCTAGATGTTCAACATTAGCTCGAAGAATTGTTTAACATATTCCCTCACAATCCCCGCATGCTTCAAATCTCCAAGCTGCGCTGAGTAATGTACTTAAGGTTTTCGAGAAAGAATTGGGCCTTCAATTCCCTCTTCAAGTCTTCCCATGTGTCAATGGTGCAGCAGCCATAAAGGATTTCCTCATGCTTTGTGCACCACCATAGTATACTATCATTACTTAAATATATTGTAGCCATGGTGACCTTGGTCTCTTTCGAGTTGGCCTTGACGGCTTTGAAATATTAATCCATGATAAAGAGATAGTTCTCTAACTCTTTGGCATCCCGTGCTTCATTGCAGGCCTGGGGCTCCAGAACGCACACCTTTGTCGTGTCAAAGATTGAGGTGTAAGGGGCCGAGTTATCGACTGCCTGCATTAGCAAGTTTAGCTTGGTGTTAATCTCATCCAACTTGCTTTTCAGCTCTTTCACCTTGTCCCGAAGCGCTTCCGTGTCAGTGAGCTCGCCTAGTGGCACTAGCCCGTGGTGTCTCAGGTGCCTTGCTTACTTTCACAAGGTCTAGTTCATCACTGAGCCTGGCCAAGTTTTCCATCATCTCGAGTCTTAGCCTTTCCATTTCCACCTCCATCTCATCGAGGCAATCTTATGCTAACTTCTTTGGAGGCACGGTTCTCAGATCTTTCAAGCAACAACCGTGCTATGATATCAAATGTTACAGGCCAACAGTTTCGAAGTGAGCAAGATCGTGTAGCGCTTGTCTTAGACGACACCAAACAAGCCAACCAAGGGGCACCTCGCAAATTAAGCCAACACACACACTTAAAGGTGCATAAGTGAGCAAGTTTTAACTCAACAAGCTAGCACACATGCGATTAAAGCAAAAACTCGAGCAATGGGCACACAATTTGGAAGCAACAAGATCACTTTTATTGCATTAGCAAAGCTATTCCTGACTACAATTAGGTGGGGAGCTTAGATAGTTTACAACCAACAAGCACAAACTAAGGACTTTGGACTCACCTTGCTATCCTCCCTTATATATGCTTTCAAAGTCAATTTAAAAGTGAGAAGAGGAAACATGACATCCCCTTGAGAAGTCAAATGGGACTACAAAAATATTTGTAAGGAATTTGGACAAACCCTTTTACATACATCTATATGGGACCCTAAACTAATTTTCTAGCCGTTTGAAAAAATTACAACACCTCTCCTCGATAAAGCAAGGATACGAATAACTTGGATTCCATACCCCTTGATGAGGAAAAATCTAAACATGCATCCGACACGACTCCTACATATTTACAGCCTAAACACTATGTACATTAGTGTGTGGGTTGGCACGAGGTAAACAAATGAGGGCGTGAGCTCAGCATGGCTTGGCTAGTGACACTAAGCAATATGACATAATATTGTAGTCATGAGGTGAATAATGCTTAATGAAGTATTTATTTCTTGTTTCACCACGTATAATTAAGCAAGCATAGGCCGGCAACTTTTTCTTTGTTTTGTTTTATTTAAAACCGTTGCCTAAAAATTGAACAAAAGAAAAATGAGATATCATAAAATAGTGATGATGTAGCACTCCATGGTTCGATACTGTAGTGAAACTTCTAGTAGATTGTCGCCAAGTTCAATCACATTGATTTAGGTATTTTGCAATTTCTATAAGAAAGAAGAAACCTTCATGGATCAGATCAAAAGAAAATGAAGATAAAAATAATAAAATAAAATAAAATAAAACAAAACTTGGGTCCCAAGCCTTATGAATCCATACTTTTGTTTTTCTAGTCAAGACAAACCTAAGAAATATGAATCCTATGACACTTAATGGCTAGCTTGTCTTATGCTACTTAGTGTTTAGGGTTGAGTTCTATACTATTAGAATGTGCCGACAAAGGTACAGCTTAGGAGATTTTATAGTCAAGGTCGTGAATATCGTTGAATAGGATTCATGGAAGTAAATAGACTATTATATCCAATGTCAACATTATAACAGCAGTTCTCATGGATTGAGGAACAAGGCATCGAGTGGAACTATGGATGAACTCCCTCTCGATATTGTCTTCGACAGCTTTTCAATGATACCTGTAAAGTCCCTGCTGCAATGGAGGTGTGTCTCCAAGCTCTGGTACAACATCATTGACCATCCGTTCCTTACTAACGTGCACTTAACACGAGCCCTGGAAGAACGAAGTATGCTGCTTCTATCTTATCCCAACCGCAGGCAGAAAACCATGAGTTTGCGTCTAGTAGAAGAAAGTGACAGAACATTGAAGGCAATTGAGACTTCAATTGCAAAGTTGAATTTGAACGAGTGCACTCTAGAGGGTTCCTGCAATGGATTACTTTGTTTTGCATATAGCAAGAAACAGTGTTTCGTTCTGTCAAATCCTTTTCGAAAGGAATTTCTTACCCTGCCATTAGGAACACTCCATTCTCCTCTTCATGTGTCGGGCATGGTGAGTTTCGGCTTGGGGTTCAATAATTCAACTAATACCTACAAAATTGTTGGTGTTGTTTGCCGGGAATTGGATTCGAATGTTTCAAGGGTTAAAGTTTACAGTTTGGGTACTAGCTCATGGAAAGAGATAGTTGAAGTTCCTCTTTATCCTGTGCATGGCAAGCAGGTATTTGCTCATGGAGCTTTGCATTGGCTTGTTAGCCCTTTCTCCACACATGA
The DNA here is from genome assembly GCA_033060915.1 of Euryodendron excelsum. Taxonomy (NCBI): domain Eukaryota; kingdom Viridiplantae; phylum Streptophyta; class Magnoliopsida; order Ericales; family Pentaphylacaceae; genus Euryodendron; species Euryodendron excelsum. Next base: position 44,447,401 of record CM065380.1, on the reverse strand, counting down.
AAATTTGGAGGGCTTGACGGTTTCTTTTGATGTTGGGAAGGAGAAATTCAGCTTGACTTCTCATCCCAACTTTGATTCAAAAGACAGTGCATTGTTTCAGTTGCTTGGTTTGAATGGTAACCTGGCCATGATTGATCTTTCATGTCACACAAAAATTGACATATGGGTATTGAAAGAATTTGAAATGAAAGAGTGGGTCAAAGAACATAGAATTGATATTCACGCACCATGTGGGAGATCCGATAATGGACGCATTGAAGTCATAGGGTTTTGGAAGCATAGTGAAATATTGCTGAAATTCGATGAAGGATTGTTCATTTATAATCCAAAAACTGGCCTAAGGTACACCCAGAGTTTGGGTCTCGAATCTGATTCAACTGTAATTCACAGTCATCGGGGGAGCCCGATTTCAATCTCTAAGGTTATGGCAGTTTTCTAGGGAGTTTTTTTTTTTTTTTTTGGACAGTCAGTATATTGAATTCACATGTCGCAACTTGATTATTGTTATGATGCAAAATTTGGCTTCCATATTTTGTAGTCTGTAACTGAAGTTATTGTTGAGTTTTTATGCTGGTGACTAACTTTTTTGCCATTTTGCTCGTTATCATCCTCATACATCCGTCACCTAATCTTCCCAAAATATAATTTGTTTTTTATAGCCCTAATTTTTCCTGAGTTGAGGAATTCTTAAAAGGAAAATATATATATACACACACGTACACATATATATCATGAAGGTGGGCTGCCAAGATCAAAGATTAGACTCGAATTAGCTAAAGATTTTCGCATCAAAATTCTTCTTTTCTGTTTCTACATTTTGTAAATTGAAATAACGAATAGAGAGAGTCATGCACGCAAGTATATAGATAGATTAGTAACATAACAATATAGATAGATTAGTAACATAAGTATATGGATAGATTAGTAACTTTGTGTCACTACATTGTTGGAATCGTCATGTTAAATTGTTGTTAATTTAAGTACTGCTGTGGCTTTGTAATTCTCATCATAGGTACTAAGCAAGGGACCAAAATGTAGCCAAAATTGTGAAGATTCTCTCTTTATTGTTCAGCGTCAATAACTATTAAACATTTACTTAATGATGTTAAACTACAATTTTCAGAAGATGCATGAAATGCCTTCTAGCTCTCAAAAGATTGGGGATTAAGAAAATTCATTATGCTTAATTTCTCCATCAAACTGCATATATTTTCTTTTTCCTTTTTTCTTTTTTTGTTTTGAATGGTGAAACTGCATATATTTTCTTATTAAACTTGTAATTCAAATGGCTACGTTTTCTTCTTCTTTTTTTTTTTTTAAATATGGTAACATCAATGGAGATGTCAGCATATAATGTGGAAGCATTACAAATGTTTCCTTAGCAAAAAGAAAAAAATCTTTCATCGCAACACAAAACTAACTACACTCATCTAATTTATCACTTAATACATGCTTGTCTTCTTTCTCATTTTCAATCACACAAATATCAGTACCTCTAAGAAGATTTCATAATCTAGCCTTCAGTTGTCCAATTTATGCACCTAGATAGTGAATTTAATACTAAAATCAATAACTTTAACAGAAATAAAAAATTTGATTTCGTGGATAAAATGTCAGGTTGCCACCATTAATTGACAATTTCTAGATCTTAGTAGTGACTAGTGAGAATGTGATAGATCATGCTTATTCATGTATTTGAGGAGTGGGAGAGGGAGAACAAGCACCAAACTACCATATGAGAGACATGGAACCTGTAGATAGTGTGGTTGACCCACGGTTACTCAAGTGGGCCATCTTTTTCATACCCCGAAATATACATTGAGAGACTGAGGCCCAAGGGCAGAGAAGCACCGAACAGGTCAGACTGGGGGGTATCAAGATGAAGATGGAGAGATACTAGTTGTTAATATTGAACTGGCCAACGTACCATTTTTTTATTAATACGGTACGTACCATTGTCAGTGCATTATCGGATACCATTTCAAATTTACCGCTATAAGTATTATAAAGTTATGAGAATACATATTTGTCGCGCCTCGGCTTTTAAACCATGCCCTATTAGCTCGGGAAAAAGCACGGTATTCTCTCTGTTAGAACTTATCCTCCTGAAAGGACAAGTGTAGCGGGATTTGAACTTGATTTGATTTAAGGGCTTTTTTTAAAAAAAAAAGAGAGTCATTACCTAACATAGTAAAAAATATGTTAGGTAACCTAAAACTAAGTGTAATCCGAAGATTAAATTTAAGTTTTTTGAAAAGGTTTTGAAAATGTCCTGTTTAAAAAGTTTTTCTTTTTTGAAAAAGAGGTCTTAATAACCTTTTGAAAGCTTTTTTGAAAACGTGACTCTGATTTTGGTCTTTGAAATAGAAATCTATGGTCCGAGGTTTAATTATGTGTAGAAAAGATATCCTAAGATCATTACCCTATCATGTCCTTTCGGTACCTACATGTCAAATCACCTTTAATTCACTCACTTGAATAGCCAATTACTATTATCCACTTAATATCCATTTTAGAATTTTAAAAAATTGGTTTGGTTATTGTCGCGCTCAGATTTTTCGCACTTGAAAAATACACACACAAGTGAAAAAAATACTGTACTCTCTCGTTAGAACTCACACTCCTAGAAGAATGAGTGCGACTAGGTCTAAATTGAAAATTAATTTGAATAAAGGACTTTTAAAAAAATTTTGGAGTCGCCACCTAACTTTATTAAGGTGAGTTAGGTCACCTAAAAACTAAGCACAATCCGAAGACTACACTTTGGGTTTTTGAAAACGATTTTGAAAATACCTCCTCAAAAGAGGGTTTTTAAGAAATAGGTTGTTTGGCAACCTTTGAAAAACATTTCAGCCTTTTTTTGAAAATAAACTCTATTTTGGTCTTTGAAAATAGTGATCCTAGGTTCGGAGGTTGGTTACGTGTAGGGAAGACGCACTAAGCCATCACTCTACCCCACCCTACTCTTGCAGTACCTACATGTTTATTTACCTTAAATTCACCTTTGAGAGTCTTCAACTAACAAATATTCAATCCTATCCACTTTAGAAAAAGAATGTTTAAAAATATATGATGCATGATATGCAAGTGTAAGAAAAGAGAGTTTGAAAATTGATTTGGAAAGAAATTGTTTCGATTTGAAAGAGATTTGAAAAAAAAAGACTTGAAATTGTAAAGTTTTAGAAATTGGAAACAGAAATTTAGAAATAGAAATTTGGAATTAGAAAAATAGATTGTGGAATTGAAAACTTGAAGAAGATGGTTGAATTGGAGATTTGAAAGAAGTTACGAAAATAGAAATTTGAAAATGTTGTGTAATTAGAGATTTTAAAGAAGTTGTGATTGCACCCATGAGGTTTGACTACGTATCCTTTTGAAGGAATCTGGTCAATCGTAGTTTGGACAAGAGTCCCATAGAAAATAGAAGGTTTTGATTTGAAAAAGAGATTTTGATTTGAAGAAGGATTTGGACTTGTTTTGGAAAAATTGAGGTTTAGAAAACCTAGACTTAGGAAAGATAAGATTTAGAAAGGACTTGAGGTTTAAGAACGATTTGACTTGAATATTGGACTTGGAAGATTAAGGAAATATTGGATTTAGGAAAGGTTCGAATTAAGAAAGTTTCATTTTAGGAAAGTTTCGATTCAGGAAAGTTTCATTTTTGAAAATTTACGTTTTAGGAAAGTTTTGGTTTAGGAAAGGTTTCGAATTAGGAAAGTTCCATTTTAGGAAAGATTTCGATTTAGGAAAGCTTTAAAATAAGAAAGGTTTTAAATAGGAAAGGTTTGAAATTTGAAAGGTTTGAAATGGGAATGTTTCGGAATAAATAGGAAAGTTTTTAAAGTAAGAAAGTTTTGAGTTTAGAAAGTTTTAGATTTGGAAAGATTTAAAGTTTAGGAAAGTTTAGAAATAGGGAAGTTCTGAAAGATTTGAAAAAGTTAGATTTGAAAAGGGATAAATTAGGAAAGATTTGGAAGCTTAAAGTTTAAGGAAAGATTAAAAAGTTTAAGTTTTGGAAACTTTAAGGTTTAGGAAAGTATGAGATTAAGAAGGAGTGGATTAGGAAAGGTTTATACTAGGAAGGATTGAGATTCCTATTTCCTAAAACAAGATATTGGATTTTGGTTTCTAAAGAGGATGATTTGATTTTATTTTCAAAAACGGAGGATAGGATCTAGTTTCTTAAATGGGAGATTGGACTTGATTTCCTAAAGAGAAAATTGAATTTAGCATGGATTTGGGAAGAGGGAGTTTTAGAAACCCTAGATTTGAAAGACTATAGTTTTAACACAAAAAATAGATTTTTGGATTCAAGGTTTTGATGTAAACAAGAGATTTTAGAAACCTAGGTTTTAAGGCAAGATTGAAAATCATATTTTTGGGAAGGAAAATTAGGCTTTCCTAATCAATGGCTCTAAAGTTTAACTTGGACTTTCAAAAAAGTGATTTCTGGAAAGCAAGTTTTTAGAAAGGGAGATTTTTGGAAAGAAATCCTAGAGAGGAGTTTTTAGAAAGTGAATTTGAAAAGTGAGATTTTAGAGAGAGAGGTTTTAGGAAGAGTTTTTAGGAAGAGATTTTAGGAAAAAGATTTTTGGGAAGAGTTGTTTAGGAAGAAAACGTAAGGAGCATTTTTGGAGAGTGAACTTTGAGAAAAGCGTTTTTGGAAAGGAGTTTTTAGAAAAGATGTTTTTGGAAAGAGATTGTTGGAAGGAAGTTTTTGAAAACAATTTTGGAAAGGAGATTGGAGAGAGTTTTTAGAAAGTACGTTAAAAAAGAGGTTTTTTAGAAAGAGAGGTTTTTGAAAAGAAAGTTTTTAGAAAGTCTATAAAAATATCTCACTTTCCTAAAGCGATTCTAATCATAAGAAGATTAGAACCACTTTAAGATAGTGGTTTTGAAAACAACGAGGATTTAAAAATATAAACCGTGTTGGCCACTTTAAATGTAACACTTTCCTAAAGCAACCCTAGCCATGGAAAGGCTAGAATCACCCTAGGATTGTGATTTTGAAAACAAGTTTTGAAATAGAAGATTTTGATACAAGTTTTGAAAACAAATTTAATGTAAGTTTTGAAAACGAGTTTGAAAACAAGTTTAGAAGAATGCAAGATCATGATATGCACAATGCAAGTTGGGGTCGTGAACATACAAGGTTAAGGCTTCACCACATAATCAAAGGGGCCAAACCCACGTGGTCTCCGATTAGACTAAAAGAAAGCCTCCGACACGGTGACCCTCTAACAGCCTAATCCTACACATGCACCGAGAAGTCCCTTGTTTCAAGCATGCAAAGAAAGGGGGGGGGAAGAAGATGGGGGATTAAAATAGAAGAAAACCTAAGTAGGTTAGGAGAGAAAAGAAAGGGAGAAGATGCGTAAACTTAAAGAGAAAGCCTACCTTGTGTCTTGTTTATTTTCCTTTGCTTTGCGCGTCTTGCTTTTCTTACTTTGCTTCGGTCTCCGCTTCAGTCTTCGTCTTGATCTTCGAGAACTTCAGTTTGCAGCACTTCAAGTTTTCAATGGAAGCTTTAGAGACTAGTGTATAAGTGTATGTGAGTGTATATGAGTGTATAGGAGGTTAGGGTTTGTGTATGGAGGCTAGGGTTTAGAGAACCTAAAGAAGCTAGGGTTTAGGGAGGCTACCAGCTCTGTATAACAAAAATGGAAGTTTTTAGACTGAGTTTGTAGACCTCTTTCATGTTGGAGGAGGCTCTGTATTTATAGAGAGAGGGATGACCTAGCACCTGTTACAGTAGCGCTAGGCCAAATATTGGCGCCAAGCCACTTAGGGTTATGAGTTTTGCAAACGTATTTGGAAAAGGGGCTGGAAACTTTCCATTAGTTTTTAAAACTTTAGGGTCATAAAATTTTTTTTGAATATCTCACTTATAGTTGAATAATCCTATTCATTGAAAGATTAGGGTTGCTTTAAGAATGTGATGTTTGAAAAAAGACTTGTGAAAAAGGTTTTTGAAAAGCATTTAGGGTTCGACACCCTATATGGACCTTAGAAGGTTACACTTGATGTGTCACTTTCTCTAAGGAAATCTTAACCATGAGAGAGTTAAGATCATCTTAGAGTTGTGAGTTTTAAAATCACTTTTGAAAATAACTTGTGGAAATAGTAAGTGTCTAGCCATTTTTGTCAAGACAAGTTTAGAAGAATTCTTAAAAACATTTTGGAATAGGGTATGGAAGAATTAGAAAAGACTTTTGAATTAATTTTTAAAATTCAAGAGAGTAGAATCTTTTTGAATGCATGACATGTAAATGATCTTTGTAATTGAAAAAGGGTTTGAAAGAAGTTTGGAATTGGAGTCTTTGAAGCCTTCTAACCATGGTTAGGATGACCAAAGATCAATTAACTCGGGTTAGATTAACCTAAGATTGGACAACTAAGATTAGGTTGGACTAGGGTTGGATTGACCTAGGGTTAGCTAACTAGAGTTAGGTTAGCCTAGGGTTAAGGTGACCTAGGGTTAACTAACTTGGGTCAAGTTAACCTAGGGTTTGACAACTAGAATCAAGTTAACCTAGGGTTGAAAGGTGGTTTTGAACTAGGGTTTGGATCTAGTGGTTTTGGAAAGATGGTTTTATACATAAAACTTGAAAGTGTGTTTTGAAAACCATTTTATGAAAACCACTCAAGTGAGTGTTGGGTTTATATGGTTGGTATTTGAAAACCACTCAAGAGGAGGTTGTCTTGAAACTATTTCAACCACGAACTCAAGAGAGTAAAACTTTTGAAAACCAATATATGAAAGGTAGTTTTGACAACTTTTTTTTTATTGAAACCTAAATAGAATGAATTTTTGAAAATCCTTTTTGAAAAGGGAGTTTGGAAAACCACTCTTAAGATGTTAAAAACCACTCCCAAGAATAAGGGCTCCTATGGTCAATTTGAGGGAAGTCACTCTAAAGAGAATTTCATGGGACCATTCCAACTACAATATTCAAGAGAGCAAAACTTCTAGAAATCAAAATGGAAATGGAAGTCTTGGAAAACCACTTTTATACAAATTAAAAAGAATGAACTTTTGAGAACCCTTCTTGAAGAGGGTTGTTTTGGAAATCATTTTTGGGGTGTAGAAAACTACTCTAGTGAGCTAGGGTTTCTATGGTCAATAAATGAGGAGACCACTCAAGAGAGGGTTCCATGATGACCACTTCAACCACAAAATTCAAGAGAGCAAAACTTTGAAAATCAAAGTGAAATATAAGGTTTAAAAACCATTTTTATGTAACTTGAAGGTGATAAAATGAAATGATGCAAAATAAAGCTAAGAGGCCAATGGAGGGCTTTCTAGAACATGAAAACTTGGGGTTTCATCCTAGGCTTCAAGGAACCAACTCCTAGCAATTTTTAGAAAACCACTTTTATAAGGATGACAATAGTAAGAGCAAAGTCAAGCATGCAATCCATGAGTATAAGGGCCATATGCAAAGGGGGTCGTGAAGACATACAAGGGTAAAAGGCCACACCACATTGCAAAGTGCTCCAAGGTTATACCATCTTAAAGTAGGCTAGTGAAAGATCCCCTTATATGGTGACTCTCACAAACTTTCCTCTAGGCATGAACTAGGAGCTCACTTATTTTAAGCATATAAGAAAGGAGGGTAGAAGATGAGAGTTTAAAATAAAGAATAGCCTAAGTAGGCTTGGAGAGAAAAGAGAAGAGTGAGAATGACAAAATGTAAAAGAGAATACCACCTTTGTCTTCAAACCACTTTCAAGCTTCCATAGATAACTTGTCTTGAACTTGAATGGCCTTAGAGAGGCTTGAAGGGGCTGAAAATGGCTCTTCTATAACATTGAAAGCTTTGTAGGTAGAGTGTATAGGTTAGAGAGAGCTTAAATCTAACTTAGGTGCTTAAAGGGTGAGGTGTATATAGAATTTTGGAGTTTAGAGGTTATTTTTGTAGGGCTTCACTACTGTTTTCAATTATGAAATATGCAGAGGGGGATGCTTGTATTTATAGGCAAACAGGCGAAGGGTAGCGCATGTACTACATGTGCCAGGGCAAAAAATTTTGCCTTAGCGCATGCGCCAGTACTATTCTATTAGTTGAATACCATGTGACACACTATGTATTGACTCAACTTGAGGAGCAAGCAAAGTTTTGATTGATTTGATCATAATCTGGGTGCATGTAGCATATGCTCTGCCACCGAAAATTTTCATGTTAACTTTGCCTCAAATAATTGTGCAATTTGGGAAAGATTAGGGGAAATCGGTCACGTCCACAATGTTCTCCTCCTGTTTCTCAAGGACCAAAAATTTTTAGGAAGCTTGAAAGGTGTTCGGAAGAGTGAGATATCATCTTAGGAAGTGTGTATGAAAACACACTTTTGCAGAGCGTCTGTGATACGCTCCGTGGATGTTCAAAAGTAGCAATTTTTGGGCCACGTGATCAGGGCCTTCAAGGGATGATCTCTTCAATTGGACCATACCGATGAAAAGTGCTTTGGAAATACTTTTGAGAATTTTCTAATTTACACCTTTCTCAAGTTGTTTGATAGTGCGTGATAATTAGGTTAGAGGAAAAGACATCCTTAGCGGAGCGTTTATAAGATGCTCCAGGGGTTTTTGAAAGTGACAATTTTTAAGCCATGTGATCGAGGGTTTCAAGAAGCGATCTATTCAATTAAGCTGTATCGATAGAAAGATCTTTGGACAAGCTTTTGAGAATTCTCTGATTTATACATTTCTCAAGTTATTTGACGGTGTGTTATAATCAGGGAATCGGGAGAAAAAATAACCCTACTGGAGCGTCTGCGAGATATTCCAAGAGACTTTCGTCGACTTGAAAGTGTTTAGAGTCACGGGACTCACCTTGGATTGAACATGGATGTATAATAGGAACTGCCAGTTTAGTGCCCAGAGCTAGTGTGGTTTCGGGGCACACTTGGACCACAAGGGGTAAAATGGTCACTTTGACCGGAATGGGTTGAAAAGAGTCAGGATGGATTGTAATGGAATTTTAGGCATGCCGAACTAAGTGGGGATGGTTCTAAAAGGTATATTTATTATCTGGAGAGATTTGTGCCATGTTGGCATGTCTATGGGCAAAATAATCATTTTTTACTAGAATTGACTGGAACAGGATCGAAATTGGTCGGGATGGCACAATGAATACGCCTAATTGTCTAAGGATATTTTGAAAGTGTGGACTTATCATCTTGAGGGATTTTGAATTTTCTTAAAAATGTGCCTGTAGTGGGGGCCCACAAGGGTGATTAGGCCTTAATTGAGCCCAATGGGCCACAGAGGCAATTGGTAAACTGGATTGGATTTAAATTGAATGGATTTACCATCTTAAGGAAGATATGTCGGATTGGATCAGATTGGATGATGCCCGGGGTCGTTTTGGTTATTGGGCTTCTAGTGGGCGTGGAGGGTCAGAGAAGCGGTTGACTTGATTAGACAGAGGTTTGAAGGTTGGTTTGGGCTTGAATATTCTTGTGGGGTTTTAAAAGGGAGTTTAGTCAGGCTGGAGATTGTCAAGTGGGTAAAAATGGGGTGCTTACATTATTTACTTACAAAAACATAATATAAAATATATTATCCAACCCAAGTATATATTTAAAAATGTTTAAAGACATGCTAATTGTCTAGTACATGTTTAACACAAATTTTTATAAAAATTAATCATCAAATACAAGAAAAATAAATTATTTTAGAATGAATTACAAGAAATTTAGCACTAGTAGCTAAATTTGGTATTGGCCGGTACCGCCAGTATTGATCAGTAGTTGTCGTTACTGGCTGGTACCTTAGCGGTATGGATCTTAACTTGTTTTATATCGTTTTATGATTGGTATAGTATGTACCGCCTAGTTTTCACCAATACGGTACAATATTGATAACTTTGGGAGAGATAGGATCTCATGAGAATAATGATGAGCTCCCTTACACACATGGCCCAGTACGACGAGAGATTTGAGAGCATTAAAGACCTAAGTACAAGAGGCAAGAGTGGTCTTCTTCGAGAAGAAGAAGATAATCGCTACCTTAGAGATTCTGAGGGAGCACTCAAGCTAGATGGCAGAGTATAGAGTAGCAAACCATCACTGTAATAGAAATAGTTACAAGTAGTCCCCTCTTTTGGGACGCGGAGGTGAACATGATTTGGATGGCACGAATAAAGGAATGTTAAGGACACAATGTGCACGACTCGTGATACCTACTGGGAGAGCCCCACATGGCTGTCCTCAACCTGGAAAGTAGATCAGAGAGAATATTCCTAGGTGGTCCATGTTACACGTGTTGACCCTTGAAAGATTCTTGGTGCTCAAGCACTTAAAAACCTTTATAAATAATCAACTTCACTTTGCCAAGAGAAAGAGAGGCCTTTCTTCTTCAAAGCTAAGAAGGAGAGAAGCCAAATCTTGGATTAGGAGAGAGTTTCTAAGCAATATTATTCTGTCATTTCCTTTTTGGCTCTGCTTGCTCTGTTCTTAGCCTTTATACATCACCACCTCTAGTCCTTGATTGATCAAACACCTTTTTTTACCTCCTAGCATGAACCGTAAGAAGAGAGTCCTCCTTCTTACCCCTCTACAGAACCATATAACTATCCTTCTAAAAATTCCTAATTCCTGGATTACTACACTTGAGGGCGTGTTTTGATTTTTTTGAATCTAACTCTAGGTCTTCTTATTTATTATGTATTCATTCAAGCATTCATCAAAATGCATATAAACTCAATAGGAATGAAGAACAAGGCACATAATTTCTTGTGAAAATCCAACTTGGGAAAAAACCCAGCAAGCCAAGCACTATATGAACGATTTACACATGACACACTTACAACCAAACACTGAAACTCTATGAATGTCGTTCAAATCTCCACGAACTATGGTTGAAGTTTCGCTTACTCGACTCCTCAATTTTTCGATCTCATAGTTCTTGACTCTAACACCGAATCACAACGGTGCTCTTCTTCGTCCTCAAAATCCACCAAGATGATCTCTCTGATTTGTTTTCCAATCAAGTAATAATGGTGTGTATAATCTATTTGCTCAATGACTCATAATCTGGTTCCACAGCATTCACTATGTATCTTTGTATATTTCTCTCTATGTCTCACAGTTTATATCACTCTGTATAGAGTTGTGTATCTATGTATATCTAGCACACAGAGATCTTTTTAATATATACAAGTCTTGGCCTATTTGTAGTTTCTCTCTACTCCTCAAAGATAGGCTGGAACTACCTTTTAATAGCTGAATAGTGCATGACTTAAGAGTCCTCAGATATACAATACGTTAAACAACTTTGGACTTTAATTTGAGTTAATCCTGTCACATGGCTCTAGCCATCATCTTAACATATTTAGATTAATCTCAAAAAGTTATATGGAATCCATCTATTATAGAGTTTGAATGTGTTAGCTCAAAGAATGTCCCAAGAGGGGGAGGGGGGTGAATTGGGTTCTTTCAAAATAAGTGTGTAACTTTCAGTATAAATAAAAATCAATTTCTATTTAGATGGAGACAACACTAAGTGATAATAAGGCAACTCAAAATTGCTAACAAGAAAAGGCAGCATGCACAAACATTCATCAATTAGTATACACACATTCAGTAGTAAGCAAATAATAAGAGATTTACAGAAATTCAGCTTAATCCTTGCCTACGTCATCTCTTCCTCGATCCCCTTGAAGGTATATCATTATGTAATCTTCTCCCTACACAGCTGCTAGTTTCTTTAAGTGCCCAGCTCACTATTACATTCAAGAATTTACAACAAATCCTTACCACCGAGAAGCTTCAATCCAAGCTCTTGATTTTACAAGTGTGTTACCTAAGCTACACTCAAGCTCTAGAGGTTTACAACAACCTTTTTGGAAGTAATGAGGTTATAATATAATAAATGTCACTCTTAGAAGTGAAAATAATAAATGTTACAGCTTAATGGTTCCTCTCAGTTGATGATAGTTATAGAGTAATGAGAAAGATTTAGGGCTTTGATTTTTGCACTTTAAGATCCTTGTCTCTTGCCCATAAATGAGTTTGAACTCATATATTTATTGTCTCTCAGAGAAATAGCCATTAGAGCCGTTAAAGGTGTATTAAATGCGTGGGTGGCTAAGACAGATTCCAAAATTTGATCGTTGAAGTGAATTCCCTTCGCCCACCAAGATTATTGCAATCTTCTACTGGTGCTGCCAATCTGACTCCCTCCTTTCTTTCGCTGTGATTTTTACCGAGATTGTTAACAATTGTTTCACTGGTGTCACTAATCTTGGCTTGCCATATATTTTGATGTTAGCCTTCAACAAAAATGTTAGCATTATTTATCTCGTGCTGCTACTCAATTTCCTTGCTTCTTTTACTATTTATTCTTTCACAAGATTGTCAGCAGTATTTATTTTGTGCTGCTAATTTGTCTCCCTGTTTCCTTTTCATTTTGCTTTTTCATAAGATTGTCAGTAATTCTTTGTTAGTGTTAGTAATCAGGTTTCCTGCTGTAGTTGCTGTTGCTATCCACACACGTCTTTTATTCCTTTTGCCAATCAGTTTTCGATAGTGTAAATATGCTTAAGCTCTACTGATCTTTTTTATAGCTTTCTGAACTTCTTAAGCATGTTTATCCTTTGGTAACCCTTTGTTTATCTAGTTGTTTAGAAATCAACAAACTGCTTGTGTTAGTGAAGACTTTCACTCTGTCAGATTATTGGGTGCCACCAATTTTCAACATTATCGACAATCTTTTATACACTCTTCTTATGATCTTTCTCCATAATGCTTTAAGGATGACTTTCTCAAGCTTTATGATGCTTTTAATGAATTGATATGAGCATAGGGATCAAGGGTTTGTACTGGCCATGGATGTTATTAATCACATGTATATCCAAGCCAAAATCCTTCTTCTGCACGTGTGTTAACACCCCAGTTTGGTCACTCGACGATCTCTGGCCCGACCGGAAGCACCTCCAAATCAATACAAGCACACTCAAGCCCAAACTGGCTTCCCAAATCCAATCCAATCTGTCAACTACCTCGCGGGCCCACTAGAGGCAGAATGACCAAAATGCCCCTGTTACATTAGTCAGTCTAATCTAGACCGGCACGTCTTCCATAAGATGATAAGTTCATTCAAATCCAAATTCAAATCCATTTGTCCCGTCATTCGAGAAGGTTGATCCCTTATTGATGGTAAAACCATTCAATCCAGCACAGCACAATCACCGAGAAAGTTTATTCCTTGGATCAGTAAAACCCATTTCACATTCATCTCCGGAAAGTACCTAAGTCCCCGAGATGGAAGAACGGTTCACTTCTGGCGTCTACTAGCCCGCTAAAGTAGAATATCCTCTAATCTGGCACGTTTTTTGAAAAAGCACAAACCCCTCAAGAAAGGAAGACAATCCAAGTTTGGCACGTTCTTCGAGAAAGTACAAACCCCTCAAAAATGAAAGACTGTCCAAGTCCGGCACATTTTTTGAGAAAGCACAAACCCTTCAAGAACAGACTGTCCTAATTCGGCACGACTTTCAAAAAAGTTTATCCCTCAAGGCGATAAGACCTTTTCAAGCCTGTCCACCGAGAAAGTACTAATTCCTCGGACAAAAGTCTACACTAGGTCCAGACCAATCAATACCAACGCCTGCTAGCCCGTCCCAGTGAAAAAATGACCATTTTGCCTCTAGCAGGTCCGGCACGCTCTTCGAGAAAGTACCAAGTCCTCAAAACGGTAAGACCACCTTCCAAAGCAGTTCCTAGACAGTCCAGCATGTCCAGTGCCATCTAGTTAATCCTGCTCCTTTCTCGGAGGTTTCCCGGTCAAAATGACTGTTTTGCCCCTAGGCATCCAAATACCCTAGGAAACCACATTAGCTCTAGGTATCAAACCGGCAACACCCCAGTCAACTCTAGTCAACCCCAGTCAACTCTGGTCAACACAATCAGCCCCAGTCAATCTTGGTCAACCATAAAACTCTCGAGATGAGGTGACCGCGATCCAGTCACTCTCTTCAACCATACCGGCTTTGGGAATCAAACCGGTAACCTTTGGAACACTGTCTAGAGTGTCCCCTTCGATTTCTAGTAGGGCCCCACTGTCCCGCACCTTCCCTTTTTGAACCAGAACCTCCTTGCTCCACTTCAGGTGAAGCATGACCATTCTTTAGCAAAGCACCACTAATAGTGGCGCATAACCCCCTAGAATCGGTTACGAATCGACCAACCCTGTATCTAGCATTTTTTTAAGCCCTCATTAAACCTTCCTGTGGCACTCGTAGCAGTGCACGACTAACATTAAGCCATGAACCTCTAAGAGTAGCGCACCACTCTCCCATTTTTTCACTATAAATACAGACCTCCCCCTTCACTATTTTGGGTCAAAAAAATATTCAGAAACTTTCTCTCTCTTCAGACAGCTCCTGGAACCCTCTCTCTCTCTCTCTTGAAGTCTTGTCGGCAGTGCCCTAGCCCGAAGCTTCAAGGCCTTAGCCTCCGAGCTCCACCGAAGGTCTGCCTCATTGCTCGGAAGCTCCCGAAGTCTTCCTGAGTCCAAGGCCCTAGCCTCCATCAAGGAAAGAAGCAACGAAACAAGGTAATCTCTAGTTTACCTTTCCGTACTCCCCCACTTTCTCTTCTCCCTTTGAACCCACTTGGGTTTTTCTCTTTTCTTAATCCCCTATCTCTAAACCCCCCTTTCTTACATGCTTGGAACAAGAGGACGTTAAGTCCATGTTGAGAGTGAACAAGAGAAGATTACCGATCGGGACTCTTTTCTTGGCCCTCACTTGCTTCACAGCATGGCCTTAGGGCCCTCTTGCATTATGGTGATACCTAACTTTGTATGTTTCATGTCGTTATTATTGTTTTCATGCATTTGCATTCTCATCATGTCTTTATCTCTTAAAACCATTTTCAAAGTTGTTTTCTCAAAACCACAATTCTAGGTTAATCCTAACCCTCTCGTGGTTAGGGTTTTTCTAAAAAAGTTTGATATTTTTAAATGGCTCCCATTAGTCTACATTTGCTTCTTTTCAAAAATATGGTCTCAGAATTATCCTAATCTTTTCAGATTAGGTTGTTTCAAAAACAGTGTGACATTCCAAAAAACTCGAAACGTCTACATTTTTGGCTTTGTACCTTTATTGCTTTTCAAAGCCACGAGCCTAAAGCAATTCTAGTCTTTTTATGGCTAGAATGGTTTTAGGCGAAGTGTGATATTTTTTGAATGTCTAAAATTCAAGTTAGGGTTTTGCGCCCTAAAACATGTTTTCAAAAGATTTAGTTTATGAACTATTTACAAAACTCGCATTTGTTAAACCCTAGAAGTCCAATCCTAGGAAAATTCAATTTTTGCTCACTCGAAAACCTTCCATTTTAAGCCAAAATCCTACCTCTTTCAAATCCTCCAAATCCTCAATTTTCAAATTAATCAAAACTTCCCTTTTTCAAACTTTCCTTTTTAAATCAAATTAAAACCTTCTATTTCAAATCCCTCAAATCACTCCTTTTTAAAACCTTCCAAATTTAAAACCCAAATCAACTCCTTTCATTTTGGAAACAATCCAAACTTGCCTTTTTCAAAATCAAATCAAATCTTTTCAAATCAAATCTCAATCTTCCTAAAAAGGAAACATTTTCAAATCCAATCTTCCTGAAAAGAAAATATTTCCAAATCAAATCTTCCTAAAAGAAAAACATTTCCAAATCAAATCAAATCTTCCTGAAAAGGAAATATTTCAAAATCAAATTTTCTTGAAAGGGAAACATTTTCAAGTCAAATATTCCTGAAACGGAAGTATTTTCAAACTCAAACTTTCCTGAGAAGGAAATTTTTTAAAAATGGAAAATTTCAAGAAATAGAAACTCATTTCAAAATTTTGACTCTTTTGGACTCTTGTCTGAATTACGATTGACCTAATCCTCTTTAAGGAGGTACATAGGTAACCCTTTATGGGTTGCGGTCATAACCCTTTCCAAATTTCTAATTTAATTTTTCAAATTGAATTCCTTCTTTCAAACTCTTTTTCAAAAATTTTTTAAGTGGATAGAATTAAACGTAGGTAACCGGTGAGTCATAGTTAGGTGAGTAAAAGGTGATTAGACATATAGGTACCGCAAGGGCGAGGTAGGGTGATAGTCTTAGGACATCTTCCCTACACGTAACCAACCCCCAGACTTAAGAATTTCTGGTTCAAATACCAAAACTAGAGTCAATTTTCAAAAGGATTTTCCAACGTTTTTAGGGTTGTTAAACAATCCTACCTTCTAAAACCTTCTTATGAGGATGTTTTCTAAAAACCTTTTCGAAAATCGAAATTTGACCCTCGGGTTTTACTTGGTGTAGATGACCAAGCAAATCTTTAAATATGTTAGGTGGCGACTCCAAAGATCTTTTTAAAAAGCCCTAATCAATTTCATTTCAAAAATTCAAATCTTGTTGCATTCATTCTTCTGGAAGAACGAATTCTAATGAGAGAGCACCATACCACATTCCCCCCCCCCCCCCCCCCCCCCCGGGGCCAAGAAGGCCTGGCGTCTGGAAACGGGGCGTGACAACATGTCGTCACTTTGATTGAGATGCTACGAATATTATTTTTGTCACAATCTTCACATGTACCATTAATAGTGTCGACACTTTTATGAAATGCTGATAAGATCTTCCATGGTACTCCACAGTTCATGATTGTCCATAAATCTGAACAAATTTTATCATACTAAGCTGCACACTCAAGTTAAACACATATTACATACTAGAATTTCTAGCATTATTAATTGGCTTTAATGAACAATAGAATGTGAATGATCATTTCATTCCTATTAAGCAAACAAACAAGAGAATGAAAACTACTATTCCATTCTTATTTTCATTCCATTTTCATTTACATTTCAATTCTATTCACTTGTGCCAAACATAGCCTAAGAAGTTTATGGGGAATCTTTAACTTCCATATCCATTTTAGGTTGAGAATATTATCCTGCATAGAATCTTTATATTTATAAAAGGGCAGATAATTGTTTTGGTCCCTCCAACTTTGGCTAAAAATTTAATGTAATCCCTGAACTTTAATTTATTTTATTTAAGTCATTTAACTTTTAAAAGTAAGCCAATATAGTCTAATATTTTACGTTGGTGAGAACAGTTAAAGGTTAATTGCACTTGACCCTTTCAACTATAGTTCGATATTACTTTTTACCCCATTGAGCTAAAAGTTGTTACATTTTCGCCTCCTAAACTATTAGAATTCAAAATTGGGAGTTTTTTTACCCTAGCTATATATTACTCTATTAAGAGAGAGAGAGAGAGAGAGAGAGACAGAGAGAGAGAGACAGAGAGAGAGAGAGAGAGAGAGAAGGATTTCTAGCTATGAAATATTGTAAGTACCCTTATAAGCCTAAAAAATTACCAAAATCATCTAAATAACATTAACTTTACTGATCACTAGTTATTGCCCACACCAGCAATCAATATAAAAGGTAGTTTTTGAAATTACAAATTTGTTAATCAAAGGCAAAAAAAAAAAAAATGTCGTGCTGTGTCTAATCAACACGGTTAAACGTATCAATTCGTTTCTAATTTAGAAGTAAAAATGTAACAATTTTTAATTCAAGAGGGTAAAATAATATTGAATTATATTTGACAGAGTTAAAGTGTAATTATTTACAACTATGTTAAAATGTTTAATTAAATTGGCTTACTTTTAAAAATTGTAGGGCTTAGATAGAACAAATCATAGTTGAGGAATGATATTAAAATATTAGGCAAAGTTAGAGAGAAAATTATTATTTACCCTTAGTAATATCATAAGCTAGCTTGCTGGAGAAAATCCCACATGTAGAGCACCTCCAAATGATTGAACTAGGATAATAAGGAAACTTAGGATAGGACTTTTTTATGGTTGAGAAATGGCTTGAGAAATTGGCTTATGTATACTATTACTTTAAGAAGAATACTATATGCAAGTCTATTTCTCAATCTTTTTCTCACTTATAGACACAAGTCCGTAGGACCCACATTAAGGTTATTTTTGGTTACTTTAAGGCCATTTTTGATATGAGAGAATGAAATGGAATGATAATTCTCATTCAGATATTGATAATTCTCATTTTGTTGTTTGGTAAAAGCAATTAACAATGATAGAATGTAATGAAATTTTAGTATAAAAAATCAAAAATCAATTTTATTTTTATATAAAAATAAATATTATTTTATACTTAAAATATAATTTATTAAATGTTATTGGGCATTTGGTAATGTAGTGGTGGTGGAGGCAGTAATAGGTGATGGTGGTTGGGGGGTGGCACTAGTGGTGATGGTGGGTGGGGAGTGGTAGTGATGGTGGTGGTGCCGGTGGCAATGGCTGTGGTAATGGTGGGAGCGTCACGCCTCGGATCCTGTGATTCAAGCATATGAGGGAAAAGGGTAAATAAAGTAAAAGAAAATCAATTAATAATAACTTAGTTTCATGAAATTGTTTGGTTGGGTACATAGGAATGTTGTCCTTACGTGAGGCATCTCAGCCTCTCATATATCCAAACTGATACAAGCCATTTCTACAGATAAAAAAAGAGATTTGAACATAAGATGGCCAAGATACAAACCTATGCCCTCCCAAGCCATAAAAGAGTCCAAAACATGCATCATCCAAAAGACTTCATGCTTTCATACCAAGTAGTCATACACTTGGGCCTCCATCTGCAAAATGATAGGTTGAGCAAACTAGTCGAGTAGAGAAAGACACCAATCATGCTCATTATCCATGTAGTGGCATGTACAAGTGTACAATAGATATGAATGCCTCAATAATAAACTACTATTCACATGTAACTCATGCTCATTACCTAATCTCATCATGTATTCAACATTCTCAATGACACACAGAATTCTAACTCATATTTTTATTCTATATTCTCTTACCTATTCTATATCCATTCCATTTTTCAAAATCATGTTTTCCCAATTTAGGCTCAACATGACCAACCAACAACCAACAACAACTAGGATATGTGTACGCAATCCCGAGCACCACCAACCACCAGCTTTACAAGCTACTAACCTGATGGAAACTAGCACTACTTGTGCATGATTATGGTTTTTTTACCAATGGGCATGACCCCCAACTTGCTTTCCGTACCCCAAACCCCAAAACTCACGCGAAAATCAAATCACAATAGTCACACTTACCATATTCCAACCATTTTTATATCACAATCAAGTATCATAACAATTTTCCTATTATATAGGCAATTTCACAAACACATGGTGTGCACAATTAAAATTCACATACATGGTGAGCACAATTAAAACTCATATACTTTACATATACATACCATCAAAATGCTTCTAGTATACTTCATACCCAACATGATTACATAATATACAGTCATATGACATTCTTCTTTGCAATTAAAGTGAAATCATGATATTAGGGTTTCATAAACTAATGATCTGTAATCATGAAGATGAGGTAGAACTAATATGACTAATACATGGAGAAACATCAATAATCAACAAGTTAGTGAAAATTCTACCTTAAAGAAGAGAAGTCTTGGTCCTTGATAAGGAGAATAACTTTAATACTTGGGTGTCTTGTTAAATCTCACTTAAGATGCTCCAAAACTAGAGAAAAGGTAGAAATGGATTGTGTGTTTGAGAGAGAAAACATGAGCAAAATCTGACTTTGGGTGGTTTATAAAATATTTTGGGTGCAAAATTACAAGTTTGCCCCTCTATACTAGCAAAAATAAACATAAAATTCAAATATGGAAAAGTTGGATCGATCCAACATCAATCCAAGCTCTTTTAAATTTCTGGCAACAGTTGGATCGATCCAACATCAATCCAACATCGATCCAAACTCTCTGGAAGCATTTGGATCGATCCAAAAGCACTAAGATGGAATAAAAACGACTAATTTGACTTCAACCTAAAATAATCATCATATGTGGGCCCCACACTACTAGGAAAAACTCAATTCACAAAGTTTGCTACAGAAACGCATGAACCTCAATACAATATGTATTCTACAATTAAAATCAAACATGCAAACTCACTCTCACTAATCCTAACATGCCAAATACGATTATATATATATATATATATTCTTTTTCGGGTCTTTACAAGATGGCAATGGCGGTGGTGGTAGGTAGTAGGTGCTGGTAATGGTGGTGGTGGCGGTTATAGTGGCAACAACAACAGCAGAGGCAGTGATAGTGGTGGTGGGTGGCAATGGTGGGCGGTAGTGGTAGTGGTGAAATTAAAAAACTAGAGAAACAGAGATATGTTAATTTTTTAACATGAGGAGGGGGATTTTTCTACTCACTGTCTTAAAAATTATAGGGTTAAATACACTTAGCACCCTTGTACTTTCACCTAAGTCTCACTTTGGTCCTTGTATTTTTAATTGTAACAGTCAACCCTTTACATTCAGTCAAAGAGCAATGTCACCCTTTTGTCAAGAGTCGTTTCTCTCATGGACAGAAAATGCTCAGGTATTGCTCATGTGCCATTTTTTTAGGGGCAAATATTGTCCAACCCCTTTTTGTGCACTCCACTCAAATTTAGCGCAGACAGCCATCCAAACTCACCCAAGCTGAAATCAAAACCCAGGCCGCCTTTTTCTTAACTACTTCACCTGTTATATATGAGTATATACATATCATGAATCAAATTGGGGCTTTGACTCTATATAAATAATGAATCACTTATGTCTATACATATATATAGATATATTGTACAAATGTGCATATGCTATGTTTTTGGCTTTGATAATTTATTTCTAAAGATGCAATCATCATGCAAATTGATCACGGGTATGAAATTGAGTTTTGTAATTTGTGATGATTGGGTATAAAATTGATCGTGGCTTGTAAGCACCTCATTTTTGCTCGTTTGGCGATCTTTGACCTGACCGGGCTTACTTTTAAACATCATATGCACATTCAGACTCCAACCCGTCCTCCAAACTCCAATCCAATCCATCGGTCATTTCATGCACCTGTTAGGCCCATTTGAACCCAAATGACCATTTTGCCCTTAGGCATCCAATTGCCTCTGGGAACCACAGCGGCTTTGGTTATCAAACCAGTTATTATCCAGAGATGCTTCTAACAGTATTCCTAATCTTCCAATACCTTTATGTACCATTCCAAGTTCATTCCAGCAAACCCAGTGCCAAATGACCATTTTACCCCTATTGGGTTGGTCATCTTTTCCAACTACACTGGCTCTGGTTGTCAAATAGGTTACCTTCGGGGCACTTTTTTAGGGGTTCCCGTCTACTCCCGACCGAGTCTTGATACTCAGAACTTTTTGGATCATTCCCGGACTTTCTTAAGTCATTCCTAGTGACGTCAGGCCAAAAAGTGCATGGTAGTCACTAGGACATACGCCCAAAATTTTTGCCTTGTATCCTAAGGATCAAAGATCTATTACTTGCCGACTTAATAGCTTTCCCAAGGGGGTGGCACCACTAGTAGTAGTGCCAAGGCAAAATTAAATCTGGCACCACTGCTAGTGGTGCCAAGGGAAAATCAAGCCTAGCTCCACTACAATAGGTGCTAGGGTCAGTTTGGTTGCCTATAAACATAAACCACCCCTTGCATATTCTGGGTTCTCAAAATCACTCCAAAAACTTTGCTTCTCTGAAAATAGCACTCGAATTCCTTCAAAACTCTAATTCTCTCAAGCTCCCTCAAACCACAGCCTCCATACACTTAAACCCTAGCCTCTATACACTCAAATCCTTGCTTCCAAGCATCCATTTAAGATCAAGTGTTGTATATTCAAAGCTCTCAAAATCCAAGAAAAGTTCACCTACAAAGCATCAAAGTAAATAGAAGACAAGGTAGGGTTTCTAGTTAAATTATACAATCCTCCTCTCTTTCTTCTCTCTCCTAACTCATTTGGGTTTTCTTTTATTTTAATCCCCATCTCTTACCTTCTCTTTTTGCATGATTGAAACAAGGGACCTCCCGGTTCATGCCTAGGAAGACCTTAGAGGGAATCATTGTGTCGCGAATTTTCTTTGAGTTCAACCTAAGACGGTGTGGGTCCGACCCCCTTGGTTATGTGGTGAAGCCTAACTTTGTATATTCATATCCCTATTACATTGTTGCTATCATAATCATGTATTCAAGTATTTTTTCAAACTTGCATGAAAAGTTGCTTTCAAAACTTGTATTCAAAACCTTTTCTTTAAAAGTTATTTTCAAAACCATAACCCTAAGATGATTCTAATCATTCCATGGTTAGGATTATTTTAGGAAAGTGATACATTCAAAGAGACCATCAAAGTCCATATTAGGGTTTCAAACCCTAGTTATTTTCAAAATCACAACCTAGAATGGTTCTAGTCTTCTCATGATTAGAATCGTTCTAGGAAAGTGAGATATTCAAGAGACTGTCAAAATTCTATATTCAAATTGTTTTATATATCTACTTTCTAAATATTCTTTGCAAAGATTAACTTTCTAAAAACTTTTTGTCTTGAAGTCCAAGTTAAAACCCTAGAGTTCATATTAGGAAACCCTAGATGCCTCACAAAATCATAGTTTTCTATCTACGTTAAATCATAGGTTTTCAAAACTATTTTCTACATAAAATCATAGATTTCCTAATTCTAAAATCACATAAAATGATAGATTTTCAAAACTAAAGCTTTCCAATTTCAATTCAAATAAAATCTTTTCCAAATAGGAAACCAAATCAAATAGTCTATTTTTGAAAATAAAATTCAATCTTCAACTTTAGAAAATAGAAATAAAATATTTCCTAATTTCAAATCTTTCTTAATTTCCTAACTTCAAATCTTTTCTAAATTGAAACTTTCAAACCTTTCCAAATTTCGACTTTCTAAATTTCAAATTTCTAAATTTTTTCAAAATTCAAATCTTTCTAAGTTCAAATCTTTTTAAATTCAAACCTTTCCAAAATCAAATCTTTTCAAAATCAAGTCTTTCCTAAAATAGAACTTTCCTAATTTGAAACTTTCTTAAAATCAAATTTTCTAAAATCAAACCGTTCTATTTCAAGTGCATGTTTAAACCCTAAATCATCTAAACCCTAGGATGCCAAAACCCTAGTTCAACCCTAACCCTAAAATAGAGTTAGGAAACTTCAAATCTTTTCTAAATTAAGATGGTTTTCAAACCCCAATTCAAGTTAATATAATTTCAAAGTTCAATTCAAACTTTCCAACATAAGTCCAAGTTTTACTTCAAAATTACATGTCAAATCAAAGTCAATTATAAATCAAAATTCAAATTTCAATCTTCAGATCAAAGTTCAAATTAAACCTTTTTTCAAATCAAACTTTTCAGAGGCCCCAAAGTGTATTTTTAAATCAAATAAGACCCCAAAGTGTCTATTTTTAATCGGAGCCTGAGTCCGAACTATGACTGACCTGATTCCCAACAAAAGGATATGTAGGCACCTTTATGGGTGCAGTCACAACTTTTTTCAAAACTCCAATTTCCTTTTTCAAAATCTATTTCCTATTTCTTTTCATGCACTTGCATATCATGCATCGTATCATCCCTAAAGTGATGGCTCAAACCCCTTTTTGAAATTCTTTTTCAAAGTGGATATAATTGGACATTGAATAACTGAAGATTCTAAATGAGTGAACCTAGGGTGAAAAGATATGCAGGTACTGCAATGACGGGATATAGTGATAGCCTAGTGCATCTTCCGTATACATAACCAACCTCTGAACCTAGAATCATTGTTTTCGAAATACCAAAACAGAGTCATTTTTCAAAAAAGGGGCTTAAATCTTTCCAAAAGTTGCCAAACAACCTGTTTTCTCCACAAAAAAAAAAAAAAAAAACCCTCTTTTGAAGAAGTTTTCCAAAACTTTTTCAAAAATCTTAAATTTAATCTTCGAATTGCACTTAGTTTTAGGTGACCTAACTCACCTTAACAAAGTTAGGTGGTGACTTCAAACCTTTTTCCGAAAGCCCTTATTCAAATTAATTTCCAATTCAAACCTAGTGCACTCATCTTTCTAGGAGAATAAGTTCTAATGAGAGAGTACTACCGTATGTTTCCTACATATCATCTCGAGGTGCAAAAAACCAAAGCGTGACATGGCTAAATGTTAGCGATGGGAAAGAGGTTCTGCCTTGTTAAAGGGTGAGGTCATTGGTGGTGGGGTGGTGTCGTTGGCGACAGGGTGAGTGGGTGAATGCTGGGGGTGGCGGGAGAGTTGGTGAATGCTGGTGGTTGGCCATAAAGGGTGGATGAGTGCTGGCGGTTGCTGAAAAGGTGAGTGGGTGCTAGCAGTTGTCTGGAAAGTATGCCAGCGGTGGCCTGTGGGGTGGTGTCATTGACGTTATAAGCCTCCGTCCATGTCTCTCCATCTATATATATATAAATATATAATACATTTATGTATGTTTTCGTCAATTATGATTGTTATTAATTTTTTTATTTTAAATATTAGTGTTTTTAATATATGTATTGCTATTATAAATTATTTTTATTAATTATTGTATTATTATTAATTTTAAAATGTTGTTGTCATTTTATGGGGTTGTCTTGAGGGCAAAAACAATAATTTGCTTTAGCGGTAGCTCATTTGAGTTGCACACGTGTATTTTTCGTTTGTGAGAGAAACATCTCTTGACAAAAGGGTGGCATTGTTTCTTGATTGAAAGTGCAAAGAGTTGACTGTTACAATTGAAAATATAATGACCAAAGTGAGGCTTCGATGAAAGTGCAAGGATGCTGAATGTATTTAATCCAAAATTATATCACAATGTGTTGTGATGTGCATAGAGACTTGATTTATAAACTGCACTGCTTATGAAAATTGGACTTGCGAAGATTGATTTTCTTTTGAAATTTAAAAGAAAAAGTTCACTAGTGTGGGGTCTTGCTGCATCTGATGATGTTAGAGTTGCCTGAGAAATATACTAGGCTTACTAACTGATTTCGCGGTGGATTGTGGTTGTGTGGGGTCAGTGGTGGAGGATGACTATGTGGTGGCAGCGGTGGTGGTGGGTGCAAGAAGGTGGCGGCTAGTAGTGATGGTGTTGGTAGCTGCTATGGCGTCGATAGTTGTGGCAAAAGGGGAGAATGAAGAACGACTTGCTCTAAATTAGTTATTAAAATGGGAAGCGAAAATGGGAAACGTTAGGGAGAATAGAAGGAAAAAATGCAGTCAAAAATTATATAGAGAAACAAGAAGCGAGAAACGATTGGGAAATTTAATAGAAATCTTATTAAGAAATTTTGCAAAATTCAAAGGAAACTTTTACACTTCGTTTGGAATTTGAATTTTTTGTGAAAAAAGCAAAGGAAAAAGAAAATGTGAACGAAAGTGAACAAAAATTTCTTTATTTTTATTCACTTTTTTTCTACATTTTTCTTTTTTCACCGAAAATTTGGGTTTTAAGTAGAGCCTTAAGAAACTTAGTGGAGACCTACATAAATAATTTTATAGATACTTAGTTAGAACTTAAAAGGAAAAAATGTATAAAAGTTAATATTTCAAATTTTCGAAGCATTTCTCAAAAATTTTCCAAGAGTGTTCCAAATGTTTCTCAAGAATTTTTGAAAGGTTTTCTCCAAATTTCTAAACGAATTTTGTACCCGTATTGAAACGTATTTTTCTCTCCAAAATGAGTTTTCTAGTAACTATACTGTAAATATAAGCACAAACAAAAAAAGAAGCATTTTTGCTTGTTTTCAATTTTCTTAAATTTGTTTTTGAATTTTTAAAATAAAAAATAGTTACCAAATATGTTTTATTTTTTCAAGAAATTTAACAACAAAAAATATTAGAAAATTTTATTTTATATTCTCATTTCATAAGAGAATGAAATGATTATTCTTACTTTTAAAAGAAAGAATAGTCATTCTAATAAAGTATGAAAATTATTATTCTAACTTTAAATAGTATTATCAAACAAGAAATGAGAATGAACTACTCCATCCCTTTCTATCAAACATAGTCCAAGATATAATGCAGATTTATGCATTATAGCATAGACCCACCAAATGTATAGAGGCTAAAGTACTACTTTAAAAATAAAAATGCTGCCTACCTACTATATTTTGTGGATGGTGAATTTAATAGCGACGTATACCGCCTGAAGTTTTTTGGGTTCGAATATTTTATGGGATGAATTTTCCTGCACGATGTGTGGTGGGGACAAATTTTCATTCGTAAGGTAAGATAGTACAAACTACTACAATTAAGATTTAAATATTAGCTCACGGGAATCCTGCACCAAATGTTTGATGTGTGGATGAGGACAAATTTTCATTTGTAAGATAGTACACACTACTGCAATTAAGATTTAAATATTAGGGCATGAGAATTACCAAATACATTGAGGCAGAAATAGTACTCTAAAAATATAAAAGGCTAATTACATTTTATACTCTTACATTTTATATTAATCTTATTTCAAGACCTTTACTCTTAATTATAATAATTAAGTTCATATATTTTTAATTTATTGCAATCTATTAACTTATGTTTTGAAAATAGACCAAATATTCACATATGACAAATATGTTATTTTTTTCAAGGGACAAATGTTTAAAATTATACTTTTTTTTAATAATCTACCATAAATTTTTCTTAAATCACTTCAAAATTCTAAGTATAATTAATTTTGAGTATAATTAACTTTGTGATGTATATAATGTAAGTATGATGTAAAAACACTCAGTTCAACTTACATGCAATATAGGTGAGTTTTTGGGATGAACAAGAATTAAATTTTACATATTTGTCTTTTAAAAAAGATCATGTGATTATCAATGTGAATTTTTTATCAATTTTTCAAGGTTGACATTATAACAAATTAAAAGTGTATAAATTTCATTGTTACAATTAAAAGTAAAAATCTTGAAGTAAAATTTAATTTACAGTACAAAAGTGCAAAATGTAACTAACACAAATATGAATGTTTCCTAGCTACTACATTTTTCGTGGTATGGTGAATACAACACGAACAAACACAGCCTAAACTCCAAACTGAAGTGTCAACCGTCAACTTAACGGACAGTTAAAACAAATGCATTTTTTACCACGAGACTTGAGAGGTCTCGAATCCAAACTCAGAACCAACCTCACATGTACAAAGCACAGACCTTTCATGCCTCCCTCACAAAAAATGGCCTTCTGTATGAAGCCTACCGGTGCAACCTCCTCCTTCAAGCCTACATCAAATCTGGAGCATTGTCTGACGCTCACAAGCTTCTTCACCTCATACCTCACCCCAACGTTGTCTCTTACAACACTGTCTTATCAGGTTTCTTCAAATCCAGCTTAGTTTCCGAAGCATTAAAATTCTTTGATTATGTACCCGAAAAGGACTGTCAATCATGGAACATAGTCATCTCTGGTTGTGTTCGAAACCAGAGATTGGACGAAGCTTTGACCCATTTCATGAAAATGCGTCCCAGTTCCGTTAGGCCGGATGATTATACGTATTCAATTGTAATGCCTTGTTGTCATTTTGAACTTGGGCAACAAGTTCATGCAGAGGTTATTAAGGTTTGTTCTGTAACAGATGAATTTCTTGGGACTAATCTTCTTCGAATGTATGCGGGAGTTGGCAACATGAAGGCGGCGAAGAAGGTGTTTGATGGAATGCCTAAAAGAGATTTAGTTACATGGAATGCTTTGATTTTTTGCTGTTCTAAGTATGGAAAAGGTGATGCGAGTGTAGAGTTGTTTATGCAGATGGGTATTGAAGGAGTTCTCGCTGATGAGTATACTTATGCAACTGTTCTTAATGAATTTGCTTCTCGCTTGCAAGTCTTTGAAGCAATGCAACTACACTCGTTGATTATACGATGTGGGATTTGTTTGGATAACTTTATTAGTAATTCGTTGCTAAACTTGTATTCTAAGTGTGGCTTTATTGCTTCGGCTTTACTGTTGTTTGAGGAGATGCCTGACCCGGATGTTGTTTCTTGGACAACAATTATTGCTGGATTCTCACATAGTTGGCATGTGAGGGAGGCATTCTGGTTATTTCACAACATGCGCTTAGCTGATGTTGAACCAAATTCTTTCACTTTTGGTGCTTTGTTTGCTGCTTGTGCCAATTCTAGTGCATTTCAAAAGGGAAAACAATTTCACGGCCTTGTTTTAAAAAATGGTTTAGAGGCTAACGTTGTTGTGGGAACTGCAATCGTTGATATGTATTCAAAATGTGGTGAGATGGACTATGCATTCTGGGTATTTCAGGACATGCCTGAGAGAGATATTGCTTCTTGGAATGGAATTATATGTGGATTTGCTCAAAATGGTGAAGCAATTAAGGCATTGAAGCTATATAATGAATTGTTGCTATCTGAACCATCCATCATTGCCCCAAATGGCGTCACTTTTGTTGGTGTACTTAGTGCATGTAGTCACAGTGGTTTTGTAAAAGAGGGATACGTTTACTTTAATGACATGATTCATAGATATATGATCATGCCCAAAGCAGAGCACTATACTTGTATCCTTGATTTGTTAGCACGAGCTGGACTACTACAGGAAGCTGAGGCTCTGATGCAAGCCTTACCCTTTAAGCCTGATGATGCAATGTGGAGTGCAATGCTAGGAGCTTGCAAAGTACATCGGAATCTACAAATGGCTAGGCGTATTACAGAGCATCTTTATGCTGATGAACCGTGGAACTCTTCAAACTACGTGCTACTTTCTAACATGTATACAGATATTGGTAGTTGGAGTGAATCATCAGAAGTTAGGGAAGCGATGGACGACAGAGGAGTTCAGAAGATTGTGGGATGCAGTTGGGTTGAAGTAGAAAATTGCATGCACTCATTTATAGCAGGTGACAAGTTACATCCTTGTATTGAAGAAGTTTGTGATATTCTTCAAAGATTATATTTGCAGATGGAAGAAAAGTAACCACATGAATTGAGTTTCCCATTGAACTGACTTGAATAGGTACTTTTCATTTATTGAACTGATCAGAGTAGATTCTTTATGTAAACCAATGAAAATTACTTGTTTTTGTCCTTTAGTTTCTTTATGTCCTTCACTTTTTCTTTTAGCTTCCTTTCCATTTATTTATATTCAAGTTATTGCCATTCTACAATATCTCTGGCCCATCTCTTTCTAATATATGCTAGATTTGATAATCTTCATAAGTACAGTTGTTTCTCAGGTAATCGGAGGACCATAATATCTACAAAAATTAGAAAATAACATTTGCATTGTATCTCTTTGGTCTTCTTTTGACCTGTTTATTGTAATATACAATTTACCCTTCTATAATTAGTATATCATAACGGAATAATCTCTATTAGTTAATGATTCTTGGCGCAATTAACTTTGTTTCATGGTGTATATACAATTAGTAGCTGTTGCTTATTATACTATTTGATAGTAGAGTAGTAATAACAAAGAAGATTTATGAGGTTTTGTACAACCAAGATTTGATATAGTACATCATTTGCAACAAGTTTATTTGCCTTAAAAAATATGCATGCATAGCCCATAATTATATTGAAAATTGTATAATTACAAGAAAATATTTTTGTCATTGAAAATTATTAAAAAAAACTTGAAATTTAATAATTTTATCAATTAGTAGTTTTTATTCTCTGGAAATTATTTGCTTTGAGATGATCTATTATATGTGAAATTGACCATGATCTATAGTGATATAAGGCCATTTCGCTTACAACAGATAAGAAGAAGCTGACTTATAAAGTGTTAGAGAAAACATAACAGCCTCTCTCTCCAGCTAACACTCGGATCCAACCTCCTGCTGAGTCCTCTTCTTGATCCTATAACAGATTCTTTCTCACTACCAACGAAGTGCAACATTTTCTCAATTCACATGCGAAAAGAAAAATATGAGCCATACGGCCAATAGAGGCGGAACTAAGATTTTGTTTTGGGAGTGCTGAATCTTTAAGATACAAATTCTCGCCTATATATTTTATAACTATTATATTTCAGGTTTTCTTGATAAATAGTTAAAACACGAGACATAGGATGCCAGATTAGTTTTTCTACATGAAAATAAACTAACTTCTTTTAGTCTCACCCAAAAACAAAAAAAAAAAAACTAATTGTTTCTTTGTGCATTGCACCACAATTATTTAGTAAGGTAGAAATCTATACTAAGCTTAATACAATTTTCTTTTCAATGTATGTATGTGTGTGTCCCTGCTTTGGAACAAATTTTGACTATTATATAACATGTTATAATATATCCATGTAGGTATGCTTCTATTTGATGGGTAAGACCCACTTGTTGGATTCGTACACATTAAAAAACCAATAGGCTGTTGATTTTATCAGTCTCGGATGGACAAAAAAAAACAACAAAGAAGATAAAACCTATAATTCAATGTATAACGTTTGGACCTTAAGAAATGTTTTAAATTGTGAGACGTTAGGACCTTAAGAAAGATTTTAGATTATGAGAAGTGCCTGTAGAATAACTTTTTGCTAAGACATTATATAAAAGAGGATTATACAAAAAGTGGGGGTGTCATGACCATCCTCACCCTTAATGTAATTCCATTTCTGTGGCCAACACGAGAACATGTTGAAGTCTACCCGTGTTGCATATGTTTTCATCCAAAGAAATAAAAATTTTGATTCACTAAACAGAGTGTCTTTGTAGAGAAAAAAAAAGGGGTGCAAAAGAAAAGACTAGTAAGAAGTAGTGATCACTACCTCGTTTTTAGGAAAACATCGTAGAACAACTCAACTCAACAAGCTTTAATGCCAATCACTTGGGGTCAACTATATGGATTTGTTTTCTCCACTTGGTTTTATTGAAAGCCATAATCATTGGTCACGTTCAAAACAATTTATGTCACTGGTGACTAACCGTACAAATAAATTAGATAATTTTAAGAATTACGGCAGTCTGGTGGTGTTATGAGCTGGTGCTCTCTTGTGAAGAGCCAAAAGCTATTGACGTAGGGGGTTCGGCCTAGCGTGTTCACTTAATTTGTGCCCTATTCGCCCATAGATAATATTGATCTCACCACCTTTCTCTTTTCCTTTTGATTCCTTCTACTTGGATCATATCACTTTTACTCACTAGTTCATTATTCAGTCTAAGTTGCACATGGCTAAACCACTTCAATCAACTTTATGTTATTTTGCCTTCAACTCGTATCACTTTGAATTTCTAAAGAATGCGTGCATTTGTTATTGTATTTTTTTTCTTGTAAGACCATGTATCTCTCAACCCTCATTTTAGTGAAACTCGCTTTTACGAACAGGTTTCTTAATGCCCAATATTCATTCTATAATCACACAACACTATTGAAGTATTTTTCAATTTCGTCCATCTTATTCCAAGTTTAGGGTGATTCCCTCCTAAACTTGGCATCTCGTGTCCGTCACTCTCTCCTCATTTCTACTTTTGGTTTTGCTAAACTTGGACTCCTTTTGTTATGTTTTGAGTCTTATTTAACCTAAAACATTTAAATTCTAAAACATGCACAAGTTAAAATTTTAATAATGTGAAACAAATAACGTGGAGGATGGAATGCTGGACCAATGTGGAAATATTCACGAAAATGTTTAATAATGATTTTTCAGAGATCAATTTTGTACTAATACGGAAGTAAACAAGTTCACTTTACATTTGAAATCCACTACAATCTCCTGTCAATCTTTGTTACCTACTTGTAGATCAGTAATGCCAAGTCAAGTTGCTTCCAATAAGTGATTGGAGAAAGCAATCAAAGTTAAAAGTCTATAATTCATGTGGTGCCCCAATTTTGACATAACATGTTTTTCTCACAAAACAATTCAACAAGTTAAAGTTTCCATGCGTCTTAGATTGATGTTGGAAAATAAATAAGGGTCGTAAATGAAATTTTGAAATCATCACCTAACGTGAAGTTGAGATGTGTTATGTCATCTTCTAGAAATGAATAGTTTTTTAAAAAATTGTTTTGATTTTGTAAAGTCATATTTGGAGATCGTTGATTTCCGATCAAAGCGTTTGACTGTGGTAGGCATTGCAAATGGTTGTCAGTAGCCATTTTGGTGTGTGGGTTATATTCCTCTTTTTTTTTTTTTTTTTTATATAAATCTCTTGGTAAAAACTCTCCCAATAGTCCAATTCGTTAAACCACATTTTGAATGCATTAGTTTGTCCAGTTAGCTTTCTTCCACAAGTTTATATATAAACTTTTTATATAATTCAATACATCAATTGGAGTGTTTTCTTCTGTTTCATGTCAAAAAAATCATCAAAAAAAAAAAAAAACTATCATGTTTCATGTCACGTTTGGGATTGTGACAATATTTTTTAAACTATCATTGTCTAGTGATTTTAGTTTTTGGTAAAAGTGATTTGTAGTTATATTTATTTTTGAGTTAAATTGATTTTTTTTAAACTTTACTAGTGTTGTTGATTTTGAGCTTTTTTCTTTCTATAATCTAGACTGGAGCCTCTACTTCAAATTGAGATATAAAAACTATACAACATCTTAACTATAGCGTGCAATATTTTGAAAAACGTGGGGCCTTATGAGCTAAACCAAGGGCTTTAGTGGCTTAATGATCAAGCCGGCTCTGAGAGCAAAATGGGGTGTCAACAACCATTTTGGTGTGTGGATCATATTCTACATTTTGCATACGTTGGTTTGGTCAAAGCTCTCGAGATAACCCAATTCGTTAAACCACATTTTAAATGCACTACTTTGGCTATTTAGCTTTCTTCCTGATTTTCAACTGTCATTTTAGCTATTGAACCTTCTTTGTCCTTTTAGCCACTTTGAACATGTTACATATACTATCATGATATCATTTTATAAATCATTTTGTCCACTTTGCCAATTTCACAAGTGATTGTGTCATTTGGTCGAATTGGTCACACACTTACCCTTTTTATGGATCATCTAATAGCCAATTTAATTTTATTATTTTGAATATGATGTTTGTGTCATTTTGAACCTTAATCAATAATAGGTCATTCAAGTTATGTTAACATGACCATTTGTAGGGGCGAATTTGAAATTTTTGTTTAGTGGTAGCAAACCTTAGTACAAATAATTTTGTTCAGTAGGAATAAAAAGGGTAAATTACACATTTTACCCTCATAGTTTACACCTTGTGCCAATTTAGTTCCTGCATTTTCAATTGTTCTAGTCTATCCCCTCCACTTTGGGCCAATGAGCAATGTCAACCCTATGTCAATGTCGTTTAATATATTGATGGAGAAAGCACAAGCTTCTCCCATGGGTTAAATTTAGGGGCAAATATGGGATTTCACCCCTCCCGCCCCATTTGCCCAACCTCACACAATCTTTAAACCTGAGAAAATTGGGAGAAAGTGTAAAAAGCCCTAACCATGCGTAACCTTCATACACCGAAGACAAAATTGGGGCTGGTATTTCATCACCTTTTAAGGGATTGAAAGGGATTAGACAAATTTGTGAGTAATTGCAAGCAATTAGTGGGTGATTTGTTGATACCAGAGTAGAAATGGTAGCACAGTGATTTCTAGTAGAGGTGGAGCTTCAAACAGTAAGTTCCAATTAGTGGGTGATTTGTTTATGATATTGCTATATTTTTCTGTTATTGGAACGAGCTAGAGAATAGAGTTAAAGTTTTAAAATTTTATTGTTGTTTTATGAAATCAATGAAGTTGTTATAGAAATAGGGGGCTAGTATATTTTTTCTGATTTACATTTTTTATTCAGTGCTTTATTGGATCAAGAGTATTCTGATTATTTTATTATGTAGATTAAGAAACAATTTTTTTTATTTTAATGGTTTTGCATGTGATGCATTATTTTCTATTGAAATTCATCATGGTGGTGAGTTCCTATATACACCCAATAAGGTATACATAGGTGGAAGTATTCATTACATAGATAGTTGTCACCTTGAAAAATTCTATTTAATGGATTTTAATGAATATGTTAAGAGGCTTGGTTATGATGGGTTTATTAACTATTATTATAGAATTCCTGGGATGGATTTTGATGATGCATATTTGATTACCATGATTGGCCACATTCCTCCAAGTAAAGTCATAGAAGTTTACTTGGAAATGGTCTCGGTTATGGGATTTTGGCAAAGTCAAGTAGGGTCTTGTGATATGCCCAATAGCAATCAACCAAGAGTTGTAATAGAAAAGCTTAAAGAGGAAGAAGATCATAATGTGGAGGTGGTTGTTGCCTTGCAAGGTAAGAGGCAAGGGCTGATGGTCTTCAAGATATAAAAGGTGAGGAAGAAGATGATGATGATGATCTATTTGATGGTTGTGATCAAGATGGAAATGTCTGTGATAGTGATTATGGGATGACTGATGATGATGATCTATTTGATCTAATGTGGACAAGTGTGTTGAATGGAGTGGGGTTAAGAATTTCATACTAAGAGTTGCATCAATCCGGCTCCATTCCTTTGGAGAGGCAACAAAGTAGTCACCTTATCATCGTTAAAACAAGTAGCCCACAAAGGATTCAGGAGAACAATTAAGTTTAGGACAAGAAAAAAAGAATATGTGTTGTGGTCCATATTTTAGAATGTGAAATAGAATCTAATGTTCTGTGAACATATGCAATATTGTTTTGGAAATTGAAATACTGTTTCAATAGGATATGGACTTGGAAAGTGAAATAGGATGTAATCTTTTTTTTTTGTGAACCTATGCAAAATGTTTAACTATTCTACCACAATTAGTCAATGACAGTTCTCTGCTTCATGGTATTGTGTGTGTGTGTGTGTGTGTTTTTTTTTTTTTTTTTTACATGTGTTTGTTTATTTTATTTTAATGAGAAGCAAAATTATAGAAACATAATGTAGAAGAGTAGTCAATACAAGAGTAGTCAATACAACAGCCTAAGGCTGATGATTACTCATTACAGTTCACAAAACACTTCCTTAGACAAAGCAACTACACAATTTCATAGCAACTGGCCCCTTTTACTTTTGCAATTCCCTTTTCCCTTCAACAAATACCAATCCATCAAAGTAGTTACCACCCAAGAGGCAACTAGGCATGTCCACAATTTCTTTTCTCTACCTCTTATGTTTTTCATCTCATTCTCTAGCCTTGTCAACTTCTTCAATAGTCCTGACATTACATGCCTAGATCGGTGGCACATTGGTGGGTCATACCACATGAAAAACTCACATGCTCTTAGTTGCTGCAAAATACAACATAAGAATATAAAGAGAAGATAAAATCTAGTAGATAAAGTGTAAAACAAAATCATTATTGTACATATAACTAGGTTTAACAAGTGTGTGAGGGCTGGGCAATTGGAGCGGGAAGGGGTGAAATCCCGTATTTGCCCTTTAATTTAACGCACAAGAGAATCACATGTTCTTCTCCATCAATAGATTGAATGGCCACATGACAGAGGGTTGACATTGCTCTTTGACCCAAAGTGCATGGGGGAGACTGGAACAATTAGAAGTGCAGGGACTAAACTGGGACAAAGTGTAAAGTGTAAGGGTAAAAAGTGTAATTTATCAAAATAAAAATTACATAGAATCACGAAATTGTTTCATAATTGACGATATTTTTCTTTAATAAATAAAGAGATAATTATCTCAAAAATGTCCAAAAAAGGGGGTCATCGCCTATATACAAAGACTGCGCACAAAAAAGAAATTATTGCACTCACCAAAATTAGGATAACCTATAAAAGTCAAAGGATTGCTCCATAATTGAGCACTCAACTGCACAATTTTGATATTAGAATAGAAGGTTGAGATTGTGCTTTTCTTTTGGCCAAATAATAAGAGGATAATGAAATTTAGTTGGAACAAATGTTGCTGTTAGTAGATTCAAATGGGGCAAAAATAAGCGTTAGAAATGCAGTGAGAGAAACACATTCTATCTACAAGCTTGGATCATAGAAATACAAACAAATAAATTTAAAACTAGAAAAAATTACAAAGTTTAGTTGCCCCCACTCGTCCCTTAGTAGGTTCGCCCATAAGCGTTTGGTATTCTATGTCATCTATTACAAGTCATTTAGCCATTAGGCTTTTTCTTTTCATTTAACATGCCATTTGGCCATTAGGCCTATTTTCATCATTCCAATAATGTCACTTTGGCCATTAGGCCCACTTGGTTATGTGAAATATCAGCTCATTTCATTATTTTATGTTGCCCATTAGGTCCATCTAATAGTTTTGAATCTTGAATATCACTTATTACCCATTGGGCCCACTCCAACATTTTATGGCTACTCCACCAGTTAATGGTTGTTTATTATGCCCATTAACTATTTTACTTATTACATGTGAGCCATAGGCCCAACTTGAGCCCACCTTGTTACTTTAAGCCCAAACATGGGAGCTATTAGGCCTCCTTTATGACTTGTATTAAGTCTTTGATGTTTAACTTGAACTTGATTTTTGGACCATTAGGTTGACCTTATCATTTATAATCATAACATTTTTTCGACTTGTTTTGAAATACATTTTTTGTACCAATATTTTTTGAAACTACTTTTCCAAAACTCAAAGGCTTTTGGTAAAAATATTTAAAAAATATCTTTTCCAAAATCTATATTGATTTCAAAAATGTTTTCATAAAAATCGAAGTATAGACGCATGGGTTGATCTCCTAGAAAATACGCAACTAGGGGTGCGCATGGCTCGAGTTGGGTCGGGCCCAGGTTAGTTCCATAACCAAGCCAATCTTGATCGGTTCCAAATTTTTGGACTTAGAATAAAAAATTGAACCAACCTTAGTCGGTTCGAGTTGGTTTGGTTTGGTTCTATAGGAAGATTGGTTTGATTCCGGATCGGGTTGGGTCGGTAGTGGTCTACTTTAACATACTCTATACATTTAAAAATTAAAAAATGATTAATCTTGCACCTTCAATATTTCAAAAAAATTAAAAAATAAATAAAAATAAAAACTAACAATAATTAAGTACAAATAACAATAAATTAAAGACACATACACAACATATGTAGACTTTATAATAGTAAAAGATTGGGTCTCGATTTAGTTATTGGGTCTGGTCTAAAACTTATAAACCCTAGAACGAACCGAACTGGTCAGGTAGCTTTTTTTTTAGGCCTAAAGCCGAGCCAAACTTTTGATAGACCCGAACCAAACTAATCCATAGAGCAGGGTTGGCTGGTTCTCAATTTTTTTGGTTCGTTTGTGTACCCCTAGATGCAACATCAATGATAACTAATTGTTGACCTAAAGGCTGATCTCCATATTGATTATCACAAAATCATGTAATTAGTGTTTAATGATTTACTTTAAGTGTGCAGCGTGTTGTCTCTTTATTAAAAAAAATGGAAACATTTCATCTTAAAGAGATTAAAGGTTGTAACAAGAGCTCAATCAAATTTGAAGACAAAATTGTCAACAATATGCTGAGATTGTTGACACCTTGAACTTTTATACAAAATCTCTTTTGGAAACCTGGAAGTTTTTGTCAACACTCTGCTTGATTGCTGACAACTGACTCAAGATTCATTGAAGAAGTTTACAAAGTCTTGTAAACACCCCATTTAGATGGACAACACTATCTTACTGAAGACCCTCGATCGTCAATGCTCAAGAAGTCCACTACTGATTGTCAACACCATGATAAATTAATTGACAAGTTCCTAAGTCTCAAAGAAAGAATAGCTAGTCTCTACATTTTCAACACTCTTCCAACATGGTTGACACCTTTGAAGAAGGATGAAGTTCAAGAAACTGCCTTAATGTATAGTTAACACTATACATACATTACCAGTACCTAGAAGGAAGCAAGCTAGTCAAAATAATCTACTCAGATGGTCGACAATCATTGATAATGGTCAACAATGTTGAAGAAATGAAAAGCTGAGAGTTTTCGATCAAATTGCCAATACCGTCAAGTGGTGGTCGACAATATGAAGTCAGTAAGCTGTAAAGGATAATGGTTTAAGAAGATTGTCAACACCATGATGTTCTTGTTAACACCATCAAAGTTTGATTTTCAAAAAGACTCAGGTATGGTAAACAATGTGCAAAGATGGTCGACACCATTGATAAACAGAATGAGAAAAAAAGAACAGAGATGGTTGACACCTCAAGAAATGATTGATGACAATCTGGTTCCAACGGTTGAAAATTTAAACGTTCTGACTTGGTTGCCGCGCATTTAATGCACTTCTACTATCTCTAATGGCTGAATCTTGTGAGGAATTATATATAGAAGACTCCTAGCTCATTTATAAGAGAGGGATAAGGATCTTAAAGTGCAATGTAAGCACCCCATTTTTTGCCCGCTCAACAATCTTTAGCTCGACCGAAATCACATTCAAACCGACATAGACACATTCAAACCCAAACTGGCTTTCCAAACTCAATCTAATTAACCAACCATTTTATAAGGCCGCCAAGCCCAGTAGTGGCAAAATGACCAAAATTTCCTTAGGGCAATGCTCGTTCTAATTCCAGTTAGCACATCTTCTCAAAGACAGTAAGTTTCTATTCAACCTCAATTCCAGTTTCAATTCTAATCTAGACTAGTCAAACTCAATCTGGCACATCTTTTGAAAAAGTTAATCCCTCAAACAATAATTTCATTTGGCACAACACGTTTATAAGTCACAAAACCCCTTTAAACGATAAGTCCATTCACTTTTGGCGACTGGGATAGAACCCAAGTCCGTGGGATGGTAGAGTGGTTCACTTCTAGCGCTTATTAGCCTGCCAATGTAGAATGTCTACTATTTGACACGCCGATCGAGAAAGTACTTAAGGCCTTGAGACAATAAGACCATCTAGCAGCTTTCTGAGATCAGACAGTCTCTAGAATGAATGCACATAGTCAGAACACTTGCAAACATTGCAACTGTCAGAGTGACAGAAACACTCGCAAATAGTTTGACATCAGGAATGCCAACAACCCCCCCTATGTCATAGGACTGAACACACCTATTGGCCGTGGCATATTTATCGAAGGACGGGATACCTTTGGAAATCAACTCGTCACATACCGTTAGAGTGATGGAAATAGTTAAAACCCAAGTCAACACCAGTGTCTACTAGCCTATTTCGGTGAAAAATGACCAAAATGCCCTGGCGGGTCTTACAGGCGTGCTTTTAGAGAAAGTACCTCAGACCTTAGAGTGGTAAGTCCACCATTCCAGGATTGTCCTAAAGACAATCTAGCACGTTCTAGTGCCTTCTAGTCATTTCTAGATCGATTTTGAGAGCATTCGATCAAAATGATCATTTTGTCCCTAGGCATCCAATCGCCTCCGGGGCTCTAGGTATCAAACCGGTTACATTCCAGGTTTGATTCTAACAATATTCCCAACCCTCTAGCATTAATCCAGTCAACAAGTCAAGTCCGAATGACCATTTTGTTCCTAAATGCTCAGTTGTCCTGTTTCACCACACTGATTCTGGTTGTCAAACCAGTTACCTCTAGGGCACTCTCTTAGGGGTTCCAGGCCATTTTCGACCAAGTCTTACTATTGTCACGCCCCAGTTTTTGGGGTTACCAAGGTCCTTTCGGCTCGAAGACCCTAAAATACGGAATTCTATCACTAGAACTCGTCCTCCTAGAAGGACGAGTGCAACTTGGTTTGAAATTTGATTTGACTAAAGACTTTTTAGAAAAATAGGAGTCGCCACCTAACTTGATAAAGGTGAGTCAGGGCACCTAAAACTAAGAGTTAATCCGAAGGTTAAGCTTAGAGTTTTTAAAAAGGTTTTTTTTTTTTTTTTGAAAACTTCGTCAAGAGAGGGTTTTTAAGAAAATAGGTTGTTTGGCAACCTTTTGAAATGTTTAAGCCCTTTTTGAAAATAACTCCATTTTGGTCTTTCGAAAACAGAAATCTAAGGTTCGGGGGTTAGTTACATGTTTAACCACCCTTGATTCACTCACTAAAATGACCAGTCACCATTGCCCACTTAATATCCACTTTTAGAACTTTGACAAAGGAATTTAGTCATCATTTTTTTGGATGAATGATGCATGATGTAAGTTTTGAAAGAAGTTTAAAAATAATGGAGGTTTTGAAAGAGTTTGGCATAGAAATTTTGAATTCATTGGAGTTTTTGAAAAAGGGATTGGGGTTGAAATAAAAGTTATGACTGCACCATTTTAGGTTGCCTACGTATCTTATTTGGCGAGAATCAGGTCATTCGTAGTTCGGGCAAGAGCCCGATAGGCGCATTAGCGCCTTTGGAAAGCTTGAAGACTCATTGAGGTCTTTGAAAAAGTTTAAAACACTTTGAGGTCTTTGAAAGTTGAAGACTCTTTGTGGTCTTGGATAAGTTTAAGACACTTTGAGGTCTTTGGAAGGGTTTAAGACACTTTGAGGTCTTTAGAAGTTGTAGACTCTTTGTGGTCTTGGAAGTTTTGACTTGAAATTGGAAGTGAAGTGTTTTGAAAATGCTTTTGAATTGACTTGAGGGAGTTTTAAAAAAATGTTTTGGCATGTCTCAAGAGAACTTGAAAGTGTCTTTGAAGTTTTGTTTTGAAAACCTTGGAGGCATGTTTTGATGAATTAATTTTTAAAAGTAGTTTTGGGAAAGGGCTAAGGGTTTGGAATCCTAATATGGACAACCCTAGAGGTTGCTCTTGATTTATCACTTGTCCTTGGAATCCCTAACCATGAGAGGGCTAGGGATACCTTAGGTTTGTGACCTTTTGAAAACGTTTTTGGAAATGCTTTGAAGATGGAGTGTAGGAACATTTGAGAAGCTTATAGAGTTGGTTTTTTGAAATTAATAGAGTAGGAGATTTTGGAAGAATAGGTTATGAGGATAATGATCATTTGAAAAAAAGGGTTCAAGAGTTGGAACCTTGAAGTGTATTGACCTAGATTGGGTTAGCCTAGGGTTAGGGGGGACCTAAGGTTAACTAACTTGGGTTAGGTTAACCTAGGGTTAGATAACTAGGGTCAAGTTAATCTAGGGTTAGGTAACTAGGGTCAAGTTAACCTAGGGTTTGGTAACTAAGGTCAAGTTAACCTAGGGTTTAGTAACTAGGGTCAAGTTAACCTAGGGTTGGATTTGAAGTTGGTTTTGAAAATTGGTTTAATACATTTTTGGAGAGAATTTTGAAGGACAAAACATGCTATGCAAGGGACTTTGGTGGACAACCCTTTTAAAGATCATTTCTATGAAAATTTTGACTCTAGCCAAGAGCATGGTTTATATGGATGGTGATTGGAGACTATTCCAAGGAAGGTTTCCTTATGGCCATTATAACCACTATCTTGACAAGAGTATAAGGGGTCAAAAATCAACATAATGATGGTAAGTTTTGAAAAATCATTTTTGATGCAAAGATGGAGAGAATGTATTTTCGAAATCATCTTTGGAGAAGGATTTTGAAAATCATTTTTCAAGGGAACCATTCCATCAAGAGAGGGTTCATATGACCAATAAAAGGGAGACCACTCAAGAGAGGGTTCCATGGGGCCATTCCAACTACTAAACTTGAGAGAATAGAAACCATAGAATTCAAAGAGTTTGAACATCATCCTTAGGTGATCATAAAGAGAAAAGGGAACCATTCTAACAATTTAGGGCTCCTATGGCCAATATAAAGGGAGACCACTCAAGAGAGGGTTTCATGGGGCCATTTTAGCCACTAAATTTGAGAGAATGGAAACCTTGAAAATTAAGGAGTTTGAAAGCAACTTTT
Source organism: Euryodendron excelsum (assembly GCA_033060915.1). NCBI lineage: Eukaryota > Viridiplantae > Streptophyta > Magnoliopsida > Ericales > Pentaphylacaceae > Euryodendron > Euryodendron excelsum. The sequence continues at coordinate 44,405,850 of CM065380.1, read as the reverse complement.
ATGCAAGTTGAAATGCAATGATGCAAAAGTGTGAATTAGGGGGTAGAGAGGACTTTTTTAAGGCATGACTCCTAAGGTCTCATCTTAGACTTCAAGGGGCCAACTCTTGGAACAATTTTTGAAAGAAATATAAAGCCTTGGAAATGGCCTAAAATTAAAAGCAATGTAAGCATTGTGGAGCATGACAATAACCATAAAATAAAGCCAAGCATACAAGACATGATCAAAATAATAATATGTAAGGGGCCATGATCCACATACAAGGCTTTTAGGCTTCACCATACAAATAAGGGGCTCTTAGGCCATGCCATCTTAAAGTGGGCTAGTGAAAGGTCTCCTTACACGGTGGCTCTCACTTGCTTTCCTCTAGGCATAATCTAGGAGCCCTCTTGGCTCAAGCATGTAAGAAAGGAGGGTTGAAGATGGAGATTAAAATAGAGAATAGCCTAAGTAGGCTAGAAGGGAGAAGAGAAGAGTGGGGCAGAGCACAAATGTAAAAGGAATACCACCTTTTGTCTTCAACACTCTTGTAATCTTCAATGGATGCTTTGATTGGAGCTTGAGTGACTTCAAGAAGGCTTAAGAGGCTTAAGTGGAGTGTATAAATGTGTATGAGGCTTTGTATGTGGAGTGTATAGGCTTAGGAGGGATATAACCTAGCCTAAGTGTTGGAGGGGAGGAATATATGTAGAAATTCGAGTTTTTGGAGTGATTTGAACAGAGTTTCGTATCAATTTCGGACCTAGAATATGCAAGGGGGGAGGCCTCTATTTATAGGCAATCTGGAACAGACCATGCGCATGGCCAAATTTTGGCCGTGCGCATGTCCCACATGCACAAGTACTGTTACATTGCCAAAATAACACGTGGCACCCTATGTACTGATTAAATTTTGACTGTTGATCGAAAGTCGGTCAATCTAAACAAAATTTGAGCTCATGTAGCATACGCTCCATCACTGGGAAGGTTCGTCCAAACTTTGCCTCGATAATTGGGCCAACTGGGAAGGTTCCGGGGGAATCGGTCGCACTCGGGATGTTCTCCTAGTGCATCCAATGAACTTTCATGTTTTCAAAAAGTTTGAATTGCGTTTGGACATGTGTGATATCGTCTCGGGAAGTGTGCCAAAAAGGACACTTTTGCTGAGCGTCTGTGATACGCTCCGAGGGTGTTTGAAAGTGACTGTTTTCATTTGATGTAATCGAGGCCTTCGAGAAGCGATCTATTCGATCAAACCGTTCCGATGGAAAGTACACTGGAAATACTTTCTAGAATTTCCAAATTTACGCATTTCTTAAGTCGTTTGACGGTGCGTTTTAATTAGGCAATCAAAGAAAAAGTCAACCTTGGCGAAGCGTCGGCGGGACGCTCCAGGGGTTGCTGGAAGTTATAGTTTTTGCACCGTACGATGGAGGGCTTGGAGAAGTGATTCATTTGATCGAACCGTATCGGTGGAAAGTTCTATGGATGAGCTTTCGAGAATTCCCTGATTTACGCGTTTCTCAAGTCAGTTGACGGTGCTATATAATCAGGGAATCAGGAGAAAAGACAATTTAAGCGGAGTGTCTGTGAAACGCTCCAGGGAACTTTTATCGAGTCGTGTGAGTTTAGTGTCGTAGGGTGTTCCTTGGGTTAGACAGGGATGTGTGGTGGAACCCTCTGCTCAAAATCCCAAGGCCGATGCTGTTTCGGGGCATTTTTGGGCTTCTAGGGGCAAAACGGTCATTTTGACCGGGGTTGGCTGGAAATGGTCAGGAATGGTCTGGTATATTGTGTTAGGCATGTAGGGCTGTTTACAGATGGTTTTGAGAGAGTCTGTCACCGTTCAGCGGGGTTTGTGCCGTGCTAAGTCGTTCAGGAGCAAAATGATCATTTTGACCAGAGTGAGCCGGAATAGGATCAGATTCGGACCAAATGGCGTGCAAGGGACGCCTGATGGTTTGACAACATTGTGGAAGGATGGACTTATCGTTTTGAGGGATTTTGAACTTTCCCAAAACGTGCCTGGAGGCCCAAGGGGCAGATTTGGTCATTTTTCACCGAGTCGGGTTAGCAAGCGCCGGTGTTAACCTAGGTGTTGGTTCCCATGACCGCCCAGTCTCGGAAAACTACCTGTGCGGTGTTTGTCTTTAAGAACGCCTGATCTTAGAGAGCTACCTGTAGGGGTGGTGTTGGTTCCTGAGAACGCCTGGTCCCAGAAAGCTACCTGGAGGGGTGGTGTTGGTCTCCGAGAACGCTTGGTCTCGGAGAACTACCAAATGATGGACATTCTACATTGGTGGGCTAGCAGGCGCCAGAAGTGAACCAACTGGAATTTTTGATGAGGTGTTAGTCCTCGAGATTGCCCGATCTCAGGAAGCTACCTGGATGGCGTTGGCTTCCGGGACTGCCCGGTCCAGAAAGCTGCCTGGAATAATGGTGCTTAAGGCTTCAGCGGATCCTTGTGGACCCGTGAAGTGACCAGCTGGTTGGATTGGAGATTAAAAGGCTCATCTTGAGCCTGGATGTGTTGTGATGTTGGAAGCCGAATCCGGTCGGGCCGGAGATTGCCGAGCGGGCAAAAATGGGATGCTTACAGCTACTTGAAACCTTTTGAATTATTTCTAGACTTTCTAGAGTCACTCATAGTGAAGCCAAACCAAAAATTACATGGTAATCACTAGGATAGGGGCCCAAATCTTCTGCCTTGTGTCCCAAGGGTCAAGGATCTGTTACTTGCCGACTCAACAGCTTTCTCAAGGGGGTGGCGCCACTAGTAATGGCACCAAGTTAAAATTAAGCTTGGCGCCATTGCAATAGTCGCTAGGGTAATTTTGGTTACCTATAAATATAGGACACCCCCCACTGCATTCGAGGTTCAAAAAATAGCTCTAGAAATTCTGCCTCTCTAAAAACAGCCTTCGAGTTTCCCCAAAACTCTAATTCCTTCAAGCCTCTCTCCAAACCCTAGCCCACATACACTCTAAATACCTATACACTTGCCTCCCATCATCATTAAAGATCAAATGCTACATATTCAAAGTTCTCAAAGTTTAAGCAAGTCCTCCATTGATGCATTGAACCTAATAAGAAGACAAGGTAGAGTTCTATTTACTTTTATGTAATCCCCCTCTCTCTCTTCTCCCTTTTGATTCACTTGAACTATTATCTATTTTAATCTCCATCTTCTAACCCTCTTATTGTGTGCTTGAAACAAGAGACCTCCCAATTTATGCATAAGAAGGCCTTTGAGGAAGTCACCATGTCGGGGATTTTCTTCAAGTTAAACCTATGACAATGTGGGTCTAGCCTCCTTGATTATGTGGTGAAACGTAGCCTTATATGTTCATGTCTTTATTGCATTGTGGTTGTCATGTTTATGCATTGTATTCAATATCATGTTCAAAAGTTTTTTTAAAACTTGCATCTAGAAAAGCTATTTTTAAAGTTCTTTTCAAAATTACAACCCTAAGATGATTCTAACCATTTCATGGTTAGGATTATTTTAGGAAAGTGTTATATTCAATGAGATCATCAAAGTCCAGATTAGGGTTTCAAATCCTAGTTGGTTGTTTCAAAATCACAACCCTCAAATGGTTTTAATTTTCTCATGATTAGAATCGTTTTAGAAAATAAGATATTTAAAAGAATTTCAAAAGTCTATATTCAAATCTTTCTAAAATAGTTTTGCAAATTCCTTCCTAAAAATTCTTCTCAAAGATTTACCTTCCAAAAACTTTGAGTCTTGAATTTTAATTCAAAACCTTAGAGTCCATATTTAGGAAACCCTAGGTTTCTCACATAAAATCATAACTTTCTATTTGGATCAAATCATAGCTTTCCAAAACCATTTTATGTATGAAATCATAGATTTCCTAATTCAAAAGTCACATAAAATGATAGATTTACCAAACTAAAGCTTTCCAATTTCAAGTCAAATCAAATATTATCCAAATAGGAAACCAAATCAAAATCCTATTTCTGAAAATAAAATCTAATATTTTGTTTTAGGAAATAGAAATCAAATCTTTCTTAATTCCAATTTTTCTTAATGTCAATCTTTCTTACTTTCAAAACTTTCCCTTTGCAAACTTTCCAAAAGTAAAACTTTCCCTTGGCAATTGAAATTCAATCTTTCCAATTCAAATGCATTGCATAAACCCTAGGTCCTAGGATTGCTTAAATCCCAAGTTACCTCAAACATAGGTCAAAACTTTTCAAACTCAATTTTCTAAATTCAATTTTTCTTAAATCAAATCTTTTCAAATTTCAAATTCAAGCATTTTCTAAATAAAATATTTCTAAAATCAAGTCTTTCCTAAAATGAAAACTTTCTTAAAATAAAATTTTCTTAATTTGGAACTTTTCTAAAGTCAACCTTTCTAAAATCAAACTTTTATATTTCAATTGCATGTCTAAACCCTAGGATACATAAGCCCTAATTGAACCCTAACCCTAAGTTTGGAAACTTCAATTCTTTTATAAATCTTAAGTCTAAATTAAGATGGTTTTCAAACCCCAATTCAATTCAAAGTTTCCAAAACAAGTCCAAGCTCCATTTCAAAGTTCAATTTCAAATTCAAGTTTAATTATAGAATCAACCCAAGTACGATTTGAAATCAAAGTTTGTTTTAAATCAAAGTTCAATTTCAAATCTTCAAATCAAAGTTCAACTCAAACCCCTTTCAAGTTAAACTTTTCAAAGGCCACAAGGTGTCTTTTCAAATCAAACAAGACTCCAAATTATTTATTTTCAATGAGACCCCTAGTCTGAACTACGATTGACCTGATTCCCAACAAAAGAATATGTAGGCAACCTTCTTAGGTGCGGTCATAACCTTTTTCAAAATTTCAATTTTCTTTTTCAAAATCTCTCTCCAAATTTAAATTCTTTTCATGCACCTCCATATCGTTCATCACATCATCCCTAAAATGATGGCTCAAACTTTTTTTGAAAATCATTTTCAAAGTAGATATAATTGGACATTTAGTAACCAAAGATTCTAAATGAGTGAACCTGGGGTGATAGGACATGTAGGTAATGCAAGGGTGGGATAAGGTGATAGCCTAGTGCATCTTTCCTATACATAACCAACTGCCGAACCATAGATTTCTATTCCAAAGACCAAAACGAAGTCATTTTTTTTCTAAAAGGGCTTAAATCTTTTCAAAAGGTTGCTAAACAACATGTTTTCTTAAAAACCCTCTTACAAGAAAGTTTTTTCAAATTTTTCAAAAACCCTAAGTTTGATCTTTGGATTGCATTAGTATTAGGTAACCTAACTCACCTTAACAAAGTTAGGTGGTGACTTCAAATCCTTTTCCTAAAGCCCTTATTCAAATTAATTTCTAGTTCAAATCTGATCGTACTCGTCCTTCTAGGAGGATGATTTCTAACAAGAGAGTACCATGTATATTTCTCACACTTGAGTGCGAAAAATCGGAACGTGACATGCAAGAAGCCAAAAGAACAAACATTCCTACTACTCTATTTTGCTATAGTGTCTGAAAGAAAGAATTTAAGATTTAATCTTCATTTATTTACTTCTGAGAGTGATTCCTTTGGACTCCTTCCTCATTAATACTTATAAAAGGTTATATATATCTTTATTGAAAAGTGTAGCTTGAGAGTTCACTTGTAAGATCAGGAAAGCTTGAGTCAAGCTTCTCGGTGTTTGAGAGTTTGGTGAAAATTCTTGTGTAAGAATGAGCTGAGCACTTGAAGAAAACTAGCAGCTGTGTAAAAGTTTTTTTTACATTAAGGAATACATTAAAAAAGGATCTAGGAAGAGAAGATATAAGCAAGGGCTGGGCCGAACCTCTGTAAAATTCTGGTGTCTTTTGTTCCTTGTTTGTGATTGTCATCTACATATCTAATTGTGTGCCCCTTATCATATATATATATATATATATGAAATCTTGTGCACATCATTGTGATATATTAAGGTTGTGATTGTCTACCCTTTACATTATACTCATAGATTGGGTGTGCACTAGTGACATTGGTATCCATTTTCCTTCCATCATTTATAATTTTATGCATTGCATCTTGCTTGTCTTTAATTTACTGTTCCATCAATTTGAAGTATCCATTTGTATTTTAATTCAACATTATTTTTATTAAACTCGATTTAACCCCTTCTTAGATTGACATTTGAGCTAACAATTGGTGTCAAAGCCTGGTGCTCGCTATTAAGCTTTACATCCTAGAGTAAGATCCATGGCCAACATTGTAGGAACTTCTCTTGCTGAAAGGCAATCCACCAATAGATCACCTATGTTCATTAAGACCAACTATAACTATTAAAAAAATAGAATAAAAATCTATATCCAGTCAATAGATTATGAACTATGGAGAATTATTATAAGTGTACCTAAGATCCTTACTAAACCTGAAGATGAATGGTATGAATATGATTTGAAACTCTTGCAATTGAATGCCAAAGCTATGAAATTGTTATATTTTGCTTTAGACCCATATGAGTTTAATAGAATATCTGTATGTGATTCTACTAAGAAAATATGGGATAAATCAGAAGTCACTAATGAATGTACTAATCAAGTAAAGGAATCTAAGATAAACATACTTGTGCATAATTATGAACTGTTTAGAATGAAATCAGATAAATCCATTACTGAGATGTTCACAAGATTTACTAATATTATAATGGACTAAAGTTTCTTGGAAAGATCTATACTAATAGTGAACAGGTAAGGAAGATACTTAGATCCTTGCCAAGAACTTGGGAGGCTAAGGTGATAGCAATCCAAGAAGCCAAGAATCTCAATACACTGTGCCTGAAAGAACTGCTAGGATCACTCATGACTTATGAGTTGACCGAAAAGCAAAATATACAAGATGATGACGAGAAGGAGAAAAGAATTATTGCTTTTCAAATCCACCATAGAAAGGCAAGATAATGATGATAACAAAGATGAAGAATTAGCAATTATCACTAGAAAATTCAAGAGATTCATGAGAAAGAAATAGAAGAAAGGAAGAAAGCCAAAACTCAAAAAAGAATCAGGCAAATCAGATTTGACCATTATCTGTTTTGAGTGTAAGAAATCTAGACACATCAAAGTAGAGTGTCCACAATTAAAGAAAATAAGAAAAAGAAACAATGTCACGCCCCATAACCCGGCTTATATGAATTTGGGGTACATGACCGACCAGTAGCAAGGCCACCCAATGACGCATTACATAAATTGGTTGATCACCTGTGCATAATCATTTAGAATGATGCATAATTGGAGAAAATAGAACTTTTGATAACTTGAAAACATAATCCGTGTCATATATGGTCGAGCTGTGCTTAATCCAAAACATAATATACATAAGGACTAAATCAAGGTCCACCAAAGTTATAGCATTATGTCATTACAAAACATTGAGTCCAGCCCACAAACATTATACAAAACATAGGCCCGTGGGCCGTAACTCAAAATCCACGTATGGCCTCGATTTAGGGCCTCCCGGATTGGCTACCTGAAAATCATTTGAGAATACGTAAGCTAATGCTTAGTGAATAACAATGATGCATGAGCGAGAAAATATCATGGGCTAGCAATTATATCCAACTTACAAGGATAGATAATCATTTATGTATAAGGAAATGAGCTTTTGAACGTTTAAAGCATAAGTTTGGAACTCATAGGTAACGTAAACATCATTTGAAATGTTTCAACATTTCAAAACATAGTATCATAAGAAGAGATGCAACATAACATTATTCTTGATATAGCATTTCATAACTTGTCGTAAAACATGTGAACATATCATAGTTCTCGGTTCAAAACATAAGTGTGCTACAACCTGATTAATATTTCTATTCAATGTATATGACAGTCGCTGAACATTTATGCATATATATATATATATATATATCATGTACCTAGAAACGTATTAGTGTAAGCTTGAAAACGCATGGCTTATGTTACCGTATTAACATATCTCGTTATTTCTAAAACGTAATGTCGAGAAAGTGAGAGACATGTCGTAGCGTGACCTTGTAGACTATGACACGGCATAAAAGGATATCCTAGTTTGTTGCATAACTTTAGACATATCTATGTCATTATTCTCGGAATCATATAAAGCGTAGATATGAAAACATAGATAGTATAAACATCATATTGAAACATTATATCATTTGAACATAGTATCATAGGCTTGAGGTGTAAATCGAAACATGATCATGTATGGCGTAGTGTGGCTTGTCATAAGCATACCATGGCATGGTACCGTAGGACATATCATAATATTATAAGAAGGAGAGGTATATCATGACCTTATTACTTATGAAAACTTATGCAACTCATTGCGAATTATTTGAATGAATCATATTTCTCATTCTAGAACATAAGTGTGTGTCATATCTTTACATCAAATCTGGGCACTACATCAGTAACCATAAAGGTTACTATAGAGCTCTTTAGGCCAACATCAGAGCTAGGCTCTACATCAGTAACCATAACGGTCATCATAAAGCTCTTTAGGCCAACATCAGAGCTAGGCTCCACATTAGTAATCATAAAAGTCACACATAGGGCTCCTTAGGCCAATATATCCCTCACTTCACCCCACTTAAGAGGTCTTTCTGGTATCGGGCATCATAGTAACCACAAGGGTCACGTATAAGGCTCTTTAGGCTAGCATAGTAATCATAAAGGTTACGCATAGGCTCTTTAGGCCAACCATGAGAGCTAGGCTCAGTCATTAAGAGCTACGCTCAGTTATTAGCAACATAGTGTGCTTTAAGCCAATCATGAGAGCAGGGCTCAATTGTGAAACAAGGTTTAGTCATTAAAAGCTACGCTTAGTCATTAGCACGTAGAGTGCTTTTGGCCAACCATAAGAGCTAGGCTTAGTTATGGTAACCGTAAAGGTCACACATAAGCTTTTTAAGTCAATCATAAGAGCAATACTCAGTTACAGTAACCATAAGGTCACATCTAGACTTTTAAGCCAAAGGACATCTCCCAACATGGTGATAGATTATTTCATGTCCCCTACTATAGGATCATCGTTGCTAGTTTAGGGTCTTGCCACGAAAGACCTTACAGGACGATGGTTTATTTCACATCCCCCATCCTATGACTATCGGGCTAGATTAGAGTCTTGCCACGGAAAGACTTTGAGTTAGAGTCGTACGTTAGGGATCTTACCTCTACTTTATGTGAACGTTCTAGTCTGTATGTTGTAGTTCATATCATAGGTAAGTTTCGTACATAATTCAAAGCATGGCATTCATACTTGAACTTAATCATTGATACATTGAAATAAATGGAAAGAAATGCATGAAACGTAATTGAACTTGAAAGCATTTAGAGGGTAATAGGTCTTACTCATGGCATATCGTTGCTCACCTTTATCCAACTAAATGGGTGTTAAGCAAGGTGCTCATACACATAATTCACATAGAAACATGGAACATCAATACACTATGTTAAGGCAAGGCAATAACGTATAAACCGAGACTAAGCATATAAATCCCTCGACCCTGACTCACCAACACCTCACTCTTACCATGGAAGAGCAAGACTAACACTAGGGCAAGGTCCCAATGTAAAACGAGAACATAAGGTTGAGGGTGAAGTATGAAACCCAGAACATCGATCCTCTCATCGCGTTCTAACCACCTCGAACAAACGATTCTCACACAAGACTAGTTCCATCTGAAAATAGGCTTAAAGGCCTTTAATTTGATAGGTCATGGCTTAAAAACACATTTCGGGTAAAGAAGTTAGGTCTCACTAAGAATGGGGTAACACTTTGGAAAAATAAGATTTTTGGCATAGTTTTGGGTCAACTTTAAACTTCTATATCTCTCAATCTATAAGAACTTAGAGAATAAATTTTATATGAGTACAAAGGTCTATATGTCTACTTTCTAACCTTTTAAACAATGCAACAATCTAAGTTTTCTAGAGAAAGTTATGCCCATTTTACTAAACAGTGCCCAACCTAACATATCGTTTAAACGCTCAACCGGGGAGTTCAAATGCCTAGGCAAAATGAACTGGGAGTTCGAACGCCCAAATGGCAGTTCGAACTCCAAGAAGAAAAATGGAAAAATCTCTGCTCTGACCGTTCAAACTCTCCTTGGGGGAGTTTGAATGCCCAGGCTTATTCCCCACCGTTCGAACTCTATATTGGGAGTTCGAACACCCCGTTCTAGGAAGCACCCGAAGTTCGATTCAAAGCTTCAAAACTTAACCAAAACTCCTCCACAAACAACCAAATATTCCCAATATTCTTAAGGCTCAAAGATTAGCCCAAAAAGATGATAATAACTCAAAATGGGGGAGAAAGAACCATCAAAACAAGGAGATCTAAAGAAAGAATTCAAAACCCTAACATTTCACATATTTGGGAATTTTCAACTCACCACTCCCAATCTTCAACAAATGAGCTTCAAGCTCTCTAAATCAAGTAATTGGGACCCAAGGGGTCCTTCAAATTCAACAATAACACCCCTAGATACATATATGTAAAAACCCAACACAAACCACCAAGATAGATACACATACATATACAATTTTAGAGAGAAAATGGAACCTTACCTTCCTCAAGCTTGTCTAAGTCCTCCAATGGCTTCTCTTGGTTTGGTTTGAAGCTCTCCTTCTCCTTCTTCCTCCTCTTCTTCTCCTCCCTCCCTCTCTCTACCCGTTGGGTGTGTATATGTAAATGAGTGTGTGTGTTTGGTGTATATAAGATGATACACATGGGAAATAATTCCATGTGTCTCACCATATAGGCTTAAGTTGCAACATGACTTTTAATTGGTCATCTTGACCCAAATGCACATTAGAATGATATAAAATTTAAAGAAACATATAAATAGGGAAATTAATGGGTTCAGGGTACTATAAACAAATAGGTTGCAGCAATAGCTGTAAAACTGAGTGAAAGTGAAGAATTCAGCTCAGATGATGACTCTGACACCGAAGATGTGGCTAATCTTTGTTTGATGGCTCATGAAGAGGAAGGAAAAGAGGTAATCACTTCTGACCTTACCTTTGATGAATTGCAAGAAGCTTTTGAGGATATCTTATCTAAATTTAGAAAATCAGGAGCTAAAAATAGTCTTTTAAAGAAAATGATTTCCACTTTAACCAAAGAAAATGAGACCCTAATTTCTGAAAATGATTATTTGAAAAAGGAAAACAGTTCTTTAAAAGAAAAGGTCAAGGATTTGAATAAGTCACTTGAAAATTTTGTAGAAGGAAGAGAAAACCTTGAGTTTTTACTAGGTAACCAAAGATGTACTTTTTACAAAGGAGGAGTTGGTTACAATCTATTTATAATGAAAAAAATCTTATAAGAACTTCTTTGCTCCATCTAATGTTTCCAAAGTTAGATGCTAATTTTGCCAAAATAATGGTCACTATGCTGATCAATGATAGTTAAGAAATGTTCCTAGCAAAGATGTCAAAAAGAAGTGGATTCCAAAGGAACACATTGCTGGCACTAACCCTCTAGGACCCAACATGAAGTGGGTACCAAAAATCAACCCTTGAAATGTCGATTCTATAGGTTTGCCTCCAATCCAAAGTCAAAAGGGATTATTGATATCTGAATAGTGGGTGTTCAAGACACATGACTAGAGATGAAAATCAGTTCTCATCCCTTTCACCTAAAGATGGAGGCCTAGTGACATTTGGTGACAATGATAAAGGAAAGATCATTGGCATTGAAAGCATTGGTAAGAACTCTTGCACTTCAATTGAAAATGTTCTTTTGGTTGAAGGCCTTAAACACAATCTGCTTAGTATTAGTCAGTTATGTGATAAAGGTTTTAATGTGTTTTTTTAATCTTCTAAGTGTTTGGTGGTTAACATTCTTAATGGTAATACCATACTTACTGGAACTAGATAAGGTAATATCTATGTGTTTGATTTGAATGACCTGTCTGCATGTAAATTAAAGTGTCTATTTGTTGTGAATGACAATGATGCTTTGTTATAGCATAGAAGATTATGACACATTAGCATGAGCACTATTTCAAAAGCTGGAAAATATGACATGATTGTTGGTTTATCTAAAATTAAGTTGGAAAAAGATAAGTTATGTGATGCATGCCAAAAGGGAAAACAGACTAAAGAATCTTTTAAGTCTAAATCTATGATTTTTACTTCTAGATCTCTACAATTGTTGTATATGGACCTATTTGGACCAACTAAAACACTTAGTCTTGGTGGAAAATAGTATGCACTTGTTATTGTAGATGACTACTCTCGATTTACATGGACTTAGTTCCTTACTCACAAAGATGAAACTATAACTGCTTTTATTAAATTTTTCAAAAGAGTGCAAAATGAAAAAAGTTTTACTATTTTTCCAATTAGAATTGATCATGGAGGAGAATTTGATTGCTCCCCATTTGAAAATTTTTGTGATGAAAATGGTTTCGATCATAACTTTTCTGCCCCAAAAACTCTTTAGCAAAATGATATTGTTGAAAGGAAAAACAAGAATTTAGAGAAAATGGCAAGGACTATGCTCTGTGAAAATGGTTTACCAAAATATTTTTGGGTTGAGGTAGTAAAAACAGCTTGCTATATTTTAAATAGAGTTATGGTTAGAAGACATTTGAAAAAGACTCCCTATAAGCTTTGGAAAGGGAGGAAACAAAACATTTCCTATTTTCATGTTTTTGGTTGGATATGTTTTGTTTTGAACAATAACAAGGGTAATTTGGACAAGTTTGATGCTAAATCTGATGAAGGTGTGTTTCTTGGTTATTTCATAAATAGTAAACTTATAGAATTTTTACAAAAGAACTCTAACTGTTGAACAGTATATTCATGTTAAATTTGATGAATCTAACACTCTTTCAAGCAAGATTATAAGTGATGATACAGATGAAGCAGAATAAAGAATAAGCAAGTTGAACAAATGCTCAACACATACTGCGGTGTCACAAACTAAGGAAAAGGAAGCAGAAAATGAGCTTGCACCAACTATCACTCAACAACAAATTGAAGTAAATGAAGGTCTTCCCAAAAAATAAGAATTTGTGCAAATACTTGGCAATCCATCACAAGGAGTGAGAACCAAATTTTCACTTAGAAATTTAGGTGCTTGTAAGCACCTCATTTTTGCCTACTCGGCAATCTCCGGCCCGACTGGACCCAGTTTTCAAACATCACAATACATGCAAGCCCAAGACGGGTCTTTCGAACTCTAATCCAGTCAACTAGTCGCTTTTCGGGCCCACAAGGTCCCACTGAAGCCATAAACACCATCATGCCCCTAGGCATTCCAGGCAGTTTTTCGAAACCGGGCGGTCTTGGGAACCAACGCTACCCAGGTAGCTTCCCGAGATTGGGCGATCTCAGGGACCAACACCTTATCAAATTCTAGACAATTCACTTATGGCGCTTGCTAGCCCATCAATGTAGAATGTCCGTCATTTGGTAGTTTTCCGAGACTAGGCGTTCTTGGAGACCAATACCACCATCACAGGTAGCTTTCTAAGACCAGGCGGTCTCAAGGACCAACATCGCACAGGTAGTTTTTTGAGATCGGGCGGTCTCGGGAACCAACACCTAGGTCAATATTGGCACTTGCTAGCCCGACTCGGTGAAAAATGACCAAACCTGCCCCTTGGGCCTCTAGGCATGCTTTGAGAAAGTTCAAAATCTCTCAAAACAATAAGTTCACCCTTCCAAAGTATCACTAAGTAGTTAGGCATATTCCACGTGCCTTCTTGTCCAATCTTGGTCCCATTTCGGCTGACTCTAGTCAAAATGATCGTTTTGACCCTGAACGCCTTAACACTGCACAAATTCCATCGAACAGTGAAAGACTCTCCTAGAATCACCCCTGAATGACCTGACACGCTTAACATAATACCCCAATCCATTCCTAGCCATTTTCAACCAAACCCGGCCAAAATGACCATTTTGCCACTGACAACCCGAATGCATCCAGGAAACTACACCGGCTTAGAATATTGAACGGTGGGTCTTGTCACACACCAGTGTTTAACCTAAAAGACCTTGCGACACTAAACACGCCCGACTCAATAAAGGCTTCCTGGAGCATCTCACAGATGCTCCGCCAAAATTGTCGTTTCTCTCGATTCCCTGGTTATAACACACCGTCAAATAACTTGAGAAATATGTAAACCAAGGAATTCCCAGAAGCTTGTCCATAGGTCTTTCCATCGATACAAGTCGATTGGATAGATCACTCCCCAAAGTCCCTCATCACGTGGTTCAAAAACTACCACTTTCAGCAACCCCTGAAGCATCTCACAGAAGCTCTGCCAAGATTGATTTTTTCCCCAATTCCTTGATTATAACGCACCGGCAAACGACTTGAGAAATGCGTAAATTAGGAAATTTCCGAAAGTATTTCCAAAGTACTTTTCATAGGTACGGTTCGATCGGAGAGATCGCTTCCCGAAGGCCTCGATCATGCGGCACAAAAACAGTTACTTTTGAACCCCCACGGAGCGTATCACAGACACTCTGCAAGGATGCAATTTCATGCACACTTTCCGAGATGATATCTCACACTTCCGAACACCATTCAAACTTTTTAAAAACACAAAAGTTCACGAGAAACCCTAGGAGAACACCATGGATGCAACCAATTCCTTCGAAACCTTCCCGGTCGGCTCAATTATTGAGGTAAAGTTTAAACGAACACTCCCGGTGATAAAGCGTATGCTACATGCGCCCAGATTTTGATCAGATCGGCCAAACTTCAATTAACCATCAAGATTTAGCAGTACAGTGGGTGCCATGTGGCATTCTACCAATGCAACAGTACTAGCACATGTGCTATTTGTCCTAGCGCATGTACCACATGCGCTAGGCTTCTCCCAGATTGCCTATAAATATAAACCTCCCCTTTTGCATATTTCAGAATTGAAATTGATAGCGAAGCTCTACAAAAACTACTCCAGAACCTCGAATTCCTATATGCATCCCACACTTCAAACACTTAGGCTAGATTCCACCTCCCCCTAACCCATGCACTTTACCTACATAGCCTTCCATACTATAGAACACCTCCTTCCAGCCCTTCAAGCACCCCTAAAGCCATCCAAACTCAATACAAGACATTCATAGAAGGTTGCAAGTGTATTGAAGGCAAAATGTGGTATTTCTTTTATATTTTTGTCTTCCCTCACTCCTCTCTTCTCCCTCCTAGCTTAGTTAGGCCATTCTCTATTTTAATCCTCATCTTTTACCCCTCTTTCTTACATACTTGAAGCAAGAGGACTCTTAGTTCATGCCTAGAGGAAAGTTGGTAAGAGCGACTGTGTAGGGGGATCTCTCACTAGCCTACTTTAAGATGGTATGGCCTTGGAACCCCTTGATTATATAGTGTAGCCTAAAGCCTTGTATGAAATCATGACTTCTTTTACATATTGCTATCTTGTTCATGTTTTGGGTGCTTGGCTTTATTTTTATGTTTATAACCATGTTTTTCAAAACTTACACTATTCTCATTTCCATGTCATTTTCAAACTCAATATTCTAACAGTTGGTCCCTTGAAGCTTAGAATGAAACCCTAGGTAATCATGTCTTAGAAAATTCCCCCATTGACCAAGGGTTAAGATGACCCATGATTAACTAAGGTTGGGTTAATCTAAGGTTGAGGTGACTTAGGGTTAGCTAACTAGGGTAGGGTTAACCTAAGGTTAGGATGACTTAGGGTTATGTTAACCTAAGGTGAGTAAACTAGGGTCAAGTTAACTTAGGGTTGGAAAACTAGGGTCAAGTTAACCTAGGGTTGGACAACTAAAGCCAAGTTAACCTAGGGTGGGTCAACTAAGGTCAAGTTAACTTAGGGTTGAATTGGAAGATGATTTTTGAAAGGTTACTTGATGCACTTTTTGGAAAGAGTTTTGAAAAGGCATGTTGTGTGATGGACTTTGGTAAGCCACCCCTTTGAAGATTATTTCCATGAAAATTTGGTTCTAGCCAAGAGTATAGTTTGTATGGGTGGTGCTTGGAG
Source organism: Euryodendron excelsum (assembly GCA_033060915.1). Classification (NCBI taxonomy): domain Eukaryota; kingdom Viridiplantae; phylum Streptophyta; class Magnoliopsida; order Ericales; family Pentaphylacaceae; genus Euryodendron; species Euryodendron excelsum. The sequence continues at coordinate 44,389,891 of CM065380.1, read as the reverse complement.
GCCATTCCAAGGGAGGCTCCTTTATGTCCATTATAACCATTATCTTGACAAGAATGGGGGGTTCAAAATTAACAATCATAATAACAACCTTTTTGAATCACCATTTTTAAGGCAAAGATAGGGAGTATGCATTTTTTAAAATCATCTTTGAGAAAGATTTTCGAAGACCATTTTTCAAGGGGGCCATTCCATCAAGAGAGGGTTCCTATGGCCAATCAAAAGGGAGACTGCTCAAGAGAGGGTTCCGTGGGGCCATTCCAACCACTACACTTAAAAGAATGGAAACCTTGAAAGTTAGAGAATTAGAAAGCAATCCTTATGCAAATTAAAATGTCATGATGCCAAAATGAGAGTTAGGGAGGTTAGTAGGGGGTCTTCTAAGGCATGATTTCTAAACTTCAAGGGGCCAACTCTTGGACCAATCTTTGAAAAAAATATGGAGTTTGGAAATGGCATGAAAATAAGAGCAATGTAAGCATTGTGGAACATGTCAATAAGCATAAAATGAAACCAAGCATACAAAACATGATTAAAATAGTAATATGCAAGGGGTCATGATCACATACAAGGCTTTTAGGCTACACCATATAAACAAGGGGCTCTTGAGCCATACCATCTCAAAGGAGGCTAGTGAGAGGTCCCCCTACACGGTGGCTCTCACTTGCTTTCCTCTAGGCATGATATAAGAGCCCTCTTGGCTCAAGCATGCAAGAAAGGGGGGTTGAAGATGAGGATTTAAATAGAGAATAGCCTAAGTACGCTAGGAGGGAGGAGAGAAGAGTGGGGAAAAACACAAATGTAAAAGAGATACCACATTTTGCCTTCAACACACTTGTAATCTTCCAAAGATGCTTTGATTGAAGCTTGAATGACTATAAGAAGGCTTAGAGGGCTGGTAGGGAGTGTTTTATGGTGTATAAGGCTTTATATGTGAAGTATATAGGCTTGGGGATAATGGAATCTAACCTAAGTGTTGGAGGGATGAAGTGTGTATAAAGATTCGTAGTTCTGGAGTGACTTTTGCAGAGCTTCGCATCAGAAATTGGAGTTGGAATATTTAAAGGCGGAGGACTCTATTTATAGGCAATCTGGAACAGGCCTGGCGCATATGCTACATGCGCCTGGCCAAATTTTGACCTAGCGTGTGTAGGACATGCGCAGGTACTGTTCCAATGCCAGAATGACACGTGGCACCCTGTGTACAAGTTAAATCCCGGCCATTGATCGAAATCAAGTCGATCTGATCAAAATTTGAGCGCATGTAGCATATGCTCCATCACCGGGAAGGTTCGTCCAAACTTTGTCTTGATAATTGAGTCAATTGAGAAGGTTTCAGGGGAATCGGTAGCACTCGAGATGTTCTCCTAGTGCTTCCAATGAACTTTCATGTTTTCAGGAAGCTTGAATTATGTTTGGAAGCGTGGGATGTCATCTCGGGAAGTGTGCCAAAAATGTCACTTTTGCGGAGCGTCTGTGATACGCTCCGAAGGTGTTCAAAAGTGGTTATTTTTGTGTTATGTGATCGAGGCTTTCGGGAAGTGATCCTTTCGATCAGACCATACCGATGGAAAGTACTCTGGAAATGCTTTCAGGAATTCCCAGATTTACGCATTTCTCAAGTCATTTGACGGTGCGTTTTGATTAGGGAATCGAAGAAAAAGTTAACCTTCGCGGAGCGCTTGTGAGACGCTCCAGGGGTTGCCGAAAGTTGTAGTTTTTGCACCATACGATGGTGGACTTCAAGAAGTGATCTATCTGATCGAGCCGTATCGATGGAAAGATCTATAAGCGAGCTTTTAAGAATTCTCTGATTTACGCATTTCTCAAATCAGTCGAAGGTACGTTATAACCAGGAAATAGGGAGAAAAGACAATTTAGGCGGAGCGTCTGCTATATGCTCCGGGGAACTTTTATCGAGTCATAAGCATTTAATATCGTAGGGTCCTCCTTGGGTTAAACAAGGGTGTATGGTGAAACCCCTCGCTCGAAATCCTAGGACCGGTGTTGTTTCAGGGCGTGTTTGAATTGTTAGGGGCAAAATGGTCATTTTGACCAAGGTTGGCTGAAAATGGTCAATAATAGCTTGATGTGCTATGTCAAGCGTGTAAGGTTGTTCAGAGATGGTTTTAGGAGATTCTTTTACCGTTCGGCGGGGTTTGTGCCGTGCTGAGGCATTCAGGGGCAAAACGGTCATTTTAACCGGATTGAGCCAACATAAGATCGGAATTGGTCCAAATGGCACGCGGGGGACGCCTAATGGTTCGACAACATTTTGGAAGGATGGACATATCGTTTTGAGAGATTTTGAACTTTCTCAAAACGTGCCTAGAGGCCTAGGGCAGGTTTGGTCATTTTCCACCGAGTCGGGCTAGCAAGCGCCGGTGTTGACCTAGGTATTGGTTTCCGAGACCGCCCGGTCTCAGAAAACTACCTGTGCAGTGTTGGTCTCTAAGAACGCCCGGCCTTAGAGAGCTACCTATAGGAGTGGTGTTGGTTCCTGAGAACGCCTAGTTCCAAAAAGCTACCTGGAAGGGTGGTATTGGTCTCTGAGAACGCTAGGTCTCGGAGAACTACCAAATGACGAACATTCTACGTTGGCGGGCTAGCAGGCACTAAATGTGAACCGTTTGAAATTTGATGAGGTATTAGTCCCTGAGATCGCCCGATCCCGGGAAGCTACCTGGATGGCGTTGGTTTCAGGGATCGCCCGGTCCGGAATGTTGCTTGGAATAATGGTGCTTATGGCTCTAGCGGGTCCTTGTGGACTCTAGAAGCGATCAATTGGTTGGATGGGAGATTGTAAGGCTCGTCCCGAACCTGCATGTGTTATGATGTTGGAAATCAAACCTGGTCGGGTCGGAGATTGCCTAGCGGGAAAAAATATGGTGCTTACAGGGCTTAAATCTTTCCAAATGTTGTCAAACAACCTATTTTCTTAAAAACCCTCTCTTGAGGGAGTTTTCAAAACTTGTTCCAAAAACCCTAAGCTTAATCTTTGGATTAACACTTAGTTTTAGGTGCCTTAACTCACCTTAATCAAGTTAGGTGGCGACTCCTATTTTTGTAAAGCCCTTAGTCAAACCAATTTTCAAACCTAGTCACACTTGTCCTTATAGGAGGATGAATTCTAGTGACAGAGTTCCGTGCTTTAGGGTTTCCGAACCGAAAGGACCTTGGACACCCAAAAATCGGGGCACGACACTTGGTGAACATCTCTTCTTGATGCCTCTTCAAATCTCTTACCATGCTCATCAAAATAGACATATCCACATATTGACCACTTTGAATAATGCTCATTAGGAAGAGTTCCCTTGGAGCACTGGATGGAGCAAGTCTAGAGGGTTCACCACTCTTTGATATAGCACTGGAAGGTTCACCTCTTTCAGTGGATTCAATTCTAGGAGAGCCACTGTCAATGTGTTTCTCCTTTCTAGGGGTCCAGGACTTGCTCTGTGGGTTGAAGTGATAACCCATTCTTAACAAAATTTTCTGATTATACTCATCAGAATTTAGGTCAGGGGTTCTCTACTTCTCACCCCTTAAATCTATATTGAAGTGCTTAAAAACTTTGGTCAAGAGAATCCCATAAGGCAGGCTAACTTTGGTTCTAGAAGCCTTGACAATGTGATCTAGGATGAAATTAGGCAAATCAATTTTGGTGTCTGTCAAATAAGCCCAAAGGAAAAATAATTTCCTTTCAGTGATGTAATCAAACTTGCCACCTTTAGGAATGAGAATGTGACAGATAAAATGATGCACCAATCTCAATTCTAAGGGCAACTCATTGGCCATGGGTTGGAATGAATCATCAGTAATCTCCCTTCCCAATAGGGTAGACAGGGTAGTTTTTCTACTTACATCTTTCTTGTCCATTTGCCCACCACCACTAATTTTCAAAATCTGGTAAATCACTTCTTTAGTGAGGGTAATGGTTGTTCCCTTCACATAGCTAATCACATTGATACTCCCATCTTCTTTTTCTATATGGGCATAGAATTGTCCCATAATTTTAGGGTATACATCATCCTTTAACAGGGTGATGGATTTCCAAACAAGGGCTTCTAATTTAGGTTCAAATGCAAACTTTTCTTTCGAAAAGAATGCATAATCTATCCATCTTCCATTTAAAATAACTCTAGAAGAGAAGATTTTCTCATACTTATCTCGGTTGGATTTCTTCTTAAAGTAGATGGTATTGTTGAGAAATTCATCTTCCTCTTCCTCAATTTGCCTCCCTTTTCTCCTTTTTCATAGCCTGGAAGACTCCCCTTTAGTCTTTTTTTTTTTTCATTCCTCTTTTGGATATAAGAGTCGGCTCTTTTAGGGTTTTCTTGCCCTTTTTCGATGGAGCAGATTTAGGAGCCACGGAAGGTTGAAAATGACGGTTGAAGGAAATTAAGAAAGCTCTAGGATGATCGAATATGGGTTATGTATGAATTGAGAGAGAGAGTTTTTCGGTGATTAGAAGTGAAGGTGACGGTTGATCATGAGAGAAATGAGAGAAATCAAAAGTTTTGAAATGATTCAAGTAAAACAGGGGTTTTATAGTTTTTAGAGCAGTTGAGGCTTAATGAGTCGACTCTTTTGGCAAGAGGAGTCAACTCTTTTCAACAGAGGACTTATGGGGCTAATTCCAAAGTCCACGGGTCTACTCATTGAAGGCATGGGTCGACTCTTTTCCTCTAAAAATGTAGAGATATGATTTTAAAAGTTATGAAATGCATCAAATAAGTTTATAATCTATTTCAAAGGTTCATATGCATTTACCAAGCATATATAAACATCTAAGCATTCAAGATAAAGGATTGCTCATTCCCAAATCTCTCCTAATCATACAAAATCTATCTTCACTTAAAGGTTTTGTAAATATATTAGCTAGTTGATGTTCATTACTCACAAAATCAAGCAAGATATCACCTTTTTACCCATGATCACGTGTGAAATAATGTCTAATCTTAATGTGCTTTGTGCGAGAGTTTTGGATAGGATTTTTGGTTAGATTGATGGCACTTGTGTTATCACATCTAATCGGAATATGTTCGAATGTTAAATCAAAATCTTTCAATTGATGTTTTATCCAAAGCATTTGTGCACAACAACTTTCGGTTGCAATACACTCAACCTCAGCTGTAGAAAGAGCAACTGAGTTTTGTTTCTTACTAAACCATGGAACAAGCATATTTCCAAGAAATTGACCAGAACCACTAGTGCTCTTTCTATCAACCTTACTACCAGCATAATCAGCATCTGAATAACTAATTAAGTTCAAAGATGTGCCTTTAGGATACCACAATCTAAGATTAGATGTGTGATTAAGGTATCTAAATATTCGTTTAACAATAACAACATGTGATTCCTTAAGATTAGATTGAAAACGAGCACGCAAGCATACACTAAACATAATATCAGGCCTACTAGCAGTCAAGTACATGTGATTCCTTAAGATTAGATTGAAAACGAGCACGCAAGCATACACTAAACATAATATCAGGCCTACTAGCAGTCAAGTAAAGTAATGAGCCTGCCATACTTCTATATAGCTTAGTATCTATCGAAATACCTTTCTCATCACTATCAAACTTTGTTGAAGTATTCATGAGGGTGCTCAATGATTTTGCATCTTTCAATCCAAACTTCTTGAGTAGATCTTTGAAGTATTTATCTTGGTTAATGAACATTCTTTCCTTTGTGTCGCACCTAGATTTTTCGCACTCGAGTAATACACACACAAGCGAAAAAAATACTGTACTCTCTCGTTAGAATTCATCCTCCTAGAAGAATGAGTGCGACTAGGTTTGAATTGAAAATTGATTTGATTAAGAGCTTTTGAAAAAAGATTCGAAGTCACCACCTAACTTGACTAAGGTGAGTTAGGTCACCTAAAACTAAGCACAACCCGAAGATTACACTCAGGGTTTTTTGAAAATTTTTTGAAAACTACCTCGAGAGAGGGATTTTTAAAAAAAACAAGTTGTTTGACAACCTTTGAAAAAACGCAAGCCCTTTTTTTGAAAATAACTCCATTTGGTCTTGGAAAACAGTGATCTAGGTTCGGAGGTTGATTATGTGTAAGGAAGACCCACTAAGCTATCACCCTACCCCGCCCTTGAGGTACCTACATATCTATTCATCCTAGGTTCACTCATTAGAGTCTTTGATTAATAAATGCCCAAAACTATCCACTTTAGAAAAGAATTTTTAGAAAGAAGTTTAACATGATGCATGATATGCAAGTGTAAGAAAAGACTTTGATTTTAAAAATAGATTTGAAAGAAAACCTTGATTTGAAATTAGAAAGAAGGTTTTGGAAATTGAAAATAGAGATTTGGAAATAGATTGTAGAATTAGAAACTGGAAATAAACCATGGAATTGGAAAGTTAACAAAAGCTATAAGATTGGAAGTTTGAAAAAGTTTATGGGATTGAAAATTTGAAAAAAATTGTGGAATTGGAAATTTAAGAAAAGTTATGACCACACCCATGAGGGTTGCCTGCGTATCCCATTTTATGAATCTGATCAGTTGTAGTTCGGACAAGAGTCCGATAGAAAATAGAAGGTTTGACTTGAAAAAGAGTTTGAGTTGGAATTTGGATTGGAAGATTGAAAATTGAACTATGATTTGAAATTGACTTGAAAGATTTGAAAAGATTGGTTTTAGAAAGCTTGGTTTAGGAAATCTAGACTTAAGAAAGATGGGACTCAGAACAGACTTGAGGTTTAAGAAAGATTTGACTTGACTTGGAAGGAATTTAGAAAAGATTTGACTCGAATGCTAGACTTAGAAAATTGGAGTTTAAAGAAGATTGGATTTAGGAAATCTCAGATTTAGGAAAGTTTCAAAATAGAAAAGTTTCGTTTTAAAAAAGCTTCATTTTAGGAAAGATTTCGAATTAAGAAAGTTTAAAATTGGAAACGTTAAGATATTGGAAAGTATTGAATTTAGAAAGTTTTGGATTTGGAAAAATTTGAAATTTAGAAAGTTTAGAATTTTGGAAAGATTTGAATTTAGAAAGATTCGAAATTTTAGTTTTAGAAATACTTGAAATTAGGAAAGGTTTGAGTTTAAGAAAGATTTGAAAATCTAGATTTGAAAAGTCAAAATTTGGAAAGGTATGGAATTAGGAAATGTTGAAATTAGGAAAGATTTGGATTAGGAAGGAGTTGGATTTCTATATCCTAAAACAAAAGATTGAATTTTTGTTTCTAAACAAAAATGATTCGATTTTGTTTCCAAAAATGGAGGATTAGATCTAGTTTCCTAAATGGGAGATTGAATTTGGCATGAAATTAGAAGGTAAAGTCGTAGAAATCCAAGATTTGAAAGTCTATGATTTTGGTATAGGAAAAGTGATTTTGGAAACCCAAGATTTGACGTAGAAAATAGAGGTTTTGGCAATCTACGTTTTGAGGCAAGATTGGAAGTCACATTTTAGGAGAGAAACTAGAGTTTCCTAACCGTGACTCTAGGCCTTGACTTGGACTCCAAGAAAATAGATTTTTAGAAAGTAGAACTTTGGAGAGAGTTTCTAGAAAGGAAACTTGAAGAGTGTCTTTTAGAAAGTGAATTTTTCAAAAGAGCTTTTGGGAAGGAATTTGAAAAGAGTTTTTAGGAAAGTAAGTTTTTGAAGAGAATTTTTAGGTAACAATTTTTAGAAAGTAATTTTGGAAAGGAGATTGAAGAGAGTTTTTAAAAAGTATATTGGAGAAGAGATTTTAGAAAGTAGATGTGAAAAGAGATTTTGGAGAGGATTTAAAAAGAATTTTTGGAAAGTAAGTTGGAAAAGAAATTTGGAAAGGGATTTGAATGTGAACTTTTGCAAGTCTCTAAAAATATCTCACTTTTCTAAAACGATTCTAACCATAAGAAGATTAAAACTATTCTAGGATTGTGATTTTGAAAATAATGAAGATTTGAAAAGATGGACCATGAATATCATTTTAAATATAACACTTTCCTAAAGCAACCCTAACTATGAAAAGGCTATAATCACCTTAGGATTGTGATTTTGAAAATAGGTTTGGAAAAAGAAAATTTGAGGCAAGTTTTAAAAACTATTTTTGATGCAAGTTTTGAAAACGATTTTTTATGCAAGTTTTGAAAACGAGTTTGAAAACAAGTTTTAGAGAGATGCATGATCATGATATGCGCAATGCAAGTTGGGGTCATGAACATACAAGATTAAAGGTTTTACCACATAATCAAGGGGGCCAAACTCACGTGATCTTCGGTTAGACTAAAAGAAATCCCCGGACACGGTAACTTTCAATAGCCTAATCCTACACATGAATCAAGGAGCCCCTTGTTTCAAGTATACAAGAAAAGGCGGGGTAGAAGATAGGGGATTAAAATAGAAGAAAACCCAAGTGGGTTAGGAGAGAGAAGAGAGAGGGGGGAATTGTGTAAACGTAAATAGGAAGCCTACTTTGTATCTTCTTTGTTTTATTTGCTTACTTTGGTTTGTTTTGCTTCGGTCTTCAAGAGCTTGTTTTTATCTTCGGGAGCTTCCAAGTTGCAGCACTTCAAGTCTTCAATGGAGGCTTTGAAGGCTAGTATATGAGTGTATAGGAGTGTATGTGAGTGTATGTATGCTAGGGTTTGGTGTATAGAGGCTAAGGTTTGAAGAACCTAAAAGGAACTAGGGTTTGGAAGGACTTCGTGCTTTGTATATCGAAGAGCAGGGTTTTTAGACTGAGTTTGCAGACCTTTTTCACACTGGAGGAGACTCTGTATTTATAAACAGAAGATTGACCTGGCGCCTATTGCAGTGGCGCCAGGCAAAATTTTCTTCTAGCGCCACACCTAGTGGTGCCAGGCCAAATTTTGGCTTGGTGCCAACTACTTAAGAAAGTTTTAAGGTCGGCAAGCAACGTATCTTCAGAAGATTTGGGTGCCTGTACTAGTGACTACTATGGAATTTTTAGCCTGACTTCACTACGAGTGACTCTGAAAGGTCTGGGAATGATTTAAAGGGTCGAGAATAGCTCGGAGGGCCGAAAAAGGATAGGAACCCTTAAAATAGTGTCTCAGGATAGTAGACTTGAATAATGATGTCAAGATGTATCAGAGGGTTGACTGGGCCATTAGGGGCAAAACGGTCAATCAGGCCAGAAAGTTAACGGGATGGACTCGGAATATCCCAGAAGAAGACTCGAGACTTGGAAACATTAGCTAGAATGTTCCAGGGGGTTACCAGTTTGATACCCAGAGCCAGTGTGGTTGGAAGAGACGACCGGCCCACCAAGGGCAAAACGATCATTTTGCACCAAGTTTGTTGGAACTGACTCGGAATGACCTAGAAATGTATCGAAAGGCTGAGGATACTATCAGAAACATCCTCGAGAGGTTACCGGTTTAATACCCAAAGTCGGTGTGGTTCACGGGGTGCTCGGATGCCTAGGGGCAAAATGGTCATTTTGACTGGAGGGTCTTGGAATTGGCTTGAAACCGACTAGAAGGCACTTAAACATGCCGGATCATTTTTGGGACGATCTTGGAAAGGTGGACTTACCGTTCTGATGACTTAGGTACTTTCTCAAGCAATGTGCCGGAAATGGCCCTAAGGGCAGATTGGTCATTTTTCACCGAGTAGGTTAGTAGGCACTAGTGTTGACCTGGGTTTTATGTGTTTCTGTCACTCTGACGGTGGTCCCGTGACATAGGGGTTTGTTGGCAATTCCCTATATCGACTTGTTTATGAGTGTTTCTGCCACTCTGACAGTTGCGATGTTTATGAGTACTTCCGTTACTCTAACGGTTCGCGATCATTCTAAAGACTTCCTGATCTTAAGAAGCTGTTAGGTGGACTTATCGCTTAAGAAATCAACTTTCTCGAAAGGCATGCCGAAACGGACATTCTTCATTAGCGGGCTAGTAGGCGCCAAAGGTGGACTGTTCTACCATCTCGGGGACTTGGGGTCTCATCTCGATCGACGGGTTTAAAGGGACTTACCGTTCTGAAGATTTTTATCAAAAAACGTGCCGGATAGGATGGACTTACCGGATTGAGGAATCAACTTTCTCAAAAGGCGTGCCATATTTAATTGGAATTAGACTTGGTCTTGAAATTGAATTTGAGATTAAAATGAAGACTTACTGTCTTCAAAAAGACATGCCCACTAGAATTAGACCGAACAATGTCCTAATGGCACTTTGGTCATTTTGACTCTATTTAGGCCTAATGGGCCCACGAAGCTATCGATTGACTGGATTATGTCTAGAAAATTGGTTTGACTCGGAATATGTCCATATTAACTTGAATACAAGTCTGGACGGATTTGAGACGGCCGAGCTGGCAAAAATAGGGTGCTTACAGCTGCCCCTCTTTTTTTGTCTTTACTTGTCGAAGAAAAAAATAATAGAGTAAGAGTCTCATGTTGACCGTGAGGCGGTCAGAGAGACGGACTTTGGAAATTTTCAAAAACTCGAGTTTGGAATGGATATTGAGTCCAAAAGGCCTTTGAAATCGAGTTTTGGCGGGAAAAGAGCAAAATTGCCCAGAATTTGGCTTAGCGCCACTAAATTCGAAATTGATTTGATTAAGGGCTTTTAGAAAAAGATTTGGAGTCGCCACCTAATTTGATTAAGGTGACTTAAGTCACCTAAAACTAAGCACAATCTGAAAATTACACTTAAGGTTTTGGAAAAAGTTTTGAAAACTTCCTCAAGAGAGAGTTTTTAAGTAAACAGGTTGTTTAGGAACCTTTGGAAAGTTTTAAGTCCTTTTGAAAATAACTCCATTTTGGTCTTTGAAAACAGTGATTCTAGGTTTGGAGGTTGGTTACGTGTAGGGAAGATGCACTAAGTCATCACCTTACCCCGCCTTTGCAATACCTACATGTCTATTCACCTTATTTAGAATCTTTGATTAAAAAATGTCCCATACTATCCACTTTAGAAAAAAAATATATGATGCATGATATGTAAGTGCAAGAAAAAGATTTGATTTGGAAATAGATTTGAAAAAAGAATTTGAAGTTTGAAAGAATGTTTTAGAAATTGGAAATTTGAAATAGATTACGGAATTGTAGACTTGGAAAAGGTTATGACCGCACCCATGAGGGTTGCCTATGTATCCCTTTGTTAGGAATCAGGTCAATCGTAGTTTAGACAAGAGTCCGATTGAAAATAGACACTTTAAGGTTTTTAAAAAGTTTGATTTGAAAAGAGTTTCATTCGAACTTTGAAAAGAAGATTTGAATTTAAACTTGGAATTGACTTTGATTTGAAATTGAACTTGAAGATTTAAAATTGATTTTGATTTGAAAGGATTGAATTTGGAAAAAGAACTCGGACTTGATTTGGAAAGATTGAGATTTGAAAACATCTGGACTTAGATTAAAATTGAAAAATCACCTTGGTTTAGAAAGGAATTAAAGCTTCCTAACTTAAGATTAGGGTTGAACTAGGGTTTAGGTAACCTAAGGTTAAAGCATGTACTTGAATTGAAAAGGTTTAATTCAGACTTCGGAGGTTTGATTTTAGAAAGTTGGATTTAAGGAAAGGTTTGAATTAGGAAAGTTAAATTTAAGAAAGATTTAGAAAGAGATTTTGATTTGATTTAAAAAGACTTGACTTGGAATGGTTGGAAAGATTTGACTTTGATTATTCGATTTGAAAGAGTTTAGAAAGTTAAGGTTTAGGAAAAATTAGATTTAAGAAATCTTTGAATTTAGGAAAATTCCATTTTAGGAAAGTATCAAATTAGAAAAGTTTTGAATTATGGACTTTTGAAATCTTTTAAATGTCTTGCTTTCCTAAAACGATTCTAACCATGTAAGGACTAGAACAATTCTAGGTTGGTGGTTTTAAAAACAACATGGATTTGAAATATGGACCTATATGATCACATTGAATATCACACTTTCCTAAAACAATCCCAACCAAGGAATGGCTAGAATCATTTTATGATTGTGGTTTTTGATAAAACAATTTAGAATTTACACCCAAAATATGGACCTTAATGGTCACAATAAATATAACGCTTTCCCAAAATAACCCTAACCATGAAAATAAGATTGTGATTTTAAAAATAAGATTTTGAATGCAAGTTTTGAAAGTGAGTTTTGAAAATAACTTTTAAAAACAATTTTGAATGGATGAATGAATATGACATGCATAATGCAAGTAAGGTCGTGAACATACAAGGCTAGACTTCACCACATAATCAAGGGGGCCAAATCCACACGGTCTAAGGTTGTACTAGAAGAAAGCCCTTGACATGGTGACTTTCAACTATTCTTCCTAGGCATGAACTGAGAAACCCCTTATTTCAAGCATGCAAGAATGGAAGATAGAAGATGGGGGATTAAAATAGAAGAGGACCCAAGTGGGTAAAGAGGGAGAAGAGAGAAGGGGGAAGTACATAAAAATAAACAGAAAACCAACCTTGGATTCTTCTTGCTTTGTTGGATTTGCTTGCATTGCTTTAATTGGACCTTGAGAGCTTCAATCTTGCAGCACTTGAGTCTTCAATGACTTGCTTTGAGGCTGGTCTATAAGTGTATGAAGTGTGTATAATCTAGGGTTTAGAGTGTATAGAGGCTGGGGCTTGAAGAAACTTGAGGAAATAAGGGTTTGGAGAGGATTCGAACTCTGTTTTCAGATAGGCAGTGTTTTTGGACTGAGATTGCGGACCCTTTTTACGTAAGGGGAGAGTCTGTATTTATAGACACAAAAACAGCCTAGCGCCTGTTGCAATGGCACCAGGACAAAAAACCTACTGGTTGCGTCTAACCAATTTTTAGCTTGGCGGCACTGCTAGTGGCGCTAGCCCCTTACGAAATTCTTTAGAGCGGCAAGAAATGTATCTTTCGACTCTTGATATGCAAGACAAAAGATTTGAACAATTGTCCTAGTGACTACCATGTAATTTTTGGCTTGGCTTCACTATAAGTGACTCCAGAAGGTCTGGGAATGTTCTGGGAGGCCAGGAATGACTCGGAAGACTAGAACCGGGTGAAAATCCTTGAAATAGTGACCCAGAAGTAACGGACTTGGAAAACAATGCCGGAATATTTGAAAAGGCCGACAAAGCCACCAGGGGCAAAACGATTAACTAGACTAGAAAACCATCGAAATGGACTTTGAATATACTATGAGAAGGCTTGATGGTTGGAAATATTAATGAGAATGTTTCGAGGGATTGCCGGTTTGATACCCAAAGCCGGTGTGGTTAGAAAAGGCGATCCGCTCACTAGGGGCAAAACAGTTATTTTGTACCGGGCTTGCCGGAATGGACTCAGATTGATTCAAAAATATTTTAGAAGGTCGGAAATACTATTAGAAGCATCCCTGGGAGGTTACTAGTTGGATACCCAGAGCCGGTGTGGTTCCCAAAGGCAATCAGATGCCTAGGGGCAAAATGGTCATTTTGACCGGATTGTCCCAGAATTGATCCAAAATCGACTGGATAGGCTTTTGAACATGCCGGATTGTCCTTGGAAAAATCTTGGAAGGGTGGATTTACGGCTCTAAGGACTTAGGTACTTTCTAGAAAAGCATGCCACAAAGGGCCCAAAGGGCAGTTTGGTCATTTTTCACCAAAGTGGGCTAACAGGCACTGGTGTTGACCTAGGCTTTGAGTGTTTCCATCACTCTGATGATGTGTAACGAGTTGATTTTCAAAAGTATCTTAACCTTTGATAAACGTGTCACGGCCAAGAGGCGAGTTCGATCCTGTGACATAGGGATTTGTTAACAATTTCAAATGTCGACCTATTTGCAAATGTTTGCCCCACTATGACGGCGGCGATGTTTGCTAGTATTTTTGTCACTTTGACAGTATGCGTTCATTTCGGAGACTGTTTGATCTCGGGAAGTTGCTAGATGGACTTATCGTCTGAGGAATCAACTTTCTCAAAAAACGTGCAAAATAACGGACATTCTTCATTGGCGGGTTAACAGGTGCCAGAGGCGAAATATTCTACCATTTCGGGGACTTAGGTTCCTTCCCTATTGACATGTTTAAAAGGACTTACCGTTTTGAAGAATTTTTTCAAAAAACGTGCCGAACTGAATAGCCTTACCGCCTGAAAGATCGACTTTCTCGAAAGGTATGTCAAATTTTGATTTGGATTGTGTCATGCCCCTGTTTTAACCAAGTCTTTTTGGCTCAGGAAAAAGTACGGAACTCTGTCATTAGAACTTATCCTCCTAGAAAGACGAGTACAACTAGGTTTCAACTTGAAATTGATTTAATTAAAAGCTTTTTAGAAAAAGTTTGGAGTCGCCACCTGACTTGATTAAGGCAAGTTCGGTCACCTAAAAATAAATATAATTCAAAGATTAAACTTAGGGGTTTTGAACAAGGTTTGGAAAACTCCCTTAAGAGAGGGTTTTTAAGAAAATAGTTTGTTTGGAAACCTTTGAAAAGTTTTAAACCCTTTTTGAAAATAACTCCATTTTGGTCTTTTGAAAACAGAAATCTATGGTTCGGGGGTTGGTTACGTATAGGGAAGATATCCTAAGATCATCACCCTACCTAGCCCTTTCGATAACTACATGTCTAATCACCCTTTGTTTACTCACTAGAATAACCGATTACTATCATCCATTTAATATCCACTTTAGAGTTTTGAAAACAGGATTTGGTCATCACTTTTTGGATGAATAATACATTATGCAAGTTTTGAAAAAAAATGTTTGAAAACATGAAAGTTTTGGAAAGATTTGAAATAGAAATCTTGAATTAATAGAACTTTTTGAAAAGGAACTTGGGTTGAAATAAGGGTTATGACCGCACCATTTTAGGTTGCCCATGTATCTCATTTGGTGATAATCAAGTCATTTGTAGTTTAGGCAAAAGCCCGATAGGAAATGTAAGCACCCCATTTTTTATCGCTCGACAGTCTACACTCCGTCCAGACTTGTGTTCAAGTCATTATGGGCATATTCCAATCAAAACCAATTTTCTAAAGTCCAAATCCCGTTTGTCCATCGCCTCGAGGGCCCACCAGGCCCAAATAAAGGCAAAATGACCAAAATTCCCTTAGGGGCATTGTTCTTTCCAATTCCAACTCCAATCCCTCTCTCAAGACAGTTTATTCCTCGAGACGGTTCCAATCCAGGCACATCTTTTCGAAGACGGTAAGTCCCCTTTCCAATCCCTCTCTCAAGACAGTTTATTCCTCGAGACGGTTCCAATCAGGCGCGTCTTTTCCAAGACAGTAAGTCCCCTTTCCAATCCCTCTCTCGAGACAGCTTATTCCTCGAGATGATTCCAATCAGGCGCATCTTCACCAAGACGGTAAGTCCCCTTTCCAATCCTTCTCTCTCGATAGTTTATTCCTCGAGACGGTTCCAATCCAGGCACGTCATTTCGAAGACGGTAAGTCCCCTTTTCAATCCCTCTCTCGAGACAGTTTATTCCTTGAGACGGTTCCAATCTAGGCACGTATTTTCAAAGACGGTAAGTTCCCTTTCCAATCCCTCTCTTGAGACAATTTATTCCTCGAGACAGTTCCAATCCAGGCACATCTTTTCGAAGACGGTAAGTCCCCTTTCTAATCCCTCTCTCAAGAGAGTTTATTCCTCGAGACGGTTCCAATCCAGGCACTTATTTTCGAAGACGGTAAGTCCCCTTTCCAATCCCTCTCTCAAGACGGTTTATTCCTCGAGACGGTTCCAATCAGGGCCCCTTTAGTAACTTCCCAAGATGACCGGTACAAAATGACCGTTTTGCCCCTGGTGGGCTAGTCTTCTTTTTCGACCATACCGGCTCTAGGTATCAAACCGGTAACCTTCTGAGATTACTTCTTGTAGTATTCTCAACCTTTCCCTACCTTTTCGGATCCTTCCGAGTCAGTTCCGGCAAACCCAGTGCAAAATGACCGTTTTGCTCCTGGTGGGCCAATCTCCTTTTTTGACCACACCGGCTCTAGGTATCAAACCAGTAATCCTCTGAGTACTTCTTATAGTATTCTCAACCTTCTTCTATCCTTCCAGATCATTCCAAGTCAGTTCCGGCAAACTCGGTGCGAAATGACCGTTTGCCCCTGGTGGGCCGGTCACCTCTTCCAACCACACCGGCTCTGGGTATCAAACCGGCAACCTTTGGGAACATTCTAAATAATATTTTCAAATCCCAAGTCTTCTTCCGGGACAGTCCGAGTCTGTCCCGGCAGCTTTCCAACCCAATTGACCATTTGCCCCTAAAGGCCAGGTCAGCCCTTCTGACACATCTTATCCTCATTTTTCAAGTCAAATACCTCTGAGACACTATTTTAAGTGTTCCTGCTCCTTTCCAGCCTTCTGGGCCATTCCCAGTCTCTTAAAATCATTCCCAGACTTTCCGGAGCCACTCCTAGTAAAGTCGGACTAAAAATTACATGGTAGTCACTAGTACAGTCACCCAAATCTAGTCAAAGATACGTTGCTTGCCGACCTTAAACATTTCCTAAATGGGTGGTGCCACTAGTAGTGGCACCAAGCCAAAAATTGGCCTGGCGCCAGTGTAAAGTTTGGCCTAGCGCCAGTGTTGTCCAACCTCTATAAAACAGAGCCTCTTCCAACATGAAAAGGATCCGCAAACTCAACCTAAAAATCATATAATTCGATATAGAGAGTTCGAACACTCCCTAAACCCTAGCCTCCCTACGTTTTCCAAACCCTAGCCTCCCTAGGTTTTCCAAACCCTAGCCACCATACACTAAACCCTAGCCTCCTATACACTCATACACACCCCTATGCACTCATACACTAACTTTTAACCCTCCTTCGAAGACTTGAAGAGTTGCAATCTGAAGTTTGAAGATTGAAGGCGACTCTTGAAGATTGAAGACGAAGATCAAGATGAAGACCGAAGAAAGCAAAGCGTGCAAAACAAACAAGATACAAGGTAGGTTCTCCATTTAAATTTCCGCACTTCTCCCTCTCTCTTCTCTCTCCAACCCACTTGGTTTTTCTCTATTTTAATCCCCCATCTCTTTCTCCCCTTTCTTTGCATGCTTGAAACAAGGAGATTCCCAATCCATGTGTAGGATTGGGCTATTGGAGAGTCATCGTGTCAGGAGCTTTCTTCTACTCTAACCAGAGACCACGTGGGTCTGGCCCCCTTGATTATGTGGTGAGGCCTTAACCTTGTATGTTTACGACCCCAAATTTGCATTGTGCATATCATGATCTTGCATCTTCCAAAAACCGTTTTCAAAGTTGTCTTCAAAATCGTTTTGAAACTTGTTTTCAAAATTGCATCAAAATCTTCTTTTTCAAAAACATGTTTTCAAAATCACAATCCTAGGGTGATTCTAGCCTTTCCATGGCTAGGATTGCTTTAGGAAAGTGTTACATTAAAAGCAACCAATATGGTCCATATTTTCAACTCTTGTTGTTTTCAAAACTGCTTTCTTAAAGTGGTTCTAGCCTTCTTATGGTTAGAATCGCTTTAAGAAAGCGAGATGTTTTTACACCTTCCAAAAACTCTCTCTTCAAAAATCTCTTCCTAAAAATCTTCTTTTTCAACATACTTCGCAAAAACTCTTCTTTCCAAATTTGTTTTCAAAAACTCCCTCCAAAGTCTATTTTTCCAAACTTCCTTTTTCAACTCCTTTCCAAAACGCTCTCTTCAAAGTCCATTTTCCAAAAACGTTCCCTAGGTCTCTTTCTTAGAAAAACTCTATCCACAAATCTTTCCAAAAACTCTCTTTCCCAAAATCTCCCTTCTAGAAATTCCCCTCTAGGATTTTCCTTCCAAAACCTTCGTTTTAAAAAACACACTTTCCAAAAACTACTCTTTAAAATCTTTTTCCAAAAACTCTATCTTCAAATTCACTTTCCAAAAACTCCTCCCTAGGATTCCCTTCTAGAAAACCTTCGTTTCAAAAACGCACTTTCCAAAAATCCTCTCTCTTTAGAGCCCAAATCAAACCCCGCACAATTAGGAAACCCTAATTTTCTTTTCAAAAACATGATTTTTAAACTTTGCCCCAAACCTAGGTTTCCAAAACCTCTTGTTTTCTACATCAAGACTATACAAGTTTCCAAAACCTATTTTCTATGTCAAAACTATAATTTTCCAAATCTAGGGTTTCTAGAATCTCCCTTTCCAAATCCTTGCCAAATCTTGTCTTCCCTTTAGAAAATCAAATCAAATATTCCCGTTTAGGAAACCAAATCCAATCCTCCGTTTTTTGAAACAAAATTCAAACTTTCTCTTTTAGAAACCAAATCCAATCCCTTCCTAATCCAACTCTTTCCTAATTCAAATCCTTCCTAAACTTCCACTTTCCTAAATCTTAAGTTTCTAAAACTTGAACATAAAAATCTTTTCTAAATTTTAAAACTCAACTTTCAAATCTTTCTTAATTCAACCCTTTCCTAATTCTACCTTCTTTTCAAATCTTAACTTTTCGAACCTAAGTTTTCAAACTTTTCCTAAACTCAAACATTTTCTAATCTCAAGATTTTCTAAAACCCTAAAACTTTCTAAATTTTGAATCTTTCCAAATTCAAAGTTTCCCAAATTCAAAACTTTCTTAAGTTAAATCTTTCTAAACTTCCAAACTTTCTAAATTCTAAACTTTCCAAAACTTCAACATCTTTCCAAATCTAAGACTTTTCTAAACTCAAAACTTTCTTAATTCAAACATTTCCTAAATTGAAAACTTTCCTTTTTCAAACCTTTCCTAAAACGAAACTTTCCTACTTTCAAAACTTTCCTATTTCAAAACTTTCTAAATTCAAAACTCTCCAATTTTTAAAACTTCCCTAAGTCGAAACTTTCCTAATTCCAAAACTTTCCAAAAATGAAACTTTCCTAATTCGAAACTCTCCTAAATCGGACCTTTCCTAATTCAAACCTTTCCTAAATCCAATTTTTCTTAAACTCTCGAGTCTTTCCTAAGTCTCATCTTTCTTAAGTTTAGATTTCCTAAACCTCCGTATTTCCAAAACAAGTCTAAATCTTTCCAAGTTCTACTTTTTCAAATCAAAATTCAATCTTTTCAATTCCAAAAATTTCAAATTCCAATTTTCAATCCTCTATTCAAAGTTCAATCTCTCAATCTTCCAATTCAATTTCCAATTCAATCTCCTTCTTCAAATCAACTATTCTATTTTCAATCGGACTTCGGTCCGAACTACGACTGACCTGATTCCTCTAAAAGGATACGTAGGCAACCCTCATGGGTGTGGTCTCAACATTTTTCAAGTCTCAAATTCCACAACTTCTTTCAAATTTCAAACTCCACATTTTTCAAATTTCTAATTCCACAACTTCTTTCAAATTTCAAATTCCAAAATCTTTCCAAATCTCCAATCTATTTTCAAATTTCCAATTTCAAATTTCTATTTTCAAATCTCTACTTTCAATTTCTAAAACTTTTCAATTTCAAATCTATCCAATTTCAAATCTCTTTCAAATCAAATCAATTTCTTTTCAAATTTATTTCCAAATCTAATCTCCAACTCCCTCTTATTTTTCACTTGCATCCCATGCATCATTTCTTTTCAAATATTATTTTACAAAGTGGATAGGATTGGTCAATAGTTAGTTGAAGACTCTCGTAGGTGAATCTAGGGTAAATTGACATGTAGGTACCGAAAGGGCAGGGTAGGGTGATGACTTAGTGCGTCTTCCCTACACGTAACTAACCTCCGAACCTAGAACCATTGTTTTCATAGACCAAAAAGGAGTTATTTTTCAAAAAGGGCTAAATGTTTTCCAAAGGTTGCCAAACAACCTGTTTTTCTTAAAAACCCTTTCTCGAGGTGATATTTTCAAATTGTTTTCCAAAAAAACCCTAAGTGTAGTCTCCGGATTATTCTTAGTTTTTAGGTGACCTAACTCACCTTAATCACGTTAGGTGGCGACTTCGAATATTTTTCCAAAAGCCCTTTATTCAAATCTATTTTCAATTCAAACCTAGTCGCACTCATTCTTTTAGGAGGGTGAGTTATAACGAGAGAGTACAGCATTTTTCCCGCTTGTGTGAGTATTCTTCGAGTGCGAAAAATCTGGGCGCGATAGAAAAGAGGCACATTGGGCCGTTTGGAAAGTTTTGAGGACACATTAAAGTCTTTAGAAAGGTTTGAAGACACTTTGTGGTCTTTGAAAAAAGAGAACTTGAGAATTTTGATTTGAAATCGGATATGGGAATGTCTTTGGAATAGAACTTGAAGTTTTTTGAAAGTGCTCTTAAAATGGGATTTCGAAGTCTTTTGGAATGTTTTTAGACATAACTCAAAAGAATTTTTAAAGTTTTGAAAACTTGAGTATGGACTTGAAAATTCGATTTGTACTCACAAGAGCTCTTATGAACTTGTCTTAAAATAATTTTTGAAAATAGTTTTCATGTACCTTGTGAAAGGCATGTTGAATATTTCATCAACTTTAAGAGGTTAGCTAATGAATAGCTAAACTCCTTTAAGGCTTTGACTTTTGAAAACATTTTTAAAAGAGGGGCTAGAGACTTCCCTTAGGTTTTTATAGCTTTAGGGTTATAGAACCCTACTTGAATATCTCACTTACACTTGACCAATCCTAACCACAGAAAGATCAGGGTTGCTTTAATAATTTAATGTTTGAAAATCATTCTTGAAAAGAGCTTTTGAAAACACTTACGGTTTTGGAACCCTAATATGGACAACCTTGAGGGTTGTATTTAATGTATTACCTTCCCTCAAAATTCCTAACCATAAAAGGTTAAGGACACTTTAGGGTTATAAGTTTTTGTAAACATTTTTAAAAATAGTTTTTGGAAAATGTTTAGTGTCTAGCCATCTTAGTTGAGACAAATTTAAGAGAACTTCTTGTAGACATTTTTCAAAGATAGAGTATGGGAATGTTCAAAAAGGTTTTAGAGTGGATTCTTGAAATCTTAAAAGAGTAGGAGGGTTTTTTAGTTGAAAGGGTATTTGAAAAGGAGCCTTTAAATTGGAACCTTGAAGCTTATTAGCCTAGGTTGGGTTGACCTAAGGTTAACCAACTCAGGTTAGGTTAACCTAGGGTTGGCTAACCTAGGGTTAACTAACTAAGGATAGGTTAACCACGTGTTAAGGTGACATAGGGTTAGCTAACTAAGGTTAAGGCGATCTAGGGTTAACTAATCAAGGTTAAGTTAACCTAAGGTTTGGATGACCTAGGGTTAACTAACTAAGGTTAGGTTAACCTAGGGTTAAGGTGACCTAAGGTTAACTAACTTGGGTTAGGTTCACCTAGGGTTTGGTAGACCTAAGGTCAAGTTAACCTAAGGTTGAAGGGTGGTTTTGAAAGGTGGTTTTGAATTAGGGTTTGGATCTAGTGGTTTTGGAAAGGTGGTTCTATGCATGAAATTTGAAAGTATGTTTTGAGAACCATTTTATGAAAGTCATTCAAGTGAGTGCTGGGGTTCTATGGTTGATATTTGGAAACCACTCAAGAGAGGATTGCTTTGAAACTATTTTACCCACAAACTCAAGAGAGCAAAATTTGTGAAAATCAATATTGAATAAATAGTTTTGAAGACTTGAAAATCAAAGAAAATGACATTTTGAAAATTGGCTTAAGAAAGGAGGTTTTGAAAAATCACTTTTAAAGAGTTTAAGACCACTCTAAAGAATAAGGGCTCATATGGTTGATTTAAAGGATATCACTACAAAGAGGACTTCATGGGACCTTTCCAACCATAATAGCCTTCAAACACTTTCAAACCTCCATGGATGCCATGACTTGAGCATGAATAGCCTTAAAGAGGCTTGAAGGCTATATAGGTGTAGTGTATAAGTTAGGGGAAGATGGAATCTAGCCTAAGTGTTTGAACTGTGGGATGTATATAAGAATTCAAAGTTCTAGAGTAGTTTTAGCAGAGTTTTGCTTGTTGAGTCAAGGTTGATCCTTGTTGACTCAAGGTTAATTCCCATGTTGATTTTTATGATAACTAAACCTTGTGTTATGTTACTAATAAATCTACTTAGTGTGCAGATTAACAAAGTTCATAACTAAGACTTAAAGTTGAATCTTAAGTCTAATACATATCAAAGAGAATGCACAACAAGTTCAAGATGCAAGCAATGAATTCAAAGGGCTATGCAATGAACCAAACTGGAAAAAGATGCCTATCTCTACTTCAAGAAAATGTCTTACATTCGAAAAGATTAAAGGTGTTCAATTAAAGCTTCTTTCAAGTGTGCATAGTTTCAATGAAGACTGATTTGCACCAGACTAAAGACTTCATCAGAATTTGCGAAGATCAGTTGAAGAGGTGCAATGCTCAGTTGAAGATGTATTGTTTGTTGAAGAATTTGAAAAATGCTCAAGAGAAGATTTCATCTGGTATGCTAAGACCAATTCAAGACAATATGATTAAAGTTGCTGAGAAGATGACTCACAATGAATATCTGATCTCTACATGGAATCCAAGTAAAGTATTCTTCTACTATGTAAAGGATCAATAAAGATTAGATGTGTGAACAGATTTCATCTAGTCTGCAATGGTCTCAGTAAAGTGAGTTTAATGAAGAATGAAGAATTGCTATCAAAAAGAGGAAATCAGAATTGAAGCATTGTAAAGCTTCATACAATTAAGGTAGATTGGCATTAAAGAAGATATCCTTCAATGATAGAAGAAGCTTTGCAAATAAAGAAGAAAAGTTCAGCTTTGATCAAATGAAGCTTTCACTGCTTAAGATTCAAGAAGAAGATCAACATCCAATGATTGATTCAATCCAAATTAAATAGAAGTTAACTCTGATGAGTTAAGAAGATTTGATTGATCATCATACCCCAAATACGTACTCCTTGAAGTTCTTATACCAGTGCTTTGATAAAGCTTGATCAATAGAAATCTAAAAGCTAAATTCTGGGCAATGAGGGGACTCATGGAAATGAGGTGTCGCCTCTTGCACACAGAAGCAAAAAGCCTGGAGACCAAGTAGGCAATGAGTGGACACATTGTAATGAAGTGTCGCCTCATGGAGACAGACGCCAAGGCTTGAAGATAAGATGATCAATGAGCGAACACATGAAGATAAAGTGTCACCTCCTGGTAGCAGAAGCAAAAGGCTTGAAGTTTAAATAATCAATGAGTGGACACCTGAAGCAGAAGTATCGCCTCATGACAGCAGAAGCCTAATATGAAGAAGACAGATGAACAAGGAGTCACCTCATCTACATGAAGAGGGGACTCATGAACTCAGTGAATATCGTTTGGTAAATACAGAAGCAGGAAGTGTCGACACCACAAAAAGTGGAGCCGACTCTCTCTGTTATAACGGCTATTTTTTTTAACGTTATAACTTACTGGACGCACATTAATGATACCCAACCACCTCCAACGGATGGAATGAATGCAAGGGTATATATACTAGCCTCCAACTGCATTTACATATAAGAATCAAGAGGAAGAAACAACAAACGACAAAAATCACTGATATACACTGAATATTCTTCCTGCCTTCATCTATAAGCTTTGAATGTAAAATCTACTCTTAGTAGAGAGTGAGTTGTATATTTCTATACACTTTTAACTGAGAGTTTGAGAGTTCTCTTGTGTAAAGCAAAACTCCTGTAAAGTTTAAGTGGAGCTTGGACAAAACCACTTGGGAAGTGAAGAGCTCGGTAAGGAGTTCTTGTAGAGTAAGCTAAGCACTTTGTCAATCAGCAACCCATCTTGTAATAGTTGATTACATAGTGGAAGAAGGCTTCAAAGAGGTCTTGGGGTGGGGACGTAGACCACGGTTTGTGGTTGAACCTCGGTAAATCTGAGTCTCTCTTCTATTGCTCTGTTTTCTTTGCTTCTCATGATAACATTGCTTTGCACATAGATTAACCATTACTATATTATTTAGATTAATCTTAATTAATCTTAACTTGTATTAATATTCGAAAAACCCAATTCACCCCCCTCTTGGGTTGCCTATTGGACCAACATCGCTATTAATTTCGATTCTGAAATATGCAAACGAGGAGGCCTGTATTTATAGGCAAAGTTGGAGACGAATGGAGCATGTAGTACATATGCCTGGGCAAAATTTGCCCTGGCGTATGTGCTACATGCGTCAGTACTGTTCCACTGGCAGAATGCCACATGGCACACATTGTATTGGCTAAATCTTAAGGGCTAAGCGAAGTTTGGTCGATCCAATCAAAATTCGAGTGCAAGAAGCATACGCTCCACCGTCGGGAATGTTCATTTAAACTTTGCCTTGATAATTGTGCAAACCAAGAAAGATTCAGGAAAATCAGTTGTGTCCACAATGTTATCCTAATGTTTCTCATGAACTTTGAATTTTTGAAAAGCTTGAAAGGTGTTCGGAAGAGTGAAATATCATCTTGGAAAGTGTGCATGAAAACACATTTTTGCGAAGCATCTGTGATACACTCTGTAAGGGTTCAAAAGTAGCCATTTGTGGGACATGCAATCGGCACCTTTGGGAAGCGATCTCTTCGATCAGACAGTACTGATGAAAAGTGCTCTGGAAATACTTTCAAGAATTCCCTAATTTATACATTTCTCAAGTCGTTTGACAGTGCGTTTTAATCAGGGAATTGAAGAAAAAGTCAACCTTGGCAGAACGTCTACGAGACGCTCCAGGGGTTACGAAAAGTGACAGTTTTTGAGCCATGCGATGAGGGGCTTCAGAAACCGATCTATCCGATCAAGTCGTATCGATGGAAAGACCCATAGGCGAGCTTTCAGGAATTCCATGGTTTACACATTTCTCAAGTCGTTCGATAGTGCGTTATAACTAGAGAACCGGGAGAAAAGACAACCCTAAAGAAGCGTCTGGGAGTCACTCTAGGGACTTTCGTTGAGTCAGGAGTGTTTGGACTTGTGAGGTTCACCTTAGGCTAAACAGGGGTGCACAATGAGACCCGTCGTTTAATACCTAAGGCCAGTGATGAGAATGCAAATGT
Organism: Euryodendron excelsum; assembly: GCA_033060915.1. Classification (NCBI taxonomy): domain Eukaryota; kingdom Viridiplantae; phylum Streptophyta; class Magnoliopsida; order Ericales; family Pentaphylacaceae; genus Euryodendron; species Euryodendron excelsum. The sequence continues at coordinate 44,365,060 of CM065380.1, read as the reverse complement.
CATATTTTTCTCCCTTAATGTTTAATCTTTTATACTTAGTTGGTGCCTTAAGATACTCATTATTCTTATATTTTGATTTAGGTTGCTATGGAATGCCAAGGAAGAGAATCCTAGCTTAAAAGGGATGAATTCAAGCTAAAATGCAAGCAGCGTTCGAAGGAGCGTTCGAACGGTCCCAAAAGGCATTCGAATAGTAGCATATGCGTCGAACGGTATGTCAAACGAATTCATTTCAATTTCAGGTTCGAAGAGTGTTCGAAATATACAGAGGGCATTTTTCCCGTTCGAAGTGCATTCGACGTACCGTTCAAACGGTGGTCTGATGCGTTCGAATGGTAGTCAAGACATTCGAACGATTATGCGTAGCTGTAAATTTTTTGAAGCCTATAAAAGTTATGACTTTTTTTTTTTAGGGTTGTTGGCGTTTTTCAGATTATTCTAAGTTATTATTTGATTTGTTTTTATGGCCCTGCGTGGCTAAACTCTGAATCTTGGTTGAAGGAAACAGAAACCTCAAAATTAATAATAAACTGTGAGATCTAATTTGTTTTCATTATTCGATTTATGCTTTGAGTATTAGATGTTCTTTTGTGCCTATTTTCATGATCGTCTTGTTTAATCGCTAGGAGGCCTACTAGTTTGTTATTCGTTGCAATCTACTGCTGAATTAGATATCAAATCTGCAATTGTTTGATTCCTCTAATTTGTGAAGCAACTAAGATTTAATGATTGCTGCGTTAGGAATTATTATATCTTAGGAAGGACATTCGACTAAATTAAATGCAACCGCTTGTGCTTGTGTTGTTTAGCTTCATCAATTTCTCTGATTCTTAAGGCTACTATTAGATTAAACCTTACGTGCTTATCCTTAGTTGTTTAATAGTTTGGGTTAATGAGATCGTTTGTTTCTAATTAACTACGACTAAGGAGAGATAGGAAAATAATTTCAACGGTGAATATTCAATGTGGGAATTGATATGCTTGCATTGATGATCAGTTCTATAATTTTGATGTTGGATGTTGGATGTTGACTTAGACCGAGGTTTGTTCTTTTGACTAATTTCAATACTTTAATCTGAATTGTTTCGTAGTTGTTTTTATTAAAATAGTTTTCATTATATTCAAAACCCCCCAATCCTTGTTCACAAAGCATAAAACTAGGCTAAACACTCTCTGTGGGAACGATCCTTACTCACACTACTACGTATTTGTTTTTAGGGTATCGGTTTTATTTTTGGGTGCCCGCAATAGCACACCAGCCAGTATTGTTTCAAGGACGTTCGGGTCGCCATAGGTGAAACGGTCATTTCAACCGAGATTGGTAGAAAAGGGTCAAAATGGATTGGAGTGGCGTGTTAAGCATATCAGATTATTCAGGGACTGTCCTGAAGATGTTTTCACTATTTGGTGGGGTTTGAACTGTGCTAGGGTGCCCAAGGCCAAAACAGTTATTTTAACTGAAGTTGATCGGAATGGGACCGAAATTGGACAAGATGGCGTGTTGAGTATGCCTAACCGTTTAGGAACACTTTGGAAAGGTGGGCTTGCCATCTTGATGGATTTTGAAATTTCTCAAGACGTGCCTGGAGGTTCAAGGGGCAGGTTTGGTCATTTTTCACCGAGTCGGGCTAGCAGGCGCTAATGTTAACCTAAGTGTTGGTTCTCGAGACCGCTCGGTCTCGGAAAGCTACCTATGCAGTGTTGGTACTTGAGACCACCCGGTCTCAGAGAGCTACTTGTAGGGTGCTATTGGCTTCTGAGAATGCCTGGTCTTAGAAAGCTACCTATAAGGGTGGTGTTGGTCCCCGAGAATGCCTAGTTAGAGAACTACCGAATGATGGACATTCTACATTGGCGGGCTAATAGGCGCCAAAAGTGAACCGTCTAGAATTTGATAAGGTGTTGGTTCCCAAAATTAGGCAATCTCGGAAAGCTACTTGGATGGCGTTGGTTCCCAAGACCGCCCGGCCTCGAAAAGCTGCCTGGATGGCGTTAGCTCCCAAGACTACCCGGTCTCGAAAAGTTGCCTGGAATGCCTAAGGTCAATATGGTTTTTTCAGCTTCAATTGGGCCTTATGGGTTTGAAAAGCGACCCGTTGGCTAGATTGGAATTTGAAAGAGTCGTCCTAGGCTCGTATGTGCTGTGATGTTTGAAAACTAGATTTGATCGGGTCAGAGTTGCCAAGCGGGCAAAAATGGAGTGCTTACAAATTGGAATTGAAGTTAAAATAGGGCATTACCATCTTTAGGAAGACATGCCAACTGGAATTGGACTGAACAATGCCCTAAGGGCATTTTAGTCATTTTGCCTCTATTGGGCCCGGTAGGCTTGTAAAGTGATTAATTGACTGGATTAAGTTTGAAAAACTGGTTTGGACTTGAATGTATCTATGTCAGTTTGAATATGAGTCTAGATGAACCGAAAATTGTCGAGCGAGCAAAAATGGGGTACTTACACCAATGAAAGAATTGATGATACCTTATTAAGGAAACTTATAAGTTTTGATTATGTCAAACCCTACAAGTGGATTATGAATCCGACATATCAAATAAGTTGAGTGGAATGTATTAAGGAATTAAGTAAGTCTATTAAATTTAATTGCTAGTAATTTAATTTAATAGACGAGTATCTATAATCTTAACGAGTAGAGATAAATAAGTATTTAATAATATAGAGGTCGAAATATAATTCCTAGTATGACAGGGAGTGCAATTATAATTCTTTAGTGGTATAAATTATAATTTACATAAATAGGAATTAATCCTGATTGGATTAGAAATTCTTATTTGTGTAGGAAGCCTTAGTCATATTAATCCTATGGTTCTTGCTGTAGCCTCTATATATACATGCTCTAGGAGCAGCTTGGGTTATGAATCGCATAATCTCAAATATACGTTCTTATAAGAGATAGAAACCCTAGCAGCTGCGAGCCACTCTCTCCGAAGTAAGGCGTGTACGAGGGATATAACAAGAGTCCTAAGGTTGCGTTCGAGCAGTTGATTCGTTCTTATTGTTGTTTGAGATCAAAGTAAAATAATTTCTACGATCATATATGTTGCTGTTCGAGATCAAATCATAGAGATCTGGAACATATGATACTAATCACATAGATTAGTTTTCGCTAACCAAATCAAAAATTTTGGTATAATAGGTATGCGTTATAGCCGAGTTAAGGGAAACTCAGCAGTCCTAACACCTAGGAACGACAAGATAGACTCTGTGTCGGTACTGTTCTAAAGCATGCCCAATGCGCCCAGCTACCAATCCATTAGTGAAAGCAAAGCTAAACACACTAGCATCATTGCTGCTTTCAGAAATGACCTAGAACTGCCCAACTGTCGAAGGACCCTGCTCCTAAAGAATGGTACTACTCCACTAAGCCCAACTAAGGGAATGAAAGCTAGATCCTCAATCCTTATCCTGGTCTCGAAAGTAAAGCTCAGATGCCAAACTACTCTATCAGAACTCAATGCAGATAAAGTCTCTCTCTAAGTAGTCTCCCCAGATGGGATATTAAGACTGGGGCAAGCATCATCCATCTTTCTGATAACATCTCTCCTGAACCAACCATGTTATGGTGGTAGTTTACAAAACATATGTCCAATAAGCCAAAGAAACAACAACTTTCTACAAGTACCGAAGTGGCCCCCTGAATCAGCATGCAGCATGGTTAATGCCTTGTATGTCTTAGCTAAAGTCATTGACATCATGGAATGCCCAACCTAAAGTCTCTAGACAAAGAAAGCTTGTTGACCATCTATCATCCCGTTAACTCGAGAAAATAGATAAGTCCCCCATCATGAGGAAGCCTAGCACCAAAGGAAACGTCATAATAAGCATCAAAGGTAAAACCAACGAAAGAAAGCATGAGCAAAATGGAAACACCATAAATAAATTGTTTTGTGTAAAAAAAATTCTGTCTCTCTTTCAAAATAGGGAACAAGAAAGGGGGCAAAATACAAAAAGGAGCTAAAGTTGCCCCCTAGCCAAACAACAAGCTCAGCCATGAGCACCTCCAGTGTCAGCACCGCTCAAAGAACCCCCAGGAGTCTCACCAAAAGTCTTCCAATCAGTAGCTCCACTGTGAGCCCCCTCCTTAAAAGTCTCCCAATCAACAGCTCCACTGTGAGCTCCCTCCACAAAAGTCCTAGCACGGGCAACCTCAGCATCAACCATGGCACTGGCCATATACTCGATAACCCTAGCTTCAACAGCCTCAACATCGGCCCCAATATGGGCCTTCTCCTCGACCGCTCTAGCATGAATGTCATTTCTGACAGGCTAAGTGAATAAGGCGTACATTAATTCATGCTATTATGATATATTGTTGTGTGATATGCCATTGTAAGCACCCTATTTTTACCTGCTCGGCAATCTCCAGTCCGACTAGACTCATATTCAAACCAATACTAACACATTCATGTCAAAACTAGTTTTCCAGACTCAATCCAGTCAACCAATCACTTCGCAGGCCCACCAAGCCTAGTAGATGTAAAATGACAAAAATGCTTGTGGGGTATTGCACGGTCCAATTCCAATTAGCACGTCTTCTTAGAGACGATAAGTCCCTTTTTCATCCCCAATTCTAGTTTCAATTCCAACCTAGACTAGTCAATTTCAATCTAGCACGTCTTTTGAGAAAGTTGATCTCTCAAACCGTAAGTCCATCTAGTCTGGCACGTTTACCGAAAAAACTCCTTGGAACGGTAAGTTCCTTCAAACCTGTCGATCAGGACAGAACCTAAGACCCTAAGATAGCAGAACGGTTCACTTCTAACGCCTGCTAGCCCGTCAATGTAGAATGTCTGTTATTCGGGACATCTTTCGAAAAATATTATTCCTCAAACGATAAGTCCATCTAGCAACTTTCCGAGATCAGGCAATCTCTGAAATAAATACACACCGTCAGAGTGACGAAAACACTCACAAACATCCCAACCGTTAGAATGGTAAAAACACTCCCAAATAGGTTAACATTGGGAATTGCTAATAAAACCCCTATGTCACGGGACCGAACTTGCCTCTTAGCCGTGGCGCGTTTACCAAAGGATGAGATACCTTTAGAAACCAACTCGTCACACACCGTTACAGTGACGAAAATACTCAAAACCTAGGTCAAAACCAGTGCCTACTAGCCCACTTTGGTGAAAAATGACCAAACAGCATCTTGGGCCTTTTCTGGCACGCTTCTCGAGAAAGTACCTAAGTTCTCAAAGTAGTAAGTCCACCCTTCCAAGATTGTCCCAAAGATAATTCGGCATGTGGAAGTACCTTCCAGTCGGTTCTAAACCAATTCCGAGACCATCCAGTCAAATGACCATTTTGCCCACAGTCAACTGATCGCCTCTGGGAACAACATTGGCTTTGGGTATCAAACCGGTTACCTCCTAAGGATATTTCTAATAGTATTTTCAGCCTTTCAACACTTTTTCGGAGCATTCTAAGTCTATTACGGCGAGTCCGATGCAAAATGACCATTTTACCCCTAATGAGCCAATCGCCTTTTCCAACCACACCAGCTCTGGGTATCAAACCGGTAACCCTCCAAAACACTCTTAATAGTGTTTCCAACCTTCAAGCCTTCTCATGGGTCGCTTCAAGTCCATTTCGGTGTTTTTTCAATTCAATTAATTGTTTTACCCTTAGTGGACCGGTCGATCTTCTCAAACTTTCCGGCATTACTTCCCAATATAGTTACCTCCAAGACATTCTCTCGAAGGTTCCTATCCATTCCCGGCCGAGTCTAGTTACTCGAAACCTTTTAGATCATTCCCGAACTTTTCGGAGTAGCTCCTAGTGGAGCTAAGCCAAGCAAAAAATTGCATGGTAGTCACTAAGACAGGCACCCAAATCTTTTGCCTTGCGTCCCAAGGGTCTCAAGATACGTTTATTGCCACCCTAAAAACTTTCCTAAGTGGTTGGCCCCACTAATAGCAGCGCCAAGCCAATAAATGGCTTGAGTGGCGCCAGTGGAAAATTTGCCTTTACGCCACTATAACAAGCGCCAAGGTGGTTTTAGTTGCCTATAAATACAAACCCTCCCCCTGCCTAAAAAGGGTTTGTAAACTTAGTCCAAAAACTCTGTCTCTCAAAATTCAGAACTCCAAGTTTCTCTAAACCCTAGCCCTCTCTAGTCTCTTCAAGCCCTAGCCTCCATAAACTCAAACCCTAGCATTCATTCATCATGTACACTCAAACACGAGCTTCCAAAGCATCCATTGAAGATTAAAGGTGCTGCAACTTTAAGGTTCTCAAAGTTCAGGTAAAGCAAAGCAAATAAAACAAGCAAAACAAGAAGAATACGAGGTTGGTTTTTTAGTTATTTTTATGTGATTCCCCCTCTCTCTTCTTCCTCCTAACCCGCTTGGGTTTTCTTATATTTTATTCCCCATCTTCTACCTCCCTTTCTTGCATGCTTGAAACATGGTACTCCCCTATTCATGCGTAGGAAAAAATTTTAAAGGTCGCCGAGCTAAGGGCTTTCTTCAAATTTGACCCTTGATGGTGTGGGTTCGGCCCCCTTAATTATGTGGTGAAGCCTAGCCTTGTATGTTTATGACCCTATTGCATTGCACATATCATATTCATATATTCATTCAAAATTATTTTCAAAGTTGTTTTTCCAAACTTGCACCAAAGTTGTTTTTCCAAACATCCATCAAAGTTATTTTCAAACTTGCATTATAAATCCTTTTTTAAACTTGTTTCCAAAATCACAATCCTAGAGTGATTCTAGCCATTCCATGGTTAGGGTTGTTTTAGAAAGGTGTTATATTCAATGTGACCATCAAGGTTCAAATTTTTTGGTGTAAACCCTAAATTGTTTTTTCTTGAAACCACAATCTTAAGATGATTCTAGCCATTCTATGGTTAGGGTTGTTTTAGGAAAGTGTGATATTCAATGTGATCATTATGGTTCATATTTCAAATCCATGTTATTTTCAAAATCACAACCCTAGAATAGTTCTAATCTTTTCTTGATTAGAATTGTTTTAAGAAAGTGAGACATTCAAAAGATCTCAAAAGCCCATATTCAACCCCCTTTCCAAATTGGTTTTCAAGTTTCTTTCCAAAAACTCTCTTTAAAAATCTACTTTCCAAAAATGCTTTTCAAACTCCTTTCTAAAAGCCCTCGTTAAAAATTTACTTTCTAAAAACTCTCTTCAAACTTCTTTTTTAAAAACTCTTTTCAAGAGATCCACTTTTCAAAAACTTTTTATCTTGGAGTCCAAGTCAAACCCTAGAAACCATGATTAGGAACCCTTACTTTCTTTCTTAAAATCATGACTTCCTCTTTTGCCTCAAATCATAGGTTTTTAAAACTATCTTCTACCTCAAATCTTAGGATTTCAAAACCTCTTTTTCTACACCAAATCATAGATTTTCAAACCCAAGATTTTCAAAATTCAACCTTTCCAATTCTATGTCAAATCAAACCTTTCAATTTAAGAAACTAGATCAAATCTTCCAATTTTGAAAACAAAATCAAATCATCTATTTTTGGAAATGAAATCAAATTTTTAACTTTAGTAAATAGGAATCAAATCTTTTCTAATTCAAATCTTTCTTAATTCTAACATTTCCTAATTTCAATCTTTCTATCTTTCTTAAATTCAAACTTTAAAACCTTTCTTAATTTCCAACTTCCAAGTCTTCCTAAACTCAACTTTTTAAATTCAACTTATCAAATCTTTCCTAATTCCAAAACTTACCTAATTTCAAAGTTTCAAATCTTATTTCTAAACTTCAAATTTTTCTAAGTTCAAACCGTTCTTAAATCAAGACCTCTCATAAATGGATCTTTCTAAATTCAAATCTTTTCAAAATCAACTCTTTCTAAAATGAAAACTTTTCAAAAATAGAACTTTCCAAAAATGGAACCTTCTTAATTAAAAACTTTCCTAAATTCAAGTTTTTCAAATTCTAACTTTTCAAAATTCTTCTAAACCAAATATTTTCAAATCAAGTCAAATCTTTACAAGTCTTTTCAAATCAAGTGTTTCTCAATCAAATCAAATCCTTTTACAAATCTTTCTTAAATTCGACTTTCCTAAATCGAAACTTTCTAATCCAATCTAGGTCAATATGATTTCAAAGTTCAACTCAATTTTTCCAAATAAATCCAAATTCTACTTCAAAGTTCAATTTCAAATCAAAGTCAATTCCAAGTTCAATTAAGAATCAACCCCTTTCCAAATCAAACTTTTCAAAGACCCCGAAATATCTATTTTCAATTGGACCCCGAGTTCGAACTACGACTAACTTGATTCTCCACAAAGGGATACGTAGGCAACTCTCATAGGTGCGATCACAACCTTTTTCAAGTCTTCAATTCCACAACCTTTTCTAAATTTCCAATTCCATAATCTTTTTTCAAAATTAAATCTTCTTTTCGAATCTATTTTCAAAATCAAATTCTTTTCTTGCACTTGCATGTCATGCATCATGTCAAATCTCTTTTCAAAATTCTGTTTAAAGTGGATAGTATTGGACAATGGATAATTGAAGATTCTAAATGAGTGAGTCTAAGGTGAATAGACATATAGGTACTGTAAGGGCGGGGTACGATGATGATCTTAGGATATCTTCCCTACACGTAACCAACCTCTGAAGCTATAATCACTATTTTTAAATACCAAAACAGAGTTATTTTTCAAAAAGGGCTTAGATATTTTCAAAGGTTGCTAAACAACCTATTTTCTAAAAAAACCCTCTTTCGAGGAAGTTTTCAAAACCTTTTTAAAAACCCTAAGTCTAATCTTTAGATTGCACTTAGTTTTAGGTGACCTAACTCACCTTAATCAAGTTAGGTGGTGACTCCAAATCTTTTCTAAAAGCTCTTATTCAAAATTAATTTCCAATTCAAACCTTGTCGCACTCGTCCTTCTAGGAGAATAAGTTCTAACGAGAGAGTACCATGTGTTTTCCATTTGTGTGTATTTTCTTCGAGTGCAAAAAATTAGGGCGTGACAGCTGGTGACTTCACTGGGGAAGTTTAGAGAGTTAGGTCATTGTAATGTCTCTTTACCCTCACTCATATAGAATTTTCGATTAATTTGCCTAATTTCATCTACTTCAAATTGTCAAAATCAAACTTTTTAAAGCTATTTTCAAAATCATGCCATAGCATGCATTTAATTATACTCAATCATTCTATCTTGCATTAAGTTTATCATTCAAGTACTAATTTTTTACATTTTTATTTTTGCAGGTAGACCTTTGTTTACATTTTTATTCTATGTCATGTTAACTACCATGTATGTCATGAATGAATAGGATGGAATGGACATAATAGATAAGAGTTGTTGGGCCATTTCCTCTGTTTTTCAAAAAATTCCACACACACACTGCATTGTGCACTTGCATTTGCATACTTGCATTCTTGACCTGGTTACATCCCTTCTAGCTAGAAGGTAGAACGGTATATTGGTTGTGGGTAGGTACTATGTCAGTTTCTTAGACTACAGCCTCTTGATGGTTCCCCCGCTTGGATCACCAATCCATAATAGCACCACTTCGGGGAATGAGCCTAGGTTTGAAGATCTGGGAATTGAGTTTTCTTAGGAAGCATTAGTAAACCCTCAACCTCATGCTCATGTCGAAACCATCCATAACCATGCCTCTACTGGATTTAAGACACGCAAGTCAATTTCAAAAATCATAGAGGAAAGGGTGACTGCTTTACTTTCCTTTATCTTTATCTAATTCCTGTTGTTATAATGCTTGTATAAATGCTCATGCATGCATATTTACTTTACAATTGCATTCTCTCTCTCTCTACTCTTAGTATACATGCTCATGCATTTATTACTCAACATCAAGACAAGAGTTCCAAAGTAACTCATGTCACTACATTTTCATGCATATGATCAACCTATTATCGTACCCAGATTTTTCGCACTCGACGATTACTCACACAAGCGAGAAAAATGTTGTACTCTCTCTTTAGAACTCACCCTCCTAAAAGAATAAGTGCGATTAGGTTTGAATTTGAAAATTGATTTGAATTAAGGGCTTTCAAAAAAGATTTGGAGTCGCCACCTAAAGTGATTAAAGTGAGTTAGGTCACCTAAAAACTAAGAATAATCCAAAGACTTCACTTAGGGTTTTTGAAAAATGATTTTGAAAATATCTCCTCAAGAGAGGGTCTTTAAGAAAAATAGGTTTTTTGGCAACCTTTGGAAAATATTTAGCCCTTTTTGAAAAATAACTCCGTTTGGTCTTTCAAAAACAGTGATCTAGGTTCGGAGGTTGGTTACGTGTAGGGAAGACGCACTAAGCCATCACCCTACCCCGCTCTTTCGGTACCTATATGTCAATCTACCCTAGATTCACCTATGAGAGTCTTTAACTAACTATTGTTCAATCCTATCCACTATGAAAAACAATGTTTGAAAAGAAACTAACATGATGCATGATATGCAAGTGCAATAGAAGAGAGAGCTTGGAAGATAGATTTGGAAAGAGACTGATTTGAAATTGATTTGATATGGAAACTGATTTGAAATTGATTTGAGAAATTAGAAATAGAAATTTGAAATTGAAATTTTGAAAATAGATCGGAATTTGAGATTTAAAAAAAGTGGAGGAATTTGAAATTTGAAAGAAATTGCAACCGCACCTATGAAGGTTGCCTACGTATCCTTTTGGAGGAATTAGGTCAGTCGTAGTTCGGACAAGAGTCCGACTAAAAAAGAGATTGATTTGAAAGAAAGAGATTGAATTAGAAATTGAATTAGAAAATTGAGAGATTGAACTTAGAATAGAGGATTGAAAATTGGACTTTAGAATTTTAGAATTGAAGAGATTGGATTTTGATTTGAAAAGATAGAACTTGAAAGAAAGATTTAGACTTGTTTTGGAAAGATGGAGGTTTAGGAAACCTAGACTTAGAAAAGAAACTTAGGAAAGATTTAACTTGACTTGGAAGGTTTAGGAGATTAAGAAAGATTAGATTTAGGAAATGTCTGAATTAGGAAAGGTCCGATTTAGGAAAGTTTCGAATTAGGAAAGGTCCGATTTAAGAAAGTTTTCAAATTAGGAAAGGTTCATTTTTGGAAAGTTTCGAATTAAGGAAGTTTTGAATTAGGAAAGTTTTTAGAAATTGGGAAGTTCCGTTTTAAGAAAGGTTTTGAAATAGGAAGGTATTGAATTTAGAAATGTTTTGAATTAGGAAAAGTTAAGTTTAAGAAAGGTTTAGAATTTAGAAAGTTTCAAGTTAAGAAAGTTTTGAATTTGGAAAGCTTAGAATTTTAGAAAGATTTTAAAACAAGGAAGTGTTGAAAATAAGAAAGTTTTGAGTTTAGAAAGTTTTGGATTTGAAAAGATTTGAAATTTAGAAAGTTTAGGATTTAGAAAGTTTTAAAGTTTGAGTTTTAGAAATTCTTGAGATTAGGAAAGCATTGAGTTTAGGAAAAGATTGGAAAGCATAGATTTGGACAGTTAAGGTTTGGAAAATGGCTAGAATTAGAAAAGGGTTGAATTAAGAAAGATTTGAGCTTAACATTTAAGGAAAGATTTGAAAGTTTTAGGAAACTTAAGATTGGTAGAAGGTTAGGAAGGCGTTGAATTAGGAAATATTTGAATTTTGAAATTTAAGGAAAGATTTAAAGATTAGGTTTAGGAAACTTATGGTTTAGGAAGGCAGAAAATTAGGAAGGAGTTGAATTAGGAAAGGTTTGGATTAGGAAGGGATTGAATTTTGTTTCTAAAAGAGAAGAATTGATTTTCTTTCCAAAAACGAAGGATTGGATCTAGTTTCCTAAACGGGAAGATTCGATTTGGTTTCCTAAATGAAATATTTGATTTGACAAGGATTTGGAAAGGGAAAGTTTTAAAAACCCTAGATTTGAAAGGCTATAGTTTTGACGTAGAAAATAGGTTTTAGAAATATGTATAATCTTGATATAGAAAATAAGAGGTTTTGGAAACTTAGGTTTGGGATAAGTTTCAAAACCATATTATTAGAAAGAAAATTAGGGTTTCCTAATTGTGAGTTCTAGGGCTTGACTTGAGCTCTAAGGAAAGAGTTTTTGGAAGGTGCGTTTTTGGGAAACGAAGGTTTTTAGAAGAGAAACCTATGGAGGAGTTTTTGGAAAGAGATTTTAAAAAGAAGGAGTTTTTGGAAAGTGTGTTTTTGGAAACGAAGATTTTAGAAGGAAAATCCTAGAGGGGAGTTTCTAGAAGGGAGATTTTGGAAAGAGAGTTTTTGGAAAGATTTTTGGAGAGAGCTTTTCTAGGAAAGAGACCTAGGGAACGTTTTTGGAAAGTGGACTTTGAAAAGAGCGTTTTGGAAAGGAGTTGAAAAAGGGAGTTTGGAAAAACAGACTTTTGGAGGGAGTTTTTGAAAACAAATTTGGAAAGTAGAGTTTTAGGGAAGTATGTTGAAAAAGAAGATTTTTAGGAAGAGATTTTTGAAAAGAGAGTTTTTGGAAGGTGTAAAAGCGTCTCACTTTTCTAAAGCGATTCTAACCATAAAAGGGCTAGAACCACTTTAAAAAAGTGGTTTTGAAAACAACAAAGGTTGAAAATATGGACCATGTTGGTCACTTTAAATGTAAAACTTACTTAAAGCAACCCCAGCCATGGAAAAGCTAGAATCACCCTAGGATTGTGATTTTGAAAACACGTTTTGAAAAAGAGATTTTGATGCAATTTTGGAAACAAGTTTGAAAACAATTTTGAAAACAATTTTTGGAAGATGCATGATCATGATATGCACAATGCAATTTTGGGGTCGTGAACATACAAGTTTAGGCTTCACCACATAACCAAGGGGGCTGGACCCACGTGGTCTCTGGTTAGCCTAAAGGAAAGCCCCCGACACGGTGACCCTCCGATAGTCTAATCCTACACATGGACCAGGAGTTCCCTTATTTCAAGCATGCAAAGAAAATAGGGGGAAAGAGATGGCAGATTAAAATAGAGAAAACCCAAGTGGGTTAGGAGAGAGAAGAGAGGGGGGGAAGTGCGGAAATTTAAATGGAGAACCTACCTTGTATCTTGTTTATTTTGCGCGCCTTGCTTTCTTCGGTCTTCGTCTAGATCTTCGTCTTCAATCTTCAAGAGTCTCCTTCAATCTTCAAACTTCAGATTACAACTCTTCAAGTCTTTGAAGGAGGGTTGAAGGTTAGTGTATCAGTGTATGGGGGTGTGTATGAGTGTATAGGAGGCTAGGGTTTAGTGTATGGTGGCTAGGGTTTGGAAAACCTAAGGAGGCTAGGGTTTAGGGGGTGTTCGAGCTCTGTATATCGAATTATAAGATTTTTAGATTGAGTTTGCAGATCCTTTTCACGTTAGAGGAGGCTCAGTATTTATAGAGGTTGGACAAACCTGGCACCTGTTGTAGTGGCGCCAGGCCAAACTTTACACTAGCGCCACTAGGAGTGGCGCCAGGCCATTTTTTGGCTTGGCCCCACTAATAGTGGCGCCAGCCATTCAGGAAATGTTTAATGTCGGCAAGCAACGTATCTTTGACTAGATTTGGGCGCCTGTACTAGTGACTACCATGCAAATTTTAGCCTTGCTTCAGTAGGAGTGACTCTGGAAAGTCCGAAAATGATTTGAAGAAGCCGGGATGACCCGGAAGGCCGGAAAAGAGCACGAACACTTAAAATAGTGTCCCGGAGATATTTGGCATGAAAAATGAGTACGAGATGTGTCAGAAGGGTTGACCGGGCCTTTAGGGGCAAAACGGTTAATCGGATCGGAAAGCTGCCGGGACGAACTCGGACTGTCCCGGAAGAAGACTCGAGATTTGGAAACATTATCCAGAATGTTCCCAAAGGTTGCCGGTTTGATACCCAAAGCCGGTGTGGTCGGAAAAGGTGACCGACCCACCAGGGGCAAAACGGTCATTTTGTACCGGGTTGGCCGGAACAAACTCGGAACGATCCAAAAGGATAAAGAAAGGTTCAGAACACTATAAAAAGTATTCTTGGGAAGTTACCGATTTGATACCCAAAGCCGGTGTGGTCGGAAAAGGGGACCGGCCTACCAGGGGCAAAACGGTCATTTTGCACCGAGTTTGCTGGAATTGACTCGGAATGATCCAGAAAGGTAGAGGAAGGTTGAGAATACTACAAGAAGTAATCTCAGAAGGTTACCGGTTTGATATCTAGAGCCGGTGTGGTTCCTGGGGCGTTCGGATGCCTAGGGGCAAAATGGGCATCTTGACCGGAAAGTCTCGGAAAAGGTCCAAGGGGCAGTTTGGTCATTTTTTACCGAAGTGGACTAACAGACACTGGTGTTGACCTGGGTTTTGAGTGTTTCTGCCACTCTGACGGCGATCGTCGTGACACAAGGGTTTGTTAGCAATTCCCTATATCGACTTATTTGTGAGTATTTTCGCTACTCTAACGGTTATGATGTTTGCGAGTATTTTTGCTACTCGGACCGTCTCGAAGAATAAAATGTCTCGAGAGAGGGATTGGAAAGGGGACTTATCGTCTTTGAGAAGACGTACCTGAGTTAGAACCGTCTCGAGGATTAAACTGTCTCGAGAGAGGGATTGGAAAGGGGACCTACCGTCTTTGAGAAGACGTGCCTGAGTTGGAACCGTCTCGAGGAATAAACTATCTCGAGAGAGGGATTGGAAAGGGGACTTCCATCTTCGAAAAGACGTGCCTAAATTGGAACCGTCTCGAGGAATAAACTTTCTCGAGAGAGGGATTGGAAAAGGGACTTACAGTCTTCGAAAACACGTGCCTGAGTTGGAACCGTCTCGAGGAATAAACTGTCTCGAGAGAGGGATTGGAAAGGGGACTTACCGTCTTCGAGAAGACGTGCCTGAGTTGGAACTGTCTCGAGGAATAAACTGTCTCGAGAGAAGGATTGGAAAGGGAACTTACCGTCTTTAAAAAGACGTGCCTAAATTGGAACCGTCTCGAGGAATAAACTGTCTCGAGAGAGGCATTGGAAAGGGGACTTACCGTCTTCGAAAAGACGTGCCTGAGTTGGAACCGTCTCAAGGAATAAACTATCTCAAGAGAGGGATTGGAAAGGGGACTTACCGTCTTCGAGAAGACGTGCCTGAGTTGGAACCGTCTCGAGGAATAAACTGTCTCGAGAGAGGGAATGGAAAGGGGACTTACTGTCTTTGAAAAAACGTGCCTGAATTGGAATCGTCTCGAGGAATAAACTGTCTCGAGAAAGGGATTGGAAAGAGGACTTACCGTCTTCGAAAAGATGTGCCTTAGTTCGAACTGTCTCGAGGAATAAACTGTCTTGAGAGAGGGATTGGAAAGGGGACTTACCGTCTTCGAAAAGATGTGCTTGAATTGGAACCGTCTCGAGGAATAAACTGTCTTGAGAGAAGGATTGGAAAGGGGATTTACCGTCTTCAAAAAGACGTGCCTGAATTGGAACCGTCTCGAGGAATAAACTGTCTCGAGAGAAGGATTGGAAAGGGGACTTATCGTCTTCGAAAAGACGTGCCTGAGTTGGAACCGTCTCGAAGAATAAACTGTCTCGAGATAGGGATTGGAAAGGGGACTTACCGTCTTCGAAAAGACGTGCCTGAATTGGAACAGTCTCGAGGAATAAACTATCTTAAGAGAGGAATTGGAAAGGGGAGTTACCATCTTCAAAAAGACGTGCCTGAATTGGAACCGTCTCGAGCGAAGGGTTGGAAAGGGGACTTACTGTCTTCGAAAAGACGTGCCTAAATTGGAATCGTCCCGAAAAATAAACTGTGTTGAGAGAGGGATTGGAAAGGGGACTTACCGTCTTCGAAAAGACGCGCCTGAATTGGAACCGTCTCGAGGAATAAACTGTCTCGAGAGAGGGGTTGGAAAGGAAAGGACAATGCCCCTAAGGGCATTTTGGTCATTTTACCTTTATTTGGGCCTAGTGGGCCCGCAAGGTGATGGACAAACGGGATTTGGACTTAGAAAATCGGTTTTGGTTGGAATACGCCCACAATAACTTGAAAACAAGTCTGGACGGAGTGTAGACTACCGAGAGGTCAAAAATGAAGTGCTTACAGCTGCCCCTCTTTTTCTGTCTTTACTTGCCAAAGACTGAAAACGATAGAAGTAGGAGTCCCATGATCACTGCGAGGCAGTCGGAGGGACGGACATTGGAAATCTTTCGACAACGGGGTCGAAAACGGATAACGGGCCAAGAAGGCCTTCGAAAATGAGTTTTGGCGGGAAAAATTGCAAAACTGCCCACAATTTGAACCTAGCGCCCCTAGGAGTGGCGCCTTTGGCCGAAAAACCTTGGCACCTCTGCTAGTGGCGCCAGGCTTAGGATTAAAACCAGAAAATTTTCTGGTTCGAACACTTAAGGGATTTGAAGAGTTTTCACAAATTTGTGAGGCATTACGAGGAATCCGTCTCGGACATTGAAGGAGTGCTTCTTGGAGACTACGGGTGATTGCCGGAAGGAGACCACGTCGCCGAAAAAGTTGCCGGAAGAGAAGATTTCGCCGGAGAACTTCCAAAAAATGAGTTTTCAAATTTTGTTGATTTTGATGTGTAGAACTTCGTTTGAATCATGTGAATTGTAGAAATTCATGTTTTGATTTGCTTTGAACACTTTGGTGATGTCTTTTTTGCATTTTGGTGGTTGTTTAATTTAATTTGAACGATTTTTCATGATTATGCGAAGAGAGTTTTCCGCAGGAATAGGGGATCTGTTCCTACAGGCATGGACATTGTGTTTTCTGGCTATGTTTTTGTGCAATGTGCCTTAGAAAAATGTGTTTAATAACCGTATGAAGTTTCGTGATTTTTTAAAAACTCGATGAATTTTTTATTTTTTGAAAAATAGGAAAATATTTAGAAAATTTAGAAAAATGAGAAAACTCAAGAAATTGATGAAATTTTTGAAGTTTGAAATTTGGAAAAATATTGGAATATTTTAGAAAACATTTGAGGTGATTCTGAAAAATTTCGGGAGACGTTTGAAAACCATTGATTTATTTGAAAAATAAAACATGTGTCCTGAAAATTTTAAAAAATTGAAAAATGTGCATGAATGCCGTTGTTATGTGATTGTTATGTTGGAAAGTGCACATTTTGTATTTTGTGATGATGTCATGGGTGTTGTAGGGGCCATTTTTAAACGGGACTCTGCTGAAATTTTTAGAAATTATGGAAAGAGTTGTTAAAGTTTTAGAAATAAAATCTTTTTGAAGGAAAAAGACAGAAAACCCTTAAGATGTGATTTGAAAATTAGAAAACCAAGATGTGTAGAAATTTTGTTTTTGATTTGTTATTCGAAATCCTTTATTTGTTTTGTTTGTGTTAGTTGTTGATTTTATTTTACTATTATTTGAACTGTACGTATGGCATGTTAACGTCTCTTACCTTGGCTTACCTTTTCAAGATGGCAGATACGGGTGATGATGGTTTTGAGAGGAGACGCCGCTCGGGGAAGGCGGCCCGGACAGATTCTACTGGCGGCTCTAGTCGATCTAGAGGTAGTCGACGATCTACCAGACGATCTTCATTCAGTCAGAGTGGGCAGGGGAGTAGGCTACCTATCGACCCTTTTCCTCTGGTTGAGCAAGCTTTTGCCGAGGAGATTGGTGCTGAGGAGGAGGTACCGGGCCCTAGGGATCAGGTGACCGGTTATGGAAGAGCTTCTTCCAGGCATAGGCAGCCAGATGCCGATTTGGGAGATCTGCAGATACCAGACGTCCCATCACTCGAGGATCTTGCCTATCACCCCAGCATGTACTCTAGACAGCATTTGCCGCCTCCGCGGGTACATACAGCTTTCAAAGGGGCTGTTCATCAGGTTTTTGTGACCATGCAGCGGGCTGCTCCATCATGTCGTGCCTTCTTGGCGGAGATCGAGTTTGGCGCCTTCATGGGATTACAGGCTAACCACCTGAACCGGCATTTGGTACTGGCACTTGTTGAGAGGTGGTTCAGGGAGACCGGAACCTTTCATTTTGTCGGCTTCGAGTTGGGTCCTACTCCTTTAGATTGGGCGATTATTACATGGCTCTCCTTTGTCGATTGGCGGATCACCCTGCATCCAGTCAGTAGGGACGAGGCCTGTTTGCTGTTGGACTTGCCTCTTCCTGAGCGTTCTGCCTTCCCAGTCTCTTGGATCAGTCAGGATGATCGTACTTTTGCTACTGAGCCATTGCCTGCCAGGCGGGACATCATGAGACAGCGACTTATGTTGTACATCATCTTTAGCTGCTTCTGCAACAGCAACAAGTCACTCGTGTCGTGTCGTTTGGTGAGTATAGTAGCTGATCTTGGAGCCTTATCTGAGCTGGATTGGGGGTCCTTTTCCTTTGGTTGCTTTCTTCGGTCGATGCGGGTTTGGACTTCCTTTCGTTGGGGCAGCATGACTAGCTTCTGGCCTTTCCTTGTTTGGTGGAGTTATGAGTACCTGCCGGTGCGTTTCCTTGCAATTATTGAGGATGACCTTTATCCTCACGCTTTAAGGTGGGCTCGTGACCGGGTAGCCCAGCGATCGGAAATTACCGATTTTGTGACGCTCCAGGCTAACTTGGAGCTGATTGAGGCGAGGGATGTGACCTGGCGGCCCTTCATTGGATCAGTCCATTATGAGACAGTCCGATACTTGGTCCCATTGTCCCTGTCGAGAGCTGTTTTTCTCAGTGATGACACTTGGGAGTCCTATCTTGGAGAGCGACACTGGCGGCAGTTTCATGAGGAGTTCTGATCAGCAAGAGCTCCGCCGAAGTATATGTTTGGAGCCTTGGTGGCGGGAGTGCCTATCCCTTACCAGGAGCGTTAGCCAGGTGCCGAGTTCTTGCTTCCTCCGGATACAGATTATGCTGCACACTTTAGGGCTCATTCGGTCGGTGCCTTCACCCGGTTTGAAGTAGTGGTCGGTGGGTATGCTGTTGGCCAGGAGGTGGTTGACTTGTGGCACCGTGCTGGAGAATATGTGCCCCAGGCCGAGTTTACTATCGTGAGAGACCAGAGAGATCAGTACCAGATGGAGCGGGATCAATACCAGGCCAAGGTAGCTTCCCTGATGGCTCAGTTATCTCAGATGGACGGTGGGGGGGTATGTTATTCTTTCTCTACTTCTTCTTACTCTGTTGTTGCTTAGTTCCTTTTGTATGGAGCTGATTTCGATTCTATCTTCCCTGCAGGATGGTGGTGCTTCGAGTAGTTATCCACCTCCTCCGATGCCGAGTTTTGGGGACTTTGATCCAGATGATATCGACTTTGACCTGTGATAGATGCCCCTTGTGGAGGCTCCGATCTTCTTTTGTCCCATGTCCCTGAGTTATATTTATGTTAGACAGTTTTATTCTGATATTTTGTACAAAAATGGATATTTATGGTACTTAGATGCATGGATAGATAGATACATTTATGATCTTTACAACTAGGCATATGATCAAATGCATGTGATGTATGATGATGTTAGATATTTATTACATGAGTTGATGTTAATGACTTTTATTTCTACAGGGAGTTATATCCTATGTGTGCAAAGCCCATGTTGAATTTTTTTTTTTTTCACATATGCACAGGTTAGAAATGTGTTAATAGAATGACACAGGGTGCTATTAGACTTGTAGTCTTAGGAATGGTAACTCCCTCCTCTTTGGGGAGTTAACCCTCTCCTCTAGCTCAACCCTACCTTAATTGGATGATAGCACTTCGCACCTTTCTTAACCTCTTGATCGCCTCCCACTTTCTATCTTAGGGTTAGTGTATAGGGTTATTGGGCTGGGACTCTTGACTCTCAGGGTTTTAGCAATAACTTACCTGACCTTTGACAGAGCGATAAGTGGCCAGTCATTTCAATCCGAGAAGACTTTGTTTAGGACCGTAATGTAGGCTAGGTTATGGGATTTTAGAAACAACAGGATATGCAGGCTCAAATTTAGATCCATACTATCCTTGACTACTTTTCAGTAGGATTAGCATCGTTCTTCAGCTTTGGCAACGTGTTTAGCTCATTTAGATCAAGCAATCTTCTTTCAATCAGAGGGGACTTTAATATGGTTATAATGTAGGCCATGGTTTCGGAGTTTTGCAAAAAAAGGTAAAGGCTCGAACCTATCGTTTCTACTTGGTTTTTTCATAACCTAGGATCACCTTTGAACTTCCTTCTTGCTTTTGACCATATACTTCTCAGGGTAAAAATGACCCTGTTCTTTCACCCTTTCTATATACTTTATGAGATAAATATGACTTTCTTCTCATTTGATCTTCTTATCATGCTTTTGAAGATGACTCAATCATGGCTCCTTTAGGCCTTTCCTTAGAATCATGGTTTTCTCGTTTTTTTTTTTTTTTCTTCTTGCCCCTCGGCAACTCCTTTCCTTTGCTTTTTCTTTCTTTTTCTTCATGAAATGAATAATTCCTCGACCCTTTTTCCTTAGGCCTTTTCCTTGGTAATTCAATCTACCCAATGTGGGCGGTGATCCCTAGGTTGGGGTTTTCTCGGGAAAAAGATAGATGGCTCAACAGGTTTGGCAAGGGGTTGCTTTTGACTGTATGAGAAATGAAATGAGGGCCTCTCTTCACTTTGAATTAGATTGCTTGATCCATAGAGCTTTCGACACTATCCTAACATGATAGAGGTGGACACCACACCTAAAGTTCTCAACTATTGTCTGCCCTTGTGTGGGGAGTATAGTCTTGGATCGGGGTTGACAAGGAAGATTTTCGCTTTTCGCGAGGCACTGGGGGTTAAGCAAAGGGAATATGAGTACATTGGTTTATTTATTAGTGATTCATTCTTTTTATTTATATATAGGGAAGTGAAAGATGGCTCCTCTTCATTTTGATAAACTAGCCACACATCGCTTAGCTTCGGAGTCCTGTAAGTGCTGCCTTTAGGTAGTATCCTCACTCATCCTTGTTCTCTCTCTCTGTGAAAAGCTGATCATTTGGCGAGTGGTTAACTCATGCTATCATCCCTTTAAGTTGGATCATTCCATAAGATACACCATGCCCCTTACGTAGAAAGTAGTCACTATTCTCCAGGGAAGACAAGACAACAACAATAGAATAAAAGACTGTCATTTGATTATTATTGTCACTTTTATGGAAAGCATAGAGTCCTTAAGCAGTTGAGAGAATGCAAAACATTAATTTAGAGACAGGAAGTAAAAAGGATAGAAAGAAAGTGGGTGACGACACCCCTTTCTTGTACGCTTATACAAGAAACCCATTTCTAGTAAGGTCTTAGGCTTGTGCCCTCGTCTGCATTCCATCCACGGTTGAGATTTTCAGCTAAGGCAGGATAGGTGGATGCTTCTCCCGGAGTTCCAAGTGAGTTGACGGTGATGATGTAATTGTCAGCTTTCTTGACTGTTTATCCTTCATTTGCTTGCTCCGGAGTTTCTCTAACAAACCACTCAGGCGACTCGTATTCGTCCAGCTGGATAGGTCGTGCCCGGGGTTTTCTGCTCTGGCTTCCTGCCGAGGCTTGGTGCTCCTCAAGTGTACATAATGGGGGATTTTTATTACGAAGTTTGGACAGTTCCTCGTCAATTTTCTTCACAGATTCGTATGCGAGTTTGTCTTCAGGGGTCGGCATCTCATCGGGGTTATGCCGTGACCAGGCATCTTTGCGTTCCATTTCCTCTACGTCCTTATAATATATATCTCTTGGCATGCAGTAAAACAAACCTTGTTGTTACCAAACTTTGTAACGATGTTGACAGTATGGTCCAGTGGAGGGTTTGCAGAGCCATTCGGAGAAGGATTTGCTGGTCGTACCCCAATGATCTTGTTATCTATCAAGTCTTGAATCTCATGCTTGAGGCCCGAACAATCTTCAGTATCATGTCCTTGGCTATCCGAATGATACTTACAGCTTGCTGCAGATTTGAAGTAATGAGGCAGAGGATTGGGCTGAGGTCGAGCAGGTACAGGTTTCAGATATCCGGTTGCTAAGAGGCCAAAATAAGCCGCGGTCTGTGAGCACGCGAGTTTTGTAAATGTCTGCTTCTTCCCACTTGTTCACCTAGTCCGAGGAGGTATTGCAGATGTTTTTGATGATTGGGGACCAAGTTTTGGTGAGGTCACAGCTGGGTTGATGGTTCGGGAATTGAAAGGGCTTTGAGTTCTATGTTTCAAAATGGGACAATTTTTAGTGGCAAGGCCAAAAGGGTTGGGATGATATCCGAAGGAAAGATCATATAATCCTCGTGTTTGGTTAGGGGTTGGTTTGGAAGGCATTCGAGCAAGGCCCTCGACCTGGGGAGGTCGTTGGTAAGCAATGGTGGCGGTATAGTCATGGTCTTCCTTCTTCATCCTTTTTCGTCCATCATGAGTTTAGGCCTGTGAGGACTCTGCTTGCTCATGAGTTGTGTGGGATAAGAGTGAGGAAAGCATGCCTTCCATTTCGGTCATCTTATGCTTGACTCCTCTTGCCTCTGCTAGTAATTGAGTTAAGGTATTAAGAGTAAGCAATTCCATGCTTGTAAGACTAGGGAACGAAGGAGGGTACCTAAAACCAACAAAAGGAAAGAGTCAGTGTTTGACCTTGACAAGTCTTTATGCAATGCATGCTCTAAGGTGCCCCTTTTTAGGAGGGAAACTAGCATGATGTATTGGCCCATTCTTGGAGATAGGGGGTTTGCCCCTGTATGCAGATACCTTACCGTCAGGGAGGAACCTTCAGCCATTCATGCATTCATTCATAAAAATAAAAAAGTACATTAAATTTTGGGTTTGAGATACAAAAGAATTGAAATACATTTTAATAGGGGGAAGGGGAACATTTTTCTTTGGACTTCCACCTATCTACTTTTACAAAGGGAGACCCTAAACTACTATTGAGTCTTCGGATTCGCCTTCCTTGGATTTGATGTCGAGGAGGTCGCTGAGAGACCTTGTTGATTGATTGCCCCTTGTCTTCTTGGCAACCCTATTTTCGTGAGCATAGAGAGATTGGGGCCCCTCTTATGGAATGAATTGAGATGCATGCAATGAGTCCTTAGGGTTATGCGGGAACCCTTAGGGTTTGGGTAGGTTTAATACAAGGGAGAGTGATCATGGTGTCACTCTCAATGGGTTGATCATATGCATGAGAATGCAGTGACTTGAGTTACTTAGAACTCTTGTCTTATCATGGAATATTGAATGCATGAATATAGATATGCAAAGAGTATAAGGAGTGAGAATGCAGTAGCAAGATAAACGTGCATGCATGAGTAGTTAAACAGGCATTATAATAGTATGAATATAGTCAGTATAACAGCAGGAATAAGCAGGTATAAATGAAAGTAAAAGCAGTCGCCTTTTCATCTGTGATTTTGAAAATTGTGCTCGTGTCTTAAATCCAGCAAAGGTTCGGCTATGCATGGTGTCTATATGAGTATGAGGTTGAGGGTTGACTAATGCGTCCTAAAAAGACTCGATCTCCGAATCTTCAAACCTAGGCCCCTCGCTAAGGTGGTACCATGATCGGTTAGTGATCCGAGCAAGGGAACCATCAAGAGGCCGTAGGCAAAGAAACTGACACAGCATCTTGCCCACAACCAATATATCGTTCCCCTTTTCTAACTAGAAAGGACATATCAAGGTATACAAGTATGCAGAATGCAAGTGCACATGTAGTGTGTGTGTGATTTATTAAAAGTGGAAGAAAGAGTCCAACAACTCCCAGTCATCCTGTTCATCACATTCATGCATAGTAGTTAATGAAACTTAAGCAAAAAGCGCAGCTACAAAACAAAGATGCAAGTGTTAGTGTGTGGATGGCAAACATAATACAAGATAATATGAATAAATGCATGGTTTTTTGAAAACAATTTTGCAAATTTAGTTTTAAAAATTTAAAGTGAATAGGATTGAACCAAGTTAATTGAAGACTCTACATGGGTAAAGGGGAAAGAGACATGACTACGGCCTAACCCTCTAAGTGTCCCCAGCGAAGTCGCCAACTGTCGCGCCCAGATTTTTCGCACTAGAGGAATACTCACACAAGCGGAAAAAATATTGTACTCTCTCGTTAGAACTCACCCTCCTAAAAGAATGAGTGCGACTAGGTTTGAATTTGAAAATTGATTTGAATTAAGGGCTTTTAGAAAAGATTTGGAGTCGCTACCTAACTTGATTAAAGTGAATTAGGTCACCTAAAAACTAAGAATAATCCAAAGACTACACTTAGGGTTTTTGAAAAATGATTTTGAAAATATCTCCTCAAGAGAGGGTCTTTAAGAAAAATAGGCTTTTTGGCAACCTTTGAAAAATATTTAGCCCTTTTTGAAAAATAACTCCGTTTGGTCTTTCAAAAACAGTGATCTAGGTTCGGAGGTTGGTTACGTGTAGGGAAGACGCACTAAGCCATCACCTTACCCCTCCCTTTCGGTACCTACATGTCAATCTACCCTAGATTCAGCTATGAGAGTCTTTAACTAACTATTGTTCAATCCTATCCACTATAAAAAACAATGTTTGAAAAGAAACTAACATGATACATGATATGCAAGTGCAATAGAAGAGAGAGGTTGGAAGATAGATTTGGAAAGAGACTGATTTGAAATTGATTTGATTTGGAAATAGATTTGAAATTGGAAAGTTTGAGAAATTAAAAATAGAAATTTGGATAGAAATTTGAAATTGGAATTTTGAAAATAGATCGGAATTTGAAATTTGAAAGAAATTGCGACCGCACCTATGAAGGTTGCCTACGTATCCTTTTGGAGGAATCAGGTCAGTCGTAGTTCGGACAAGAGTCTGATTGAAAAAGAGATTGATTTGAAAGAAAGAGATTGAATTAGAAATTGAATTAGAAAATTGAGAGATTGAACTTAGAATAGAAGATTGAAAATTGGAATTTAGAATTCTGGAATTGAAGAGATTGGATTTTGATTTGAAAAGATAGAACTTGAAAGAAAGATTTAGACTTGTTTTGGAAAGATGGAGGTTTAGGAAACCTAGACTTAGAAAAGAGACTTAGGAAAGATTTAACTTGACTTGGAAGATTTAGGAGATTAGGAAAGATTAGATTTAGGAAATGTCTGAATTAGGAAAGGTCCGATTTAGGAAAGTTTCGAATTAGGAAAGGTCCGATTTAGGAAAGTTTCGAACTAGGAAAGGTCCGATTTAAGAAAGTTTTCAAATTAGGAAAGTTTCATTTTTGGAAAGTTTCGAATTAAGGAAGTTTTGAACTAGGAAAGTTTTTAGAAATTAGGAAGTTCTGTTTTAAGAAAGGTTTTGAAATAGGAAGGTATTGAATTTAGAAATGTTTTGAATTAGTAAAGTTTAGTTTAAGAAAGGTTTAGAATTTAGAAAGTTTCAAGTTAAGAAAGTTTTCAATTTGGAAAGCTTAGAATTTTAGAAAGATTTTAAAATAAGGAAGTGTTGAAAATAAGAAAGTTTTGAGTTTAGAAAGTTTTGGATTTGAAAAGATTTGAAATTTAGAAAGTTTAGGATTTAGAAAGTTTTAAAGTTTGAGTTTTAGAAAATCTTGAGTTTAGGAAAGGTTTGAGTTTAGGAAAATATTGGAAAGCATAGATTTGGAGAGTTAAGGTTTGGAAAAGGGGTAAAATTAGGAAAGGGTTGAATTAGGAAAGATTTGAAAGCTTAATGTTTAAGGAAAGATTTGAAAGTTTTAGGAAACTTAAGATTGGTAGAAGGTTAGGAAGGCGTTGAATTAGGAAATATTTGAATTTTGAAATTTAAGGAAAGATTTATAGTTTAGGTTTAGGAAACTTATGGTTTAGGAAGGTAGAAAATTAGGAAGGAGTTGAATTAGGAAAGGTTTGGATTAGGAAGGGATTGTATTTTGTTTCTAAAAGATAAGATTTGATTTTCTTTCCAAAAACGAAGGATTGGATCTAGTTTCCTAAACGGGAAGATTGGATTTGGTTTCCTAAAGGAACGATTTGATTTGACAAGGATTTGGAATGGGGAAGTTTTAGAAACCCTAGATTTGAAAGGCTATAGTTTTGACGTAGAAAATAGGTTTTGGAAATATGTATAGTCTTGATATAGAAGACAAAAGGTTTTGGAAACCTAGGTTTGGGGCAAGTTTGAAAACCATGTTTTTAGAGGCTTGACTTGGGCTCTAAGAAAAGAGTTTTTGAAAGGTGCGTTTTTGGGAAACGAAGGTTTTTAGAAGAGAATCCTAGGGAGGAGTTTTTGGAAAGAGAGTTCGAAGAGAGAGAGTTTTTGGAAAGAGATTTTAAAGAGAAGGAGTTTTTGGAAAGTGTGTTTTTGGAAACGAAGATTTTAGAAGGAAAATCTTAGAGGGGAGTTTCTAGAAGGGAGATTTTGGAAAGAGAGTTTTTGAAAAGATTTTTGGAGAGAGTTTTTCTGGGAAAGAGACCTAGGGAACATTTTTGGAAAGTGGACTTTGAAAAGAGCGTTTTGGAAAGGAGTTGAAAAAGGGAGTTTGGAAAAATAAACTTTTGGAGGGAGTTTTTGAAAACAAATTTGGAAAGGAGAGTTTTAGGGAAGTATATTGAAAAAGAAGATTTTTAGGAATAGATTTTTGAAGAGTGTGTTTTTGGAAGGTGTAAAAGCGTCTCACTTTCCTAAAACGATTCTCACCATAAGAGGGCTAGAACCACTTTAAAAAAGTGGTTTTGAAAACAACAAAGGTTGAAAATATGGACCATGTTGGTCACTTTAAATGTAACACTTTCCTAAAGCAACCCTAGCTATAGAAAAACTAGAATCACCCTAGGATTGTGATTTTGAAAACACATTTTCAAAAAGAGATTTTGATGCAATTTTGGAAACAAGTTTGAAAACAATATTGAAAACGATTTTTGGAAGATGCATGATCATGATATGCACAATGCAATTTTAGGGTCGTGAACATACAAGGTTAAG
Source organism: Euryodendron excelsum (assembly GCA_033060915.1). Lineage (NCBI taxonomy): Eukaryota > Viridiplantae > Streptophyta > Magnoliopsida > Ericales > Pentaphylacaceae > Euryodendron > Euryodendron excelsum. The sequence continues at coordinate 44,338,309 of CM065380.1, read as the reverse complement.
GTTTCACCACATAACCAAGGGTGCCGAACCCACGTGGTCTCCAATTAGCCTAAAGAAAAGCCCCCGACACGGTGACCCTCCGATAGTCTAATCCTAGACATGGACTGGGAGTTCCCTTGTTTCAAGCATGCAAAGAAACGGGGGGAAAGAGATGGGAGATTAAAATAGAGAAAAACCAAGTGGGTTAGGAGAGAGAAGAGAGGGGGGGAAGTGCGGAAATTTAAATGGAGAACCTACCTTGTATCTTGTTCATTTTGCGCGCCTTGCTGTCTTCGGTCTTCGTCTTGATCTTCATCTTTAATCTTCAAGACTCGCCTTCAATCTTCAAAGTTCATATTGCAACTCTTCAAGTCTTTGAAAGAGGGTTGAAGGTTAGTGTATCAGTGTATGGGGGTGTGTATGAGTGTATAGGAGGCTAGGGTTTAGTGTATGGTGGCTAGGGTTTGGAAAACCTAAGGAGGCTAGGGTTTAGGGAATGTTCGAGCTCTGTATATCGAATTATATGATTTTTAGATTGAGTTTGCAGATCATTTTCATGTTGGAGGAGGTTCTGTATTTATAGAGGTTGGACAAACTTGGCGCCTGTTGCAGTGGTGCCAGGCCAAACTTTACACTCGCGCCACTAGGAGTGGCGCCAGGCCATTTTTTGGCTTGGCGCCACTAGTAATGGCGCCAGCCATTTAGGAAATGCTTAAGGTCGGCAAGCAACGTATCTTTGCTTAGATTTGGGTGCAGTGGCGCCAGCCGTTTAGGAAATGTTTAAGGTCGGCAAGCAACGTATCTTTGATTAGATTTGGGCGCCTGTACTAGTGACTACCATACAATTTTTAGTCTGGCTTCACTAGGAGTGACTCTGGAAAGTCCGAGAATGATTTGAAGAAGCCGGGAATGACCCAAAAGGCCGAAAAAGAGCAGGAACACTTACAATAGTGTCCCGAAGGTATTTGGCTAGAAAAATGAGTACGAGATGTGTCAGAAAGGTTGACCGGGCCTTTAGGGGCAAAACGGTCAATCGAATCGGGAAGCTGCCGGGACGGACTCGGACTGTCCCGGAAGAAGACTCAACATTTGGAAACATTATCCAGAATGTTCCCAAAGGTTGCCGGTTTGATACCCAGAGCCGGTGTGGTCGAAAAAGGTGACCGGGCCACCAGGGGCAAAACGGTCATTTTGTACCGGGTTGGCCGGAACTAACTCGGAACGATCCAAAAGGATAAAGAAAGGTTTAGAACACTATAAAAAGTATTCTCGGGAAGTTACCGATTTGATACCCAGAGCCGGTGTGGTCGGAAAAGGGGACCGGCCTACCAGGGGCAAAACGGTCATTTTGCACCGGGTTTGCTGGAACTGACTCGGAATGATCCAGAAAGGTAGAGGAAGGTTGAGAATACTACAAGAAGTAATCTCAGAAGGTTACCGGTTTGATATCCAGAGCCGGTGTGGTTCCTGGGGCATTCAGATGCCTAGGGGCAAAATGGGCATCTTGACCGGAAAGTCTCGAAAAAGGTCCAAGGGGCAGTTTGGTCATTTTTTACCGAAGTGGGCTAACAAACACTGGTGTTGACCTGGGTTTTGAGTGTTTTCGCCACACTGACGGCGTTCGTCGTGACACAGGGGTTTGTTGGCAATTCCCTATATCGACTTATTTGTGAGTATTTCCGCTACTCTAACGGTTGTGATGTTTGCGAGTATTTTCGCTACTCGGACCGTCTCAAGGAATAAACTGTCTCGAGAAAGGGATTGGAAAGGGGACTTATCGTCTTTGAGAAGACGTACCTGAGTTGGAACAGTCTCAAGGAATAAACTGTCTCGTAAGTGGGATTGGAAAGGGGACTTACCGTCTTCGAGAAGACGCGCCTGAATTGGAACCGTCCCGAGGAATAAACTATCTCGAGAGAGGGATTGGAAAGGGGACTTACCGTCTTCGAAAAGACGCGCCTGAATTGGAACTATCTCGAGGAATAAACTGTCTTGAAAGAGGGATTGGAAAGGGGATTTACCGTCTTCGAAAAGACGTGCCTGAGTTGGAACCGTCTCGAGAAATAAACTGTGGCGAGATAGGGATTGGAAAGGGGACTTACCGTCTTCGAGAAGACGTGCCTGAGTTAAAACCGTCTCGAGGAATAAACTGCCTCGAGAGAGGGATTGGAAAGGGGACCTACCGTCTTCGAAAAGACGTGCCTAAATTGGAACCGTCTCGAGGAATAAACTATCTCGAGAGAGGGATTGGAAAGGGGACTTACCATCTTCGAAAAGACATGCCTGAGTTGGAACCATCTCGAGGAATAAACTGTCTCGAGAGAGGGATTGGAAAGGGGACTTACCGTCTTCGAAAAGACGTGCCTGAATTGGAACCGTCTCGAGGAATAAACTGTCTCGAGAGAGGGATTGGAAAGGGGACTTACCGTCTTCGAAAAGACATGCCTGAATTGGAACCGTCTCGAGGAATAAACTGTCTCGAGAGAGGGGTTGGAAAGGGGACTTACCGTCTTCGAAAAGACGTGCCTGAATTGGAACCATCTCGAGGAATAAACTATCTCGAGAGAGGGATTGGAAAGGGGACTTACCGTCTTCGAAAAAACGTGCCTAAATTAGAACCATCTCGAGGAATAAACTGTCTCGAGAGAGGGGTTGGAAAGGAAAGGACAATGCCCCTAAGGGCATTTTGGTCATTTTGCCTCTATTTGCGCCTGGTGGGCCCGCGAGGCGATGGACAAACTGGATTTGGACTTAGAAAATCGGTTTCGATTGGAATACGTCCGCAATGACTTGAAAACAAGTCTGGACGGAGTGTAGACTGCCGAGCGGTCAAAAATGGGGTGCTTACACCTATAAAGAGTGACGACAAGATCACTCTCCCTTGCATTAAACCCACCAAAATCCTAAGGGTTCCCATGTAACCCCAAGGATTCATGGCATGCATTTCGAGTCATTCCATTAAGAGGGGCCCAATCCCTTTATACTCATGGAGATAGGATTGCCAAGAAGACAAGAGGTAATCAAATAGCAAAGTCTCTCAATGACCTCCTCGACATCAAACTCAAAGAAGGCAAATCTGAAAACTCAAGAGTAATTTAGGATTTCAAATGTAAAGGTAGATAGGTGGAAGTTCCAAGAAAAGTGATCCCTCTTCCCCTATTAAAATATACTTTGATTCCGTTGTATTTCAAACTCAAAGTTCAATATACTTCTCTTTTTATAAATCAATGAATGAATGAATGTATATTCCCACTCGATGGTAAGGTATCTGCATACAGGGTCAAACTCACTATCTCCAAAAATTAAGCCAAATCCATCATGTTTAGTCTCTTTCTCAAAAAGAGACACCCATAAGGCATGTATTGCATAAAGCTCTCTAAGCACCAAAGACTAACTTATGACTTGTGTCTTTTCTTTCTTTTTCTTTTACAAAAACTACACCATAGAAAGCCACCATTGCTCCTACGAAAGATCGACATCCACCTAAAGACCCCATCATTACCTGACAAAGAGCTACACTAATGGTTATCAATCCTGATGAGTCATCTTCAATCTCTTGAGAGGAGGTCAATGAAATGAGAACCAAGATCGATGAGATGTTTAAGCTCATCCAAACCATGGCTATGAAAGAAGCTGCTCTGGCCCCATCATCATCCACTATTCTTCCCAAAGACTTTGAACCTGTTAACCCAAAGGTTGTGCTATAATCTGACGCTACAGGGAAGAACAAAGAGTATTCCAAGGGGGCCAATACTGAAGAAAGGGAAACTATATTGCTCTTGCCTACTATGAAAAGAACCTCCCTTAACCCTCTTAGTATGAAAATTCAATGGTTAGAAGACTTGCTACAAAGCCTCCATGGCCATGACACCTTTGGGCTTACATCTTATGACGAGTTGTGCTTCTTCTCAGACCATCCAAGACCTACCAAAATCAAAATGCCTAACTTTCAGAAATATGATGGCACTAGTAACCCTACTGCCCACCTTCTCCTATATGTTAGGGCATTGAGTAGTCATGGAAATGATTCGAAACTCCTCATGTAGTTGTTCCAATATAGTCTCACTGGGTCTACCTTGCAATGGTTTGCCCGGCTTGACTTAAGAAAGATCACAACTTGGATCAAGCTAGTCAATGCATTCAAAGCCCAATATCGTCACGACATCCACCTCACCTCTGGCCGATGGTCCTTGATGACTATAAGTAAAGGAAAAAAAGAGAGCTTCAAAAACTATTCCTATAAGTGGAGAGAAGCAGCTGCACATGTCAATCCCCCGATGGAAGAAAGGGAGTATATGCAATTGTTCGTACACACTTTCTAAGGCATATACTATGAAAAGCTGTCCACTAGCGTGGGGAAGAGCTTCTCCGAGCTCATCATGTAAGAAGAAATGATAGAAAATGGTCTCAAGACGGGGAGGATTACTGATCTCTATGCAAAAATCAGAGAAAGTTCTACCAACATAGCCAAAAAGGTAGCTACTGCAAGGGGGAAATAAAAAAGGAGAGTGAGATGTCTGCTATCTTGCCTATTCAACCATCCTAATACTGTCTCCCACTTCAGTCTCACCCTATCTTATCTATGCCCACTCTAAACATGCCTGACCAAGCACCCAACTTTGGTCCTGCTGGGGCACGACCTAACTTCAATAAGCTAGCCCAACGCTTTCGTAACTTCGATGCCTTAGCCTACACCCAAACTAAGGCCTACCATAACCTGCTACAGAACAACATACTGAAGCCCATACCGGGCTGTCCATTGCCAAGCCCTCTACCTCCAACCTTCAATGGCGCTCTCACCTGTGAGTATCATTTGGGCGGCTAAGGGCATGACATTGGAAGCTACTTCTCCCTCAAACACAAAATTCAAGACTTGATAGACAATAAAACCATTGACCTACAACCGGTGAACCCTGCTCCTACTCCCAATGTAACCACAAATCTTCTGCCGAACCACACTGTTAACTTGATACTAGAGGAAATAGAAGAGGAGGGGGAATTGGATGTGATTATGGTCGAAGACTATGAAGAGGACTGGGAGACTAATGAAGAAAGCGATTGGAAGGAGGAATTCCCACTATGCCCGATCTATCTCTATAATCCTAATGAAGTGCATGACCCTTCCAACTGGCCAATTGAGGAGCCCCTATCTGTGGAGGAGAAATTTATCGAAGATATGGCCGCTGATGGTTGGGGTGATGAGTTTCTAAACCCTAGGTATGTCGCGGTTGAGAGCCACTTGTTGAAGTGCCACTGGCCCGCGATTGAGTTTTACTATGAACACAAGGGCTGGGAACTAGAATAGCTAAAAGTATCGGTAGAGCCGTTCGAGCTGGAGGGAGGTGAACTAGCTACCCTATTTATGGAAGAACCTAAAAAGACAGCAAAGGACAACAAGGAGGTTAATGAAACTGACAACCGCATCATCACTGTCAACACACCTGGAGCCCTAGAAGAAGTCTTCATCTACCTTGCCTTGGCCGGGGATCGCAATCATGGATGGAGCATTGGAAATGTGGGCATCGTCCCAAGACCCTACTGAAAGGGATTTTCTACAAAAGAGTACAAGGGAGTAGTGTTTTCACCCACTTTCTTTATATCCCCTTTATTTTTGTCTTTAAATTAATGTTTACATTTCTATTCTGCTAAAGAACTCTATGCTTTTCACTACAATAATAAAAATATAGTTTTTCCGTCAATTGTTGTTGTCTCACATTTCTTGTGGATAATAAATGCTTCCTAAACAAGAGGCACGTTATGTCTAATGGAGGACCTAACTTGAAGGGTGTGATAGCATGAATTAATTACTCGTCGAATGATCAACTTTCTGAAAAGAGAGAGCATAGTGATGAGTGAGAAAACCACCAAAAAGCAGCACTTGCAAGACACTAAAACTAAGCGATGAGTAGCCAGACTATCAAAAGGAATAGGAGCCATCTTTCATTTTTCCATATAAAAAAAATGTATATCCCTTTGCTTAACCCACTAGTGCCTCGCGAAAAGCGAAATATTTCTTGTTAGCCCTGATCCAATACCATCCCCCCTATGCTGGAGCAGACAGACAACGGAGGACTCAACAAAAAATGTCATTCATCTTCCATTAGGTTGAAGCAACGTGAAGACTCTATAGATCAAGCAATCTGGTTCAAAATGAAGAGGGACCTCCATTTCATTTCTCATACAAACAAAAGCAACCCCTGTCAAACCACTTAGGCTAATTATATTTTTCAAAGAAACCCCAACCTAGGGATCACTGCCCTCAATAGGTTAGAATGAAATATTAGAAAAAAATCTAAAAGAAAGAAAAGGGTAGAAGTATTTACCTTACAAAAAGAAGAAAGAAGAAATAAAGCAAAGAGAAAGAGTGATCAAGGGACAAGCTGCCCTTAAAAAAACAAATCATTTCATGCCATCTTGAAAAGCATATAGCAAAGGCAAGAAGAAAAATCTAAAAGTGATCCTAGGCAATAAAGAAGGCCAGTAGAAGCAGTAGGTTCGAACCTTTACCCTTTTCTTGCAAAAATCTGAAACCTTGGCCTACATTACAACCCTATGAAAGTCCACTCTAATTGAAAACGGATTGCTTGATCTAAATGAGCTAGACGTGTTGCCGAGGTTGAAGAAGGATGTTAGCAGGGCCAAACCCTGCCAAAAGAACAACCGCGGATGGTATGAATCTAAACCCTACCGAAAGTAACGTCAAAATTTGGGCCTATATATCCCCTTGATTCCAAACCCCATAACTTAGCCTACATTACAGTCCTAAAACAAAGCCTCCTCAGATTGAAAGACTGGTTACTCATTACTCTGCTAAAGGTCAGGTAAGTCATTACCAAAACCCTGATGGTTGAGAGTTCAAGCCAAATAATCCCATATACTAACCCAAAATAGAACATCGGAGTTGATCAAAAGGATAAGAAAGGTATAAAATGTTATCATCTGGTGAAGGTAAAGTTAAGCCAAAAAACAAACCAAACCCCCTAAAAAGGAAGGAATTGTCATTTCAAGAAAGGAGAACTTGACAGCATCCCTTTTATTTTATTAACTGTTGTGTTCCTCACATGTGCATGTATTTTTTATAAAATTTCAGCATGAGCTTCGCATAAATAAGACATAGCTCCTTGTATAAACAGAAGTCACCAATGCAGTTCAATATTATATCTAAAATAAACAAACATCAACAGCATTATCCCTGTACATGCATTTGTCCATATATCAAACTATGTAAATCATAAACATCCACCCCTGCACTAATACATACAACTGACTATCCGAATCATAAATGTCCATTCTGTTCAAAAATTACAAAATACACTGTCTAACAAAATAAATGAATATCTAGGGCATGGTAAAGGAAAGAAGCTAGGCATGCGGTAAGGGGCAACCATCAAAGATCAGCGTCAATGTTCGGGTCAAAATCTCCAAAACCTGGCTTAAGAGGAGGCAGCCGACTACTTGAAGCACCTGCATCCTACAAAAAGGGAAGAATTTGAATAAGCAAAGCACATGAGTAACTAAACAATGCCAGAACAAAAAGAGAGGGAAAGAACAACAAACCGCGCTGCCTCCCATTTGAGCCAACTACACCGTTAGAGTAGCTATCTCAGCTTAGAACTGGTCCTTCCCCATCTGCAACTTGTCCTTCTCAGTTTGGCACTGATCCCTCTAATCCCTTACGACAGTGAACTCGACCTAGGGTATATATCCTCTCGCTCAACGCTACAAGTCAACCACTTCCTAGCCAACGGCATAACCTTCGACCAACACCTCAAACCGAGTGAATGTGCTTACTAAGTGGGCCCCAAAATGTGCGGCATAATTAGTCTCTGGAGGAAGCAAAAAACTAGCACTCGACTGACACTCCTAGTACAAAATAGGAACCCCCTCGACCAAAGCTCCAAACATATACTCAGGAGGATCCCCAGCCCACCAGAACTCATCATGGAACTGGTGCTAATGCCGGTCACCCAAATAAGAATCCTAAGACTCATCGCTCAAGAAGGAAATCCTCGACAAAGACATCGGGACCAGGTACCTGACTACCTCATAGTGAACTAATCTAACAAAGGGCTGCCACATCACATCTCTCGCCTCTATCAGCTCCAGGTTCGCCCATAGCATTGCAAAGTCAGTGATCTCAAATTGGTGGGCCACCTGATCATAAGCCCATCTTAAGGCCTGATGATAAAGATCAGCCTCTATAACATCTGAACGGTGAACCAACAAGTACTTGTAACTCCACCAGACTAGAAAGGCTCAAAATCCAATCACACTACCCCAGCGGGAGGAAGTCTGTACTTGTATAGATCTAAGAAAGCAACCAAAGGAGAAAGACCCCCAGTCTAGCTCTGATAATGCTCCCAAGTTAGGTACCACACTCACCAATCAGAAAGGGACTATCGACTTGTTGTTATTACAGAAGCAGTTAAAAATGATATACAAGACTAGTCGTCGCCTCATGATGTCTCGCCATGTAGGGGGTGGCTCAACAAAAAAGGTATTCTCGTCCTGACTAAGCCAAAAAATTTGAAAAAGCCGACTGGCCGGGAGGTGGCAAGTCTAACAAAGCACAAGCTTCGGCCCTGCTAATGGGCTGCAAGGTGATTTGCCGATTGTCGCGCCCAGATTTTTCGCACTCGAGGAATACACACATAAACGAGAAAAATGTTGTACTCTCTCATTAGAACTCACCCTCCTAGAAGAATGAGTGCGACTAAGTTTGAATTGAAAATTGGTTTGAATTAAGGGCTTTTAGAAAACAATTTGGAGTCGCCACCAGACTTGATTAAGGTGAGTTACGTCACCTAAAAACTAAGCATAATCCAAAGACTACACTTAAGATTTTTGAAAATGATTTTGAAAATACCTCCTTAAGAGAGGGTTTTTAAGAAAATAGGTTATTTAGCAACCTTTAGAAAATATTAAGCCCTTTTTAGAAAAATAACTCCATTTTTGGTCTTTAAATCAGTGATCCTAGGTTCGGAGGTTGGTTACGTGTAAGGAAGACGCACTAAGCCATCACCTTACCCCGCCGTTGCGGTACCTACATGTCTATTTACCCTAGATTCACCTATGAGAGTCTTTAACTAACAAATGACCAATTTCATTCACTTTAGACAAAAGAATGTTTAAAAGACATGATGCATGATATGCAAATGCAAGGGAGAGAGTAAGAAAATAGACTTGGAAAAAGATTTGAAAATATAGCTTTGAAATTAGAAAGTTTTAGAAATTGAAAATAGAGATTTAGAAATAGATTTTTGGAATTAGAAAAATAGATTATGGAATTGAAAACTTGAAGAAGATTGTAGAATTGGAGATTTGAAAAAGATTGTGGAAATAAAAATTTGAAAAATGTTGTGACCGCACCCATGAGGGTTGCCTACGTATCCTTTTGGAGGAATCAGGTCAGTCGTAGTTTGGACAAGAGTCCGATTGGAAATAGAATAGTTGATTTGGAAAAGAGTTGAAGTTGGAATTCGAATTAAAATTGGAAGTATAGGAAATCTGGACTTTGATTGGAAGATTTGAAAAGATTGGTTTTGAAAGACCTAGACTTAAGAACTTAGAAAAGAAATATTGGACTTGACTTGGAAAGCTAGAACTTGGAAGAAAGATTTGGACTTGTTTTCGAAAGATTGAGGTTTAGGAAACCTAGACTTAGGAAAGATGAGATTTAGGAAAGACTTGAGATTTAGAAAGATTTGACTCGAATGTTGGACTTGGAAGATTTGGAAAGATTGGATTTAGGAAATGTTCGAATTAGGAAAGGTTCAAATTAGGAAAGTGTCATTTCAGGAAAGTTTCATTTTAGGAAAGTTTTGATTTAGGAAAGTTTCAACTTAGAAAAGCTTTGACTTAGGAAAGTTTTGAATTAAGAAAGTTTCATTTTAAGAAAGGTTTTGTAATAGGAAATGTTTTGAAAATAAGAAAGTTTTAAGTTTAGAAAGTTCTAGATTTGGAAAGATTTGAAGTTTTAAGAAAGTTTAGAATTTAGAAAGTTTGGAAGTTTAGAGAGATTTAACTTAAGAAAGTTTTGAATTTAGAAAACTTTGAATTTGGAAAGATTGAGATTTAGAAAGTTTAGGATTTAGAAAGTTTTAGAGTTTGAGTTTTAGAAAATCTTGGGATTAGGAAAGGTTGGAGTTTTAGAAAGATTTGAAAACTTAAATTTGGAAAGGGGTAGAATTAGGAAACGTTTGAATTAGGAAAGATTTAGATTTTGAGTTTTAAAATTTAGAAAAGATTTTTATGTTCAAGTTTTAGAAACCTAAGATTTAGGAAAGTAGAAGATTAGGAAGGAGTTGAATTAGGAAAGATTTAGATTTGAAAGGATTGAGATTCCTATTTCCTAAAGCAAGGGATTGCATTTTGTTTCTAAAAAGAGATATTTTGATTTTGTTTCCAAAAAAAAAGGATAGGATCTAGTTTCCTAAATGGGAGATTGGATTTGGTTTCTTAAAGGGAAGATAGGATTTGGCATGGATTTGGAAGGGAAGTTTTTAGAAACCCTAGATTTTGAAGACTATAGTTTTGATGTAGAAAATAGGTTTTGGAAATATATAATTTGGATGTAGAAAATAAGAGGTTTTGGAAACTTAGGTTTTAAGGCAAGTTCAAAAACTATATTTTTGGAAAGAATAATTAGGGTTTCCTAATTGTGGGTTCTAGAGTTTGACTTGGGTTCTAAGAAAAAAGATTTTGGAAAGTGAGTTTTTGAAAAATGGAGTTTTTGGAAGGAGAACCTAGAGAGGAGTTTTTAGAAAGTGAACTTTGAAAAGAGAGTTTTTGGAAATAGATTTTAAAAAGGAGTTTTTGGAAGGGAGTCTTTGAAAAGGGAGTTTTTCTAGGAAGGAGGCCTAGGGAGCGTTTTTAAAAAGTGGATTTTGAAGAGAGCATTTTGGGAAAGAGTTTTGAAAAATAGATTTTTAGAGGAAATCTTTAGAAAACAATTTTGGAAAGAAGAGTTTTTAGAAAGCATATTGAAAAAAAGGGTTTTAGAAAGAGAGACTTTTGAAAACAGAGTTTTTTGGAAAGTATAAAAACGTCTCACTTTCCTAAAACGATCCTAACCATAAGAATGTTAGAACCACTTTAAGAAAGTGGTTTTGAAAACAACAAGGAATTGAAACTATAGACCATATCGGTCACTTTAAATGTAACACTTTCCTAAAGCAATCCTAGCCATGGAAATGCTAGAATCACCCTAGGATTGTGATTTTGAAAACAAGTTTTGAAAAACAAGATTTTGATGCAATTTTGAAAACAAGTTTAATGCAAGCTTTGAAAAGGAGTTTGAAAATGATTTTTGGAAGAATACAAGATAATGATATGCACAATGCAAATTGGGGTCGTGAACATACAAGGTTAAGGCTTCACCACATAATCAAGGGAGCCAAACCCACGTGGTCTCCGGTTAGACTACAAGAAAGCCCCCAACACGGTGACCCTCCAATAGTCTAATCCTACACATGGACTGGGAATCCCCTTGTTTCAAGCATGCAAAGAAAGTGGGGAAGAAGATAAGGGATTAAAATAGAGAAAACCCAAGTGGGTTAGGAGGGAGAAGAGAAAGGGGGAAGTGCAGAAATTTAAAGAAAAAACCTACCGTATGTCTTGTTTATTTCGCTTGGCTTTGCGCGCCTTGCTTTTCTTTGGTCTTCGTTTCACTTCGGTCTTCGAGGGCTTGTCTTTAATATTCAAAGCTTGTAGTTGTAGTTATCCAAGTCTTCAATGGAGGTTTGGAGGTTAGTATATACGTGCATAGGAGTGTGTATGAGTGTATAGGAGGCTAGGGTTTGTATATGGTGGCTAGAGTTTGGAAAATCTAGAGAAGCTAGGGTTTAGTGGGGGTACGAGCTCTTTATATCGAATATTAGGGTTTTTAGACTAAGTTTGCAGACCTCTTTTACACTGGAGGAGGCTCTGTATTTATAGACAAAGGAATGCACTGGCGCCTGTTGTAGTGGCACCAAGCCAAAAATTACACTAGTGTTGCCAGGCCATTTTTTGGCTTGGCGCCACTACTAGTGGCACCAGCCATTTAAGAAATGTTTAAGGTTGGTAAGCAACGTATCTTTAGAAGATTTGGGCGCCTGTACTAGTGACTACCATGCAATTTTTAGCCTGGCTTCACTAAGAGTGACTCCGAAAAATTTGGGGATGAATTGAAGGGGCCGGGAATGACCCGGAGAGCCGAAAAGGGACAGGAACCCTTGTAATAATGTCTCGGGGACAAAGGACTTGAAAAATGATGACAGGATTTGTTAGAAGGGTTGACCGGGCCATTAGGGGCAAAACGGTCAACCGGGCCAGAAAGCTGTCGGGATGGACCCGGAATGTCCCGGAAAAAGACTCGAGATTTGGAAACATTATTTAGAATGCTCTCAAAGGCTACCAGTTTGATACCCAGAGCTGGTGTGGTCAGAAAAGGCGACTAGCCCACCAGGAGCAAAACGGTCATTTCGCACCGGATTTGCCGAAACTGACTCGGAATGATCCGGAAAGATAAAGAAATGTTGAAAATACTATAGGAAGAAATCTCGGGAGGTTACCGGTTTGATACCCAGAGCCGGTGTGGTTCCCGGGGCGTTTCGATGCCTAAGAGCAAAATGGTCATTTAGCTTCAAATGGGCCCTACGGGCCCATAAAGCAACTGGTGAACTAAATTGGAGTTTAGAAGTCGTGTTAGAGTCCAAATATGCGTGTGATGTATGAAAATGAGCCCAGTTGGACCAGAGATTACCGAGTGGGCAAAAATGGGGTGCTTACACCAATCGACAATGGACTATGACCCAATCCAATGAACTATGACCCAGTTTGAAACCCACAAAGCGGAAGGTATTCGTCTCGCCGAATCATCTCGCGACCAACGCTAGCACTAGATATCGGTTCAAGCGGTTAGCCTGTAATCCTATAAAAGCCTCAAACCCGATCTCTACCAAGAAGGCCCAATAAGATGGAGCGGCCCGCTATATAATGCTGAAAGCCTGATGGATAGCTCCTCTGAAGGAAGTATGTACTCGGGGATAAGGTATATACTGTTGAGAGTATACGCTGGGGTGGTAGGCAAGATCCCCCAATCGAGGAATATTTGGTATATCCAAATTCCCTAAATTAGCATCTATTTGCCAGTGTCTGGAAGAGGCTCTATTGTAACCAGTCACGCGATCTCCAAGGTCCGGTGGCTCCTCTTCAGCATCCATCTTCCCCTCAAAAACTAGCTCAACTGGAGGGAAGGGGTCGACTAGGGGCATACTCCCCCTCCCGCTCAGGATAGATGACACTCGACTAGCTGATCGGCGACTGCCTCTTGAGTGACTCGAACTACTAGCAGAATCCATACAAGCACCCTTCCCAAAATGGCACCTCCTCTCCGAATAGCCATCGCTCGCGTCAGCCATCCTAAAAGCCAAATCAAGATAAGTATGTCAACATATGGTAAGTATAGTCCAAAAAAATAAGAGGTACTTAAAAAAATGCAAAAGATTTCCAATTTTCAGTCAAAATGAATGTCATATACATTTTGTTTTTAAAAGATTTCAAGTCTCAAGTCAAAATGAATTTTCTACACATTTTGTCTGCAAAAAATTCAAGTTTCGTGTCAAATGAATTTTCTAAACATTTTGCCTTAAATGTTCAAGTTTCGAGTCAAAACGATTCTCTACACGTTTTCTCAAAGTTTCAAATCAAAATAGTTTCTAATTCAAAATCAAAAGTTTATTTTCAAAAATCAAATACCAAAAGTTTCAATCAAAATCATCTCAAACTTTCCTAAACTTCTCCTTCAAAAGATTTCTATTCCAATCAAAGTTTCAAGGTTTTCTAAAAAACTTTTCCCTCCAAAAAATCTTGTTCAAATCAATCTTCAAAAATTCTAAAGGTTTCAATCCTCAAAATTTCCTTTTTCCAAAATCTTTATCAATTTCCAAGTTTTTCCAAATTCAAAATTCATTTTCAAAAGTTTTCTAAGTTTTTCCCTCAAAAGTTTTCATCCAAAACTCTATTTTCAAACATTTTCCTAAGTTTTTCTTTCGATAATTCTATTCTAGGTCCTCCGAGTTTTTTGGGGCCTTCTCTGCCAAAAAGGCTCCACGCTCAAAGGTGTTATATCTTTTCCCTTCAAAAAGATTTCATTTCAAAAAAATTCTAACTTTTTTCTTAAATTTGAAAATTTTCGGTAGAGTCTCATTTGTAAATAGTCCCTACAACGCCCAAAGCTTTGCAACAACACACAAATCATCCACCCCACGACACAATCACATAGTACCAACACACATAAAATAATTCGTGCACATTCCTAAGATTTTTAAATTTTCAAACACCTGTTCAGTTTTTCAAAAAGTCAACGGTTTTTAAAATTGACGCAAAAATCTTTCAAAACTACTTCAAATATTTTTTAAAATATTCTCATATTTTTCTAAAGGTTAAATTCAAACATTTTCATTAATTTCCAAATTTTTCTTATTTTTAACTATTTTTTTATTTTTTAAAAAATCAAAAAGTTTTTAAAAATTATGAAATTGCATACAGTTGTTAAACACATTTTTCTAAAACACATGATGCAAAAATTAAGCTAGAAAACCCGGTACCCAGAGTTGTAGGAGCAAATTCCCAATTCTTGCAGAAACTCCTTTTATATAAACATGCAAAACTACCCAAAGTCAATCAAACGAGCATCAAAATGCAGAAACAACATCACCAAAGCGTTCAAAACACATCAAAATATTGATTTTAACTATTTGCACCACTCAAACGGAGTTCTACGCATCAAAATCAATGAAAAACCAAAAAACTCATCTCTTAGAGTTCTCCGGCAAAATCTTCTTCTCTGGCAACTATTCTGACAACGGGGACCACTTCTGACAACTCTCTGAGGTCTCTCAAGTCCACTTCTTCAATGCACCAGGCTCACTTCTTGCAAAATACCCAAAATCTCTCATACACTCTCCAAACTCCCTTAAACCCATAAGGATTCGAATCAGAAAATTTTTTATTTTAGTCCCAGTGGTGCCAAGGCAATTTTAAGCCTAGCGCCACTCCTGGTCGCACCACAGTCAAATTCTAGCCCATTCGGCCCTTTTTCCCGTCAAACTCCAATTTCAAACGCCCCCTTAGGTTGATTTGTCATTTTCAAGCGCTAGTCTTCCAAGATTTTCAAACTCCATCCCTCTTATTGCCTCACAGTTAACATGGAACTCTTACTTTATCATTTTCTGCCTTCAACAAGTAAAGACAAAAGAAAAAGGTAGTTGTAAGTACCCCATTTTTGTCCACTCAACAATCTCCGGTCCGACCAGACTCACATTCAAACCAACATGGACACATTCAAGTCAAAACCAATTTTTCAAACTCAATCTAGTCAACCAATCGCTTTGCAGGCCCACCAGACCTAATAGAGACAAAATAACCAACATGCCCCTAAGGCATTCTGAGGTCTAATTCTAGTTTGCATGTTTTCTTAGATATGGTAAGTCTCTTTTTCAACCTCAATTCCAGTTTTAATTCTAATCCAGACCAATCAAATTCAATCTGGCACATCTTTCGAGAAAGTTGATCTATCAAACGGTAAGTCCATCCAGTTTAACACATTTACCGAAGAAACTCCTCTGAATAGTAAGTCCCTTCAAACCTGTCGACCGAGACAGAACCTAAGTCCCCGAGATGGTAGAACGGTTCACTTCTAGCGCCTGCTAGCCCGCCAATGTAGAATGTCCGTTATTCGGCACGTCTTTCAAGAAAATTGATTCTTCAGATAATAAGTTCATCTAGTAACTTCCCGAGAACAGACAGTCTCCAGAATGAACGCACACAGTCAGAGTGACGAAAATACTTACAAATATCGCAACCGTTAGAGTGGCGAAAACACTCGCAAATACATTGACATTGGGAATTGCCAACAAAATCCTTATGTCACGGGACCAAACTCGCCTTTTAGTCGTGGCACATTTATATGAGGACAAGATACCTTTGGAAACCAACTTATCACACACCGTCAGGTGACAAAAATACTCAAAACCCGAGTCAACACCAGTGTCTGCTAGCCCATTCTGGTGAAAAATGACCAAACTGTCCTTTAGGCCTTTTTTGGTACGCTTCTCGAGAAAGTACCTAAGTTTTCAAAGTGGTAAGTTCACCCTTCTAAGATTGTCCCAAAGACAATCCAGCATGTGCAAGTACCTTCCAGTTGATTCTGGACCAATTTCGAGACCATCCGATCAAAATGACCATTTTGTCCTTAGGCATCTGATTGCCTCGGGAAACTACACCAGCTCTAGGTATCAAACCGGTTACCTCTCGAGCATGTTTCTAATAGTATTCCCGACCTTTCAATAATTTTTTGGAGCATTCTGAGTCTATTCCGGCAAACCTGGTGTAAAATGACCGTTTTGCCCTTGGTGAGCCGGTCACCTTTTCTAACCATACCGACTCTGGATATTAAACCGGTAACCCTCCTAAACACTCTTAATAGTGTTTTCAACCTTCAAGCCTTCTCACAGGTCGCTCCTAGTCCATTCTAGTGTTTTCCTGGTTCAATTGATCGTTTTTCCCTGGTAGGCCAGTTGACCATCTCAAACATTCTAGCATTGCTTCTCAAGCTAGTTACCTCCGAGACACTCTCTTGAAGATTCCTATCCATTCCCGGCTGAGTCTGGTTACTCGGAACCTTTCGGATCACTCCTAAACTTTTCGGAGTCACTCTCAGTGGAGCCAAGGCAAAAATTGCATGGTAGTCATTAAGACAGGTACCCAAATCTTTGGTCTTATGTCCCAAGGGTTGAAAGATACATTTCTTGCCGCCCTAAAAACTTTCCTAAGTGGCTGGTGGTGCCAAGCTAATAAATGGCCTAGCGCCACTCCTTGTGGCTCCAGTGGAAAATTTGCCTTAGCGCCACTACAACAAGCGCCAATGTGGTTTTAGTTGCCAATAAATACGGAATCTCCCTTGCATGAAAAGGGTCCGCAAACTCAGTCCAAAAATTCTGTCTCTCGAAATTCAAAGCTCGAAGTCTCTCTAAACCCTAGCCCTCTCTAGCCTCTTCAAGCCCTGGCCTCCATACACTTATAACTTAGCATCCATACATCATATACACTCAAACACAAGCCTCCAAAGCATCCATTGAAGATTGAAGGCGCTGTAACTTCAAGGTTCTCAAAGTTCAAGTAAAACAAAGCAAACAAAACAAGCAAAGCAAGAAGAATACGAGATTGGTTTTCGATTTACTTTTATGTAATTCTCCCTCTCTCTTCTTCCTCCTAACCACTTAGGTTTTCTTCTATTTTAATCCCCATCTCCTACCTCCCCTTCTTGCATGCTTGAAATAAGGGACTTCTCGATTCATGCCTAGGAAGAATTATTGAATGTCATCGTGTTGAGGTCAAATTTGACCCTTGATGGTATGGGTTTAGCCCCATTGATTATGTGATGAAATCTAGCCTTGTATGTTCATGACCCTAATGCATTGTACATATCATATTCATATATTCATTCAAAATTGTTTTCAAAGTTATTTTTCCAAACTTGCATCAAAGTTGTTTTGAAACTTGAATTCAAAATTCCTTTTTCAAACTTGTTTACAAAATCACAATTCTAAAAAGATTCTAGCCATTCCATGATTAGGATTGTTTTAGGAAAGTATTATGTTCAATGTGGCCATCAAGATCCAAATTTTTGGGTGTAAACCCTAAATTGTTTTTTCTTAAAACCACAATATTAAGATGAGTCTAGCCGTTCTATGATTAGGGTTGTTTTAGGAAAGTGTGATATTCAATGTGGTCATTATGGTCTATATTTCAAATTTATGTTGTTTTCAAAATCATAACCCTAGAATGGTTATAATCTTTTCATGGTTAGAATCATTTTAGAAAAGTGAAATATTCAAAAGATCTCAAAAGTCCATATTCCAACCCCTTTCCAAATAACTTTTCAAATTTCTTTCCAAAAACTCTTTCCAAAATTTACTTTCTAAAAACTCTTTTTAAACTCCCTTCCAAAAACTCTCTTCAAAAATTTACTTTCTAAAAACTCTCTTCAAACTTCTTTCCTAACAACCCTTTTCAAGAGATCCACTTTCCAAAAACTCTTTATCTTAGAGTCCAAGTCAAGCCCTAAAAACCATGATTAAGAAATCCTAGTTTCTTTCTTAAAATCATGACTTCCTCTTTTGCCTCAAATCATAGGTCTCCAAACCTATCTTCTACATCAAATCTTAGGATTCAAAAACCTCTTTTTCTACACCAAATCATAGATTTCCAAACCTAAGATTTTTAAAATTCAACATTTCCAATTCCATGTCAAATCAAACCTTCCAATTTAGTAAACTAGATCAAATCATTCTGTTTAGGAAACTTGATCAAATTCTCCAATTTTAGAAACAAAATCAAATCAAATCTTTAACTTCAGTAAATAGGAATCAAATCTTTCCTAATTCAAATCTTTCTTAATCTCAATCTTTCTTAAATTTAAACTTTCAAACCTTTCTTAATTTCTAACTTCCAAGTCTTCCTAAACTCAACTTTCTAAATTCAACTTATCAAATCTTTCCTAATTCCAAAACTTTCCTAATTTTAGACTTTCAAATCTTATTTCCAAGTTTCAAATCTTTCTAAGGTCAAACCTTTCTTAAATTGATCTTTCTAAATTCAAATCTTTCCAAAATCAACTCTTTCCTAAAATGAAAACTTTCCAAAAATAGAACTTTCCTAAAATGGAACCTTCTTAATTCAAAACTTTCCAAAGATCAAGTTTTCCAAATTCTAACTTTTCAAAATTCTTCCAAATCAAGTCAAATCTTTACAAGTCTTTTCAAGTCAAGTGTTTCTCAATCAAATCAAATCATTTTCCAAATCTTTCTTAAATCTGACTTTCCTAAATCGAAACTTTCTAATCCAATCTAGGTCAAAATGATTTCAAAATTCAACTCAATTTTTTCAAATAAGTTCAAATTCTACTTCAAAGTTCAATTTCAAATCAAAGTCAATTCCAAGTTCGATTTTAAATCAACCTTTT
This sequence comes from Euryodendron excelsum, assembly GCA_033060915.1. Classification (NCBI taxonomy): domain Eukaryota; kingdom Viridiplantae; phylum Streptophyta; class Magnoliopsida; order Ericales; family Pentaphylacaceae; genus Euryodendron; species Euryodendron excelsum. Next base: position 44,319,321 of record CM065380.1, on the reverse strand, counting down.
TCAAATTAAACGCTTTTCAATTCAAACTTTTCAAAGACCTCAAAGTGTCTATTTTTAATCGAACCCCGAATTCGAACTACGACTAACTTGATTCCTAATAAAGGGATACGTAGGCAACCCTCATGGGTGTGGTCACAACCTTTTTCAAGTTTTCAATTCTACAACCTTTTTCAAATTTCATAATCTTTTTCCAAAATCAAATCTTCTTTTCGAATCTATTTTTCAAATCAAATTCTTTTCTTGCACTTGCATGTCATGCATCATGTCAAATCTTTTTTCAAAATTCTTTTCAAAGTGTATAGTATTGTACAATAGATAATCAAATATTCTAAATGAGTGAGCCTAGGATGAATAGACATATAGGTACCATAAAGGTGGGGTAGAGTGATGATCTTAAGATATCTTCCCTACCCATAACCAACCTCCGAATCTAGAATTACTGTTTTCAAAGACCAAAACAGAGTTATTTTTCAAAAATGGCTTAAATATTTTCAAAGATTGCCAAACAACCTATTTTTCTAAAAAACTCTCTCTCGAGTAAGTTTTTAAAACCTTTTAAAAAACTCTAAGAGTAATATTTAGATTGCACTTAGTTTTAGGTGACCTAACTCACCTTAATCAAGTTAGGTAGTGACTTCAAATCTTTTCTAAAAGTCCTTATTCAAAATCAATTTGCAATTCAAACCTAGTCACACTCATCCTTCTAGGAGGATGAGTTCTAACAAGAGAGTACCGTATTTTTCTCATTTGTGTGTATTTTCCTCGAGTGTGAAAAATCAGAGCGCGACAGCCATAAGACAAATAACAATCTAAAATATGCATTCTTGATATGTCAATAAAGCATCGAAGACAAAACTAGCAAAGGAAAGCATGTGCAAAAATAACTGGCATAGATGAATTGCTTTTGTACAAAACTCTCTCTATTTCTCTCTCTCTTAAAAATATAGAACAGGGGGATGGGGCAGAATACAAAAAGGAGCTAAAGTCGCCCCCAGCCAATAAGCTCGGCCACGAGCACATGCACTGCCAAAGGTATCCTCCAGAGTCTCATCTAAGGACTACCAATCGGCAAATCTACTATGATCCACCTCAAAAGTCCTAGCACTAGCAGCCTCGGCATCGGCCCTAACAAGGTCCTTCTCTTCAGCTGCTCTGGCCCAAACATCATATTCGATAGGCTAAGTGAAAAGGGAAGTAATTTGACTCATGCTATTATGACTTGCCATAAAACAGATAACAATTTAAGGATATGTACTTCCTTTACGTTATAATATGCATCAAAGATCAAATCAGAAAAGAAAGCATGTACGAAGATGAAACTGTCATAGATAAACTGATTTTTGTTTAAAACTCTCTTTATGTCTCTTATAAATAGTGAACAGGGAAATGTGGCAGAGTACAAAAAGAAGAAGAAACTAAAATTACCCTGCAGCCCTCGAGCAAGATCAGTCATGAGCATCTCCAATATCAGCCCTAGCACAAGCCTCCTCCTCAGCGACCCCGACGTGGGCAACATCTCCAGTACCTCTATCAGGGACAACGTCACTTACAGCCTCATCAAGGCTAACATCACAAGTAGCTTCGGCAAAGGTAACATTTCCAGTAGCCTTATTTGAGGCAACCTTTCTAATGGTCCTAGCACAGGATCCATCTTCATCAGTAGTTCTCGCACAAGCATTTGGTCTCGTAATTCTAAAGACCACCTCACTGCTATCATGGCTTATAATAGTACCGTTGGTCCCTATATCATTAGCAAAGCCAGTCGGGGACACCTCTCCAATAAGCTCACTTCAACAATAACACTACCCTCAGCTCCCTCCGGATTGGTGTACGATGCACTCTCACTTGACCACTAGTACTACCAATGGTCTCAAACACCTTGAGAGCTCTCCCTCATATCACAACTCCCACACCGCGTCGAGTACACCCATTGGGGCCCTAACAGCCTACAGGACATGTTGAATTAAAGGCCGTATCCTGAGACTCATCCCGAGGTCTCTTACGAGACCTATCTCTATCATTAGCACCGCTCCCTTTGTCAGGACCACCACTTCCAGATCCAACTACTGTAGACATTCTTTCATCACAATAGCAGGTCAATCTCTAAACTACCATTTCAACATCAAACACAACAAAAATGAGGTAAAAAAGAGGCAAAAATGTACCAAAATCCACAAGCTTCAAAGCATAGTTGTTGCACCCTTGTTTTTCGCACATCAAGATGATATGTGGGAAACACACGGTACTCTCTCGTTAGAACTCTCCCTCCTAGAAGAACAAGTGCGACTAGGTTTGAATTGGGAATTAATTTGAATAAGGGTTTTTAGAAAAAAGTTTGGGGTCCCCACCTAACTTTGTTAAGGCGAGTTAGGTCACCTAAAACTAAGTGCAATTCGAAGATTAAATTTAGAGTTTTTTGAAAAGGTTTTGTAAAGCTTCCTCAAGAGAGGGTTTTATAGAGAAAACAGGTTGTTCAACAACCTTTGGAAAGATTTAAGCCCTTTTTGAAAATGACTCTATTTTCGTCTTTTAAAAATAGTGATTCTAGGATTGGAGGTTAGTTACGTATAAGGAAGATGTACTAAGCTACCACCCTATCCGGCCCTTGCGGTACCTACATGTCTTTTCACCCTAGGTTCACTCATTTAGAATCTTTGATTATCCAATATCCAATTATATCCACTTTGAAAAGAATTTTAGAAGAGAGATTTGAATCATCACTTTAAGGATGATATGATGCATGGTATGCAAGTGCATGAAAAGAACTTGAAAAGAAATTGATTTTGAAACAGAGAATTGGAATTTTGAAAAAAGGTTGTGACCGCACCCACGAGAGTTGCCGACATATCTCTTTGTTGGGAATCAGGTCAATCGTAATTCGGACTTGGGGTCCGATTGAAAATAGACACTTTGGGATCTTATTTGATTTGAAAAGACACTATGGGGTCTTTGGAAAGTTTTACTTGAAAATGGTTTAATTTGAGCTTTCATTGGAAGATTGAAAATTGAAAATTGATTTAAAAATGGCTTTGATTTGAAATTGAATTTCGAAGTAGAACTTAAACTTATTTTTGAAAGATTGAATTGAACTTTAAAATCATCTTGACTTCAATTGAGCTTGAAAACCATCTTGGTTTTAGACTTGAGTTTTAGAACAGAGTTAAAGCTTCCTAACTTAGGGTTAGGTTTGAACTTAGGGCTTTGGCCTCCCAAGGTTTATGCAACCTAGGGTTGAAACATGCACTTGAATTGAAGAGTTTGATTTTGGACTTGAAAAGTTTGATTTTAGAAAGCTTGATTTTTGGAAATTTTTGAATTAGGAAAGTTTCATTTCAGGAAAATTTCATTTTAAGAAAAACTCGATTTTGAAAAGATTTGATTTTCGAAAGATGTGATTTAGGAAAGGTTTGAATTACGAAAAGTTTGATTTCAAAATTTAGAAAGTCAGGATTTGGAAAGATTTGATTTAAGAAATGTTTGAATTTGAAAAGTTGAGTGTGAAAAGATTTTACCCAGGTTTGAGGTAACTAAAAGTTTAAGCAATCCTAAGACTTAAGATTTATGCAATGCACTTGAATTAGAAAGATTGGATTTCCATTGAAAAATGAAAGTTTTATTTTTGAAAGGTTTTGAAATTAAGAAATATTTGGAATTAGAAAAGATTTGAAATTAGGAAAGGTTTAATTTCTATTTCTTAAAGTTGAAGATTGGATCTTATTTTCAAAAATAGATGATTTGATTCAATTTCCTATTTAGAAAAGATTTGATTTGACTTGAATTTGAAAAGTTTTAGTTTTGGAAATCTATCACTTTATGTGAAATTGAAATAGTTTTGAAAATTTATGATTTTATATAGAAATTAGTTTTGGAAACTTATGACTTGATATAGAAAACTAGGGTTTCCTAAACATGGACTCTAGGGTCTTCATTTAGATTTCAAGATAAAGAGTTTTTGAAAAGTGAATCATTAAAAAGACCTTTTTGGAAGTAGATTTGCAAAACTATTTAGAAAAGCGCTTTGAATATAGACATTTGCAAGTCTCTCAAATATTCACTTTCCTAAAACGATTCTAATCATGAGAAGATTAGAACTATTCTAGGCTTGTGATTTTGACAACAATTAAGGTTTGAAACCCAAATATAGACTTTGATGGTCTCTTTGAATGTAACATTTTTCTAAAACAACCCTAACCATGGAATTACTAGAATCATCTTAGAGTTCTGATTTCTTGAAAAGCAATTCAAGATTTGAACTCAAATTTGGACCTTAATGGTCACATTGAATGTAACACTTTTCTAAAACAACTCTAACCTTGGAATCGTTAGAATCATCCTAAGAGTGTGATTTTGAAATCAACTTTGAAAATAACTTTTTAATGCAAGTTTGAAAACGCCTTTGAATATAATATTGAATGCAATGTATGAATATGACAATTACAATGCAATAGCACCGTAAAAATACAAAATTAGGCTTCACCACATAATCAAGGGGGCTGGGGTTGGATCCATACCATCTTAGGGGGAACTCAAAGAAAATCCCCACCATAGTGATTCTCTCAAAGACTTTCCTAGGCATGAATCAAGAGGTCCCTTATTTCAAGCATACAAGAAGAGGAGGTAGAAGATGGGGATTAAAATAGAAGAAAATTTAAGTGGATTAGGAGAGAGAAAATAGAGGGGGATTACATAACTTAACTAGAAACCTTACCTTGTCTTTTCTTTGCTTTGATTACTTTGTTTACGTTGCTTTATTTGAACCTTAAGAGCTTTGAATATACAACACTTGATCTTCAATGGATGCTTGGAAGCTTGGATTTGAGTGTATAAAGTGTATAGAGGCTAGGGTTTGAGTGTATGAAGGCTAGGGTTTGAGAGGGCTTGAGAGGATTAGATTTTTGAAGGAATTCCAGCTCTGTTTTTAGAGAGGCAGAATTTTTGGAGTGATTTTGCGGTCCTAGAATACGTAGGGGGTGGCTTGTATTTATAGGCAGACAAAATAGGAATTGGAACCTGTTGTAGTGGCGCTAAGTTATTTTTAAGGTTGCAGCCACTAGGAATGGCACCAGTCTCTTTGGGAAACTTTTGAGGTGGCAAGAAACAGTTCTTTAACCCTTATGATGCATGGCAAAAGAATTGGACGCATATCCTAGTGATTACCATGTAATTTTTTGTTTGGCTTCACTAGGAGTGACTCTGAAAAGTTTAAGAATGATCCAGAAGGTTCCGAGCAGCGAGAATCGGCTGAGAATGGACGAAAATCTTTAAAAGAGTATCCCAAAGATAGCTGGCTTGAGAACCAGAGCCAGAGTAATTGTAAAGAGTGACCAGCCCTCCAAGGGAAAAACAATCATTTAAATTGAGGAAACACCAAGATCAACCCAGAGTGATCCAAGAGAAGACTTAAAGGTTGGAAACACTATTGAGAGTGTTTCAATAGATTGCCGATTTGATACCCAGAGCCGGTGTGGTTGGATAAGGCGACCGGCCCACCATGGAAAAAACAGTCATTTCACATTGGGTTTATCGGAATAGACTCAGAATGGTCCAGAAAGATACTAGAAAGTTGGGAATACTATTAAAAGCATCCTCGAAAAGTAACCGGTTTGATACCCAAAGCCGGTGTGGTTTCCGGAGACAATTGGATGCCTATGGGCAAAATGGTTATTTCGACCGGATGCTCTTGGAATTGATCTAGAAGTGATTGAAATGCACTACAATGTGCTAGATTATCTTTGAAACAATCTTAGAAGGGTGAACTTGTCACTTTGAGGTCTTAGATACTTTTTCAAGAAGCATGTCGGTGGGTCCCAAAGGGTAGTTTGGTCATTTTTCACCGGAATAGGCTAGCAGGCACAGGTGTTGACCCAGTTTTGAGTGCTTCCATCACTTTGCTGGTATGTGATGAGTTCGTTTCCAAAGGTATCCCGTCCTCCAGTAAACTTGTCACGGCCAAGAGGCGTGTTCAGTTCTCTAACATAGGGGTTTGTTGGCATTCCCGATACCGACCTATTTGCGAGTGTTTTTGTCACTCTGACGGTTGCGATATTTGTGAGTGTTTTCGTTACTCTGACGTTGTGCAGTCATTCTGGAGATTGATTGATCTTGGGAAGCTACTGGATGGCCTTATCTAAGGGATCAACTTTCTCGAAAGACGTGTCAAATAGTGAACATTCTACGTTGGTGGGCTAATAGGCGCTAGAAGTGAACCATTCTACCATCTCAGGGACTTAGGTTCTGTCCCGGTCAATGGGTGTGAAGGGACTTATCATTCCGAGAGATTTTGTGCTTTCTTGATAAACACGCCGTGCTAGATGGATTTACCATCTGAGGGATTAATTTTCTCGAAAGACGTGCTAGATTGAGTTTGACTGGTTTGGACTGGAATTGAAACTGAAATTGAGGTTGAAATATAGACTTACCGTCTTTAAAAAGATGTGCCAATTGAAATTGTACTAAGCAATGCCCCAAGGGCATTTTGATCATTTTACCTCTATTGGGCCTGACAGACCCATGAATCGATTGACTAACTGGATTGAGTCTTGAAATCCAGTTTAGACTTGAATGTGTCTGTGTCATTTTTGAATATGAGTCTGGTCAGGCCAAAGATTGCCGAGTGAGCAAAAGTTGGGTGCTTGCAACTGCTCTAATGGAGCCTCTCATCCACTCACAAGTTGGAAACCTAGGGTCACCAGTCAGAACAACACAAAAAAATGCACACAAAAGGCCAAAATTCCAGTCCGTCATCTTATGTGGCTTTAAAGTTCATAATGTAGTCTAAAGGGGCCTAACCAACACTCACAAAATTCTAAACAGGGCCTTGCCATGCACAAAAGTAGGCACTGACAAACAGAATTGCTATAAAAATTAATAACAAAACAGAAAAAAGGCAGAATGCGAAACACCCATTTCGGCACTTTAAAAGGACAATAATCGAGCAAAAATGCATATGCAAGGCTCAGTGAGACTAGATTACGCTTAGATATAGCCTAGGGGAGGTCCCGGTTCAATATCAAGTGTTTCCTAAAAACTAGCGTGGACAGCGTTGAAAACGTAGTCCAAAATAGAGGTCCCCAGGTCGACCAGCTCGAAATTCAAAATAAAAAATATCAGCACCTTGCCCATAATGCTTATATTATTTCTATCAATTTGGAACTATGAAATTCTCATCGATTTGTTCAAAAGAATTAGGTGAACATTTCTATTTAGCTCGGGTCCCTAAGACTTCCCGTAGTTCAAAACACAGTCAAACAAAACTTAAACAGAATGAAACTTCAAGCATAGCATCACTTCATGATTTAAAACAACTTAATTGGAGCAGAATTCGATTTTGATGGTCCAAATGAAAGAAAATGTAAAAGTTTGAAAAACTCATCTGCGACTCAAACGGTGTAGGAAGACACAAAACTCAAGAATCAACCAGTAGAAATCAGCGTCGTTGAGTTTGCACCGTCACCCAAGTGTCAAAGCACAATACCCAACAAGTCCCATAGCTTTAAGCATAAGAAAATGAGTTAGAAAAGTCAAGTCAAGTGCCAAAAACGCAAGGCCACTCAGCCTTTGAAGAATCTACCTCACTTAAGGCATTAGAGTGCCGTGAAGCACACATTTGTGCATTACGGCAATATAATGTCATGACCTAGTCTTTCCAAAGACATGGCACTGGAATGCCGTGATGCTCAAAAATGAGTTATACGGCATTATAATGCCGTGCCCACTGAAGTTTTTCAAAAACTCCACTTTTATCCCCATTTTTTAAGCCAACAACACCCTTATCGCCTAGGGACAAAACTCAAAACACACCCGGGGCATTCCAGGTCAAAGCACCAAAGTCCAGGCACACTTTGGCAAGCACTTTGAGGCACACAAACCGACTAAATCACTATAGCCATTAAGACATTCCTATCATAAGTCATCAGAGTCGACTGATGAGGTCACTCTTTCAAGAGCTCTTAGGCGTTCAATTCTACCCTTTTAGTTTAAAACGACCATTGAGGTCCTATTCCAGTAACGCGTCTCCACTTAACGCAATCAATCGACCATCATAAGCCACATCAACATTAGCACAAATCTCATCACAATAATCAAGTTCAAAGCACCAAACATACCCAATTCAAGCACCTTGCCGAAACTCACGGAGGCACAAAACTGGGTCCCACCTTTATCTTTGTCTAACTTGAATGAACAAAATTAGACAAAGAGGGGCAACTGGTGACACCCAAGTTTTGAACCCTAGTCCATATCACACCTTAAACTGGAGTCTAAAAGACTGAATGACGGTCAGACTTCAATAACACCTTAAACCAGAGCCTAGGAAACCGTATACCAGTCTGACTTCAATGACATCATCTCGGAGATTAATAATTTCCAATCACCTTAAACCAGAGTGTCATACCCCCAACCCAATTAGACACCAATTATGTCATCAAAACACAACCTAATCCTTGATATGAAGCATCACTATACACTACAAAGTCTTATTTTCTGGAAGGAATTGTTAATATCGGTGCTGAAGTCAGCTTGGTCTTTAACTCCTTGAAACTATGGTCACAATCAACTGTCCACTCGAATCCCACATTCTTGCGAGTCAATCATGTCAAAGGAATGGCAATCGATGAAAAGTCCTGTATAAATCTCCTATAGTAACCTGCTAATCCTCAAAAACTTCTAACCTCTGAAACATTGTTTGATTGTCCCCAGTTAATCACAGCTTCAATCATTTTTCAGATCCACATTAATTCCCTCCACAAAGACCACATGGCCCAAGAACACTACTTTGTCCAACCAGAATTCACATTTGCTAAACTTGGCATATAATTGTTTTTTCCTCAAAGTTTGCAATACAAGTCGCAGATGAGTCTCATATTCTTCTTGACTATAGGAGTAAACCAATATATCATCAATAAAAACAATCACAAAGGAGTCAAAGAAAGGTTGAAATACCCTGTTCATCAAATCCACGAAGATAGCAGATGCATTCGTTACCCCAAAAGGCATCACCAAAATCTTAACAATAATACTTAATATAATGTATACATCCCAAAAAAGTTATAGAACTGAAATTATGCATTAGAAATACCATATGATAACCTCAATTAAACTCCCAATGTAATGCAATAGCTGAAAAGTAACAAAATATACTGAGTCCTCAAATCTGCCAAAACTGACACAGGCCTCATAATCTGGACATAACTTCGTGAGCTTATACTCAACAATTTCAAAACTTTGGGAACACAAAATAGACATCTCAGAGAGTATCCAGATCAAATTTCATATTTTTTGAACATGCCAAAGTATTTATTTGGTATTTTCTAAAACAGGGCAATGCATCAATCGAATAGATAGAAAGAAAAAGGAAAGAAGAAGAATAAGGAAGAAAGAGGAAAAAGGAAGAAAGGGGAAGAAGAACAGGGGAAAAACCTAGGGAATAATTGGTTGCAAGGTAAGTTTTAGACGTTTTGATCTACCTAAACATCTTCTTTGTAACGAAATTTTTGAACATTGTAAGTTAGGGTTATGCGGATCATTTGGGCCTTGGATTTACTCAAAAATGTTGTAATTTCGAATGGAAACTTACCTTGTAATCAATTTTTCCCTAGGTTTTTCCCCTGTTCTTCTTCCTCTTTCTTTCTTCTTCCTTCTTCTTTTTCTTTCCTCTTTCTTTCTATCTATTCGACTAATGAAAACCAACCCTCTTGACTTTCCTCTTGACCTCTTGACTAGCAACCAAAATAGATACAAGGATGTATCTACACCCTTCACATGCTCCTCACATGCATGTACTCACCACTTGACTCATTAACTAACTCACCAGTCGATTCACCACTCAACTCTACACAAACCACACACCACACACACACATGCACAAATCATAATTAAATATGCAATAAATATAATTCATTATAGAATTATGAGATCAGGGTCACACACAAAGTTCAGGCGACCTCATCCCGATCGAACTCCGATGACATCATCCCAGAGGTAGCTCATCTCCGATATTCTTAGGTCGGAGTCTAGGCAACTGTGCCCCAATCAAACTCTGATGACATCATCCCAGAGATAGCTTATCTTAGTTATCCTTAGACTGGAGTCCAAGCGACCACATCTCATTTTGACTCCAATGACATCATCTCGGAGATTAGTAATCTCCGATCACCTTAAATCGGAGTCTAGGAGACCGTATCCCAATTTTACTATGATGACGTCATCCTAGAGATTAAAAATCTCCGATCACCTTAAACTAGAGTCCAGGCGACCATATCCTAGTTAAACTCTAATGATAATATCTTAGAGATCGCTCATCTTTAATATCCTTAAACTAGAGTCCAAGCGACTACGTCCCAATCGGACTTCAATGATATCATCCCGGAGATTGCTCATCTCTGATATCTTTAGACCGAAGTCCAGGTGATCACATCCCGGTCGAAGTCTGATGACATCACTCAAAGACCTCTCATCTCTAGTCTTTATAAGCATCACCTAGAGTCTTTACCACGAGTCCGAATGACCATAGCACGTTCAGACTCTAACACCCTAAATTGGAAGCCCAAAGCTTTCGAAGCTCCCAAACCATAGCCTTGACAAGCTTCGGTGACCTAAATCAGAGGCTTGTGATCTCCGATATCATCCTCTAAATTTTACTTCATCAATCGGGAACATAAACGTTGAATTGAGGAGCACCAAACCAAGCCAAAGCATAAGGAGCATGCTTCATGGCATTAAAGTGCCACGAAGGGTAATTTTGTGCAATTTTGTGCATCATGACACTCCAATGCCGTGAAGCACAGAATTGTGGTTCACGGCACACCAATGTCATGATCCTTAATTTTCAAGCCTTTAGCATTTCTATGCCTTTTGTTGATGTTAGCTGACGTCACTAGAGTGACATCACTCACTTTTGTCATATCAAAATTCTGGTGGAGCCACACCTCCCCTCCAAAAAGTTAAGGCATTACAATGCCTTAACAAAGAATTTCCTTCTTCATGGCAATGCCGTGAAGGCTGACTTTGTTCTTTATGGCATTACACTGTTGTGACAAAAATGCCTGTATATAGGCCCTTCCCCCCTTCAATTTTTCTCACCATTTGCACCTCCTCACACTCTCTAGAAATTCTCTCTCTCTATGGAAGAAGAGCTACCTATGGCCTCACGCTACCAAATCGAGCCTGGTTAGCCTCAGCCTAGCCGAACCCCTGTTTTATTGGCGGGTTTGGAATCACCTGATCCTAACCGAAGCTCTACCCAACCAACAAGTCCAATAGCGTTCCTGTCTAGCAAGAACTCTGTCCGATTTCTAGGCCCGAGGATTCAGAAACTACTCCTAACTAGCTAAAACTCTATCCGATTTTTGGGTCAGATAGTGCTTTCGACTAGCCTAAACTTTGCCCGATGGAAGTGTTGAAATTGGCCTCTAGCTAGGCCAAAATGCTGCTAAAATCCCCCCAACGCGGTTTAATTCAAATCAGCTGGTTTATGTTCAAACTAAAGTCATTACAATATTATGGTGTTTGCATGGCTTGGTGGGTATCTAAATTGATACCCGGGGCGAATTCCAACACCAACCATCCCTCCAGCATAGTCGTCACTCTGTCCAATTTCAAGCTCGAAATAGACTCCTGCCTAGCCACCACTTTACCTAATTTTTTAGCTCAAAACAGGCCTTTGCCTTGCCGTTACTCTACCTAATTTTCTGCGACCAGACTGTGTCCGTACTTAGCCGGCACTTTGCCAAAATCACTGCAAGTACACAAAATTGCATTGCAAGCCTTGGAAACCATACCTTTGTGATTCTACTTGTTTTCAATTTTCGGTGGCCTACTTAGGCTTTTTGTAATAACCGCGATTTCTATTTGACTGCATTACATTCCTTTTAGGACTGGGAAACCCAAACCACATAAATTTTACTTCTAAAGTAAAGTTCTTTTCGAACCCGATCTATTCATATGTCTAGAACTTAGTGTCATGGAAAAATCAATCTCCCGAAAAAGCTCTCTGACATAATATACCTGACAAATTCACACCAAAATTCACCCTAACTTGAAATTAGGTTTTCTTTCTCGTTTCTCAATGGATTTTGACGAATCAAGTGTAAAAAATTATCTACTCTTAGAGCCTAATTCCCTCATGATCTCTGAACTCAATTCCGTGGAGATTTGATCTCCCGAAAATCCTCCGAAAGTCGTTGCACTTGATGATTTCCAAACCAGAATTTTTCCCAACTTTGGATTGAATTTTCTTTCTCAATTCTTAGCAAAATGAGACAAAATTTGAGTATAAGTCGATTAAATTTTTAGAGCTCTCTACCTTTGGTCTCAGAATGATTGTTCGATAAGGTTTTGAGGTCCCAACCTCATCCATTTCGGATTGAGGTTCTCCTTCGTTTCACATTAGATTTATTAATATATCAATTAGCTTATATGCGCGGGTGAGTGCATGCTCTTTAGTGTGACTTACATATATTGATAGTACATTCTTTGGCTGCTCATATGGCCTTAATATATATATATATATATAATTAGTGCTTATATATATATATAACTAAAACGCGCACACATTAGTGATCATAAAATAATGTAATACTCCACTAACACCTTGCACCCTACTTGTTGGACAAAAGTGTTCTATGCCCAAGCCACGTAGTGGCTGTTATATATAGAGAGTGTGAGAGATATAGAGAAATATATATATATATAGAGAGAGAGAGAGAGAGGGTGCCAACCCAATCAAGGCATGCAACACCCTTACAGCCTTATGTGCCCCCCATGCACCACCTCTAGTGCATTTGTAGGCCACCTACTGGCCGATCACACAGAGAGAGAGAGAGAGAGAGAGAAAGGGCCATGTGCCGGGGGGAGGGGGGGAAATACCCCATGCTGCCGACCAACCCACCACCCACTTTGACCACCCCACTACCTCTATATATATGAGCATTGGTGGAGCCTAAAACTCCTTCCCAGGAGTGTATCCACCACTAGTCGACGCAGAGAGAGAGTGTAGAAAGAGAAAGACCAAGTGAAGAAGGAGATCTGGGAGAGAGAAAGAGAGAAGGCAGGCCATTCAAACAAGGTAGGAACCTTCTCCCCTACCCTCTACCACCCTAAACCCACTGTAACTCCTCCCTCATCCCCATCACAACAGCTGCAAAATCGGAGAGAAGAAAACCAGTGTAACACTACTGGTTAAATGAATCTAGTTGAGCCAGGGCTTGAGGCCTATCACAGGGGAATGAGGCTCCTCCTGGACCTCCAAGGGGTCCTAAAGAGGCCTCATAACTCTATGCATGAGTCGGAATGGCCCTGCAAACTGAGATTCACCAGAAAACACGAGAATGCACCTAACTCCGACCACTGGCCACCATTTTTGACGAGACCACTTGGGTATTCTTCGTCTCGACGTCAGGAACAATTTTCATGAAGAAAATTTTTTCAAAAAACCACAGGAAGAGGGTCAAAAACCCAGTTGCAGGTCTAGAACCCTAGGGTTCCAACCATGCAGCAGGGTTTTCGACCTAAAACGGCTACCACCAGCCAATCTCTGATCATGAGTGTGTAGCACAGGTCCTTACCTATCTCTAGGTTACACATGCATGGTCAGGAGATGCAGTGGATGGCCAACAAATGGGCAGAAAGCCCCACCAGTCGCGATGGAGGAAGAAGAAGGTTGTGCCTTCCTCCCCCATGCGCGACTGGTGGCACGTGAGGGCGCATCCCATACTTCCTTGGCCTAAAATTTTTATGGTGCGTGGTGACATCAAATCATGCCTTCGCTTATTTTTTTGGAATTTTCTAACATTTATATGATTTTCTGTTAATTAAAAACAGTATTCTGATAAAGAAAATCATATAAATTGAAATAATAAAGGGAATAATCTGAAATTTTGCCCAAACACCTCAAAAAATATGAGGAACCCAGAAATGGGAGAGTGCGGGTCACTGGACCTCTCGGCATAAATTCCAGATAATGCTCTTCGGTGTCGACACTAGGAAATTTCGTTCTTGATGGGCAACGAGAAAGATTCCAAGGAATGACCCCACAAAATACCCACTGTATTGAGATTATTTCCTTTAATTAACACAACTAATTTGATTGTGAGACTACGACCCTTGAACATCGAGAAAATGGACAATTATTGTAATTATCAATAACTGAACAAGAAGGTTAACTACCGACTCTTTGTCAAACAGATAATACGTGAGTCAGAGACGACCTAATCCAGAAATATCATCAAAGTAGGAACCTATGTATTCTTTTAAGTTACATGCTCATTTTTCTTTCCTAATAAATGATTTGCAAGTTACTGTATTGATTTCATGGCTTTATGCCAATTAGCTTATTGAGTATATGCCTGCCTATAAATGATTTCAAAATGTACGTTACATGTATGCTTGCATCACTAGGGAGGAATAAGGGAGGAACAACTGGAATGTGAAAAGACCCCAGGTTTATATCATGGATGAAACTTGACCAATTGGTACACGGGACTGCCACGAGTCAGTTTTCATTGGGGCTTGATATCAGGCTAGATGATCTTGAATGAGATTTGCAATTGATGAATGAGGAGTATCATAAGTGAGCTCATTGGCTGGAAATGGCCCGAGCAGGACATACTTGTAGGATCCTGGTATTGGTAAAAAAAGGAAACTATAAAGGACATACATACGATATCATTCTTTTTACTGCATTACATTTAAACTTGTACATTATGGAAATCATGGAATTCCGACTAGGCTTTATAGCTCACTCCTATCTTATGGGACATTTTCAAGAGTTGATACATCAACGAGTTTTCTAAGGAAATGAATAAGAAAATGGGTCCCACTGCTATATTGTCTTTTTGGGAGAACACGAGTTAATTAGTCTCTTTAGACTGTTTTGTAATGAGACTTAAAGACAATAGTTTCACTAGCTTTCTTTCGTGTTGTAATGATAATAATTATGACCTTTTGATTTGTGTTGAGATCTATACTCTTAAAATGTTGTCATCTTTAACCCCTAATCCCTAAACCCCCTTGTCCCGACCTAAAGAGATGAAGTGGGTCGTGACACTTTTAGCTAGCATATTGCATCAACATACTCATTAATAACTGCATTTTGACCCGTAATAAGTGGTCATAATGCCCGTTTTCAAAAATCCTAAAAATGCATACCAATTTATTTAAGTAGTTGTGATGCCTATTTTCAAACCTTAAACTGCATTTCTGCCCGGTTACAAGTCGATATCATACCCTATTGAAAACTCAAAAATAGCGTTTTCAAAACAAATGTTCAGATCATCATCACGAGTCATTTGACGTATCCTCCACAATTGCCATTACCATGGATCTTCCGATATTAGAAATACGTGGCCACCAAAATGATAAAATACCCATTTCTCGAAAAAACATCATTTTTCTATAAAATGCATAGACCAACGTCATAAGCGTAACACGTATGCTCTACAGTTTCCGTTCTACGAATCTTCTGTACAAGAAAATAACAAAAATGCCCTTTTTTGGAAAACGTTCATTTTCTCAAAAACAAACACATCTTCAGTTCTGAGTTTGTATACGTATGTTTTATGGTCGCTACCATGCCAGGACTTCCGTACCAGAAATGCCAAACTCCTCTGTGGACTAGGTTAGCCTTTTCAAAAGTTGTACAAACTGGCTATAATTGTATAAATCGGGGAAGACCCCTCTTCAAATCAAACTTTATCAAAGTCATGCATAAAGAACCATAATCTTCTTATAACCCTTCAGTCAAAGCCAGGAAGCTCTGCGGCGTCAGCCTTTTCCTATTTCAAGTCATGTCAAACTATACTTGGCCTGATTCCTGCATATTTAAGGTATATAGATAGTCTAGGTTCTCTTTCTAGGCTTGGCCGTCCTTCCCCCAATAGGTAGGGAATACCCCATAAAATTGAAGTTCTGTTCATAAACTCCTGGCCACCAAGTTAGCCGAAACTACGTCCGACTTGATTCCTACACAGTTAGGATATGTAGGCAATCTGAGTTCTCTTTCTAAGCTCGGTCACCTTTCCTTGAGTTAGCAGAGATCTTACCATTTTAAGCCAGAGTCCTATCCATAAACTCCAAGACACCAAGTCAGTCCAAACTATGTTTGGCCTGATTCCTACATAGTTAGAATACAAAGGCAATCTGAATCCTCTTTTCAGGCTCTGTCAAAACTCATCATAAACATTAGCATGTTTTGTTCCTTAATTGAAAAAACTTTTCTAAACTTCCTCCAAGGGAAAGACAAACCTTTCAAAGCCGGGCGTGAGTCCTTTACAAAAAACAACAACATTGCATTCATATTACATACATAAGCAGCATAGCAGTTATGCTGCTAGCATTTGTGCATTCACTACACATGCACACCTGCACACAACATACATATACAAGCAAACTCATTTTCGATTGCACATAATTGACATAATGCATGTACACAAGCACTATGATGATGATGATAAATTTGATAGACACTAGAAAAGAGGTTTCTAGAGCGGGGGTGACTCTAATTTTGGGCGGTATTAGGTGTTTATGTTTGTATCACATATGCTTGCCAATGCGTAATAGGATCCCCAAACTTAGACCTAATTAACCAGGCCAACATGGAATCAAACCAACAATGGCCTTTCAAAACTAGCACAAGTGCCTTTTCAAATCGATTGGAACCTTTCCAAACTTGCATATCATGTTTTTTTTTGCATTAAAATTTTGTTTTTAGCCTCTAAACTCATGTTTGCAAAAATATACTTTTTGGTTTCTTGGCACTCCTTAATTGTTGGGATCAAAACTAATGGTTATTTTCAAATCAACATTAACCATAAGAGCAGAGACAAAGACCCCGTACTATTTGGAGGTAATAGGATTTTCAAGTCGCGTATAAAACTCCATTTTGGACTCCATCTCATTCACAAGATATTTAAGCGGTTCAAAATCCGATTGTGACATTCCTTAAGGGCAATGTTCCAGTATTTACACTAATATTCTTAAGAACTATATTCAAAATGAGTTTGATAAGGTTTTACACTAGTTGTTAGCCACCTAATACAACCTTCCTTCTTTATTTGAGTTTAGGGGCAGTTTTATAAAGATAAAAAACCAAGCACGAAAATACGAAATTACTAGATTCATAAACTGTGAAGAACAAATTTAGGAATAGCCAAAAAATAAAAAAATAGCAATAGAGTACGTGGGTGATGGTTTAGGTTTCACATTCAAATTCCATCCTATTTCAGGCCAGTACAGGATGTCATTTTTTGTTCCATTTTTATCATGCAACAGATCACATGGGTGTTTTCGCCATTTCATAAATTTATCCTAGCCCATTAAGGAAATCCCACTTCGGCCGCGTGAGTCATCCAAAAACTCAAATCAACCCACACCGTCCGATTAATCTGCAGGACTAAGGCCCCCGAGCACCATATTCACCACAAAGTGGCATTCCATTGGTGCCCCAGCACTCACACGGCGTCGTTTAAAAGGAGGATTAAAACATTGTTAGGGAGAGAGAGAGAGAGAGAGGGAGAGAGAGAGAATGTATCTAGAAACACGTCTCTCCAAACAAAAATAACCTCGCAAATCCTAATTTCCCCTGGTAACCTCCTCTCTCTCACTCTAGAAGAAACCCCTCTCTCTCTCTCTACGTTCTCTCTGGACATCATCGACCGGTAAATCCAGTGACCTCGTCGTTTACCTCCGTCATCGGCCGTTAACTCACCTCCCGCCACAGATTGGCCTCCGCCACCTCCGATACATACCTATGCCCTTCCCAAAATCTCGTATAAATCCCCCGAAAGCAAAAAATATTTCTAATCCATTTTTTTGTACCGCCGCCGGCGCGTCAGTTTTCGGCGTCGCCTCTCCGTCCGATTGTGTGCACGATTACTAACCTACGCACCCCTTGTCTCTTTCAATCTTGACCTAATTGTGTCACTTTCTCTCTCTAGAAAGGTGAGCCTGTTCGAATGCATCATCAGCTTCTCTGTTTCAATCGATTGTCTCATTTTACTCGGAAAACGAACAATTTAGGGTTTGTGATTGTAGATTTAATGTTCTTGCTTGGTCTTGGGCTTGTTAAGTGGAGTTTTCGAAGTTTTCACATCGATTTCACTAGATTCTGCTTGTCAAGTGAGCGATCCATTGTTTTCACTGTCGAATCTATTTGCTTCTGGCATTTTTGAGTTTTTCGATTCTCTAGATCGGATTTTATTTCATCTTTGATTGTTTGGTCTTTGATATCGATTTTGCAGAGCAGAGTGTTTGAACTGTGTTCTGTTTTTGCTGGAAATGATCTGTTTAGGTGCTTTGCCTAATTTGAACTGTTGTGGATAGTCGTTTATATTGATTTTGTTTCCTTTGGGGCTGGATTTGATTTGAATTTCTGAGTAGTTAAGATTTTGCTGTTTGTGAATCGAATTTCAGGTCTCACTAGGCGCCATACAGAGTGTGTTTCATGAAATGCTCAGTATTAACATGAGTTTGATTTATTTGATTGCTAAGCTTGTTTAGAAGTAGTTTCTGCTTATTTGAAATTGTAAGAGTGGCTAATTTATAGTTCAACGTTGAATTCTTATGATGCTAATGAGGTTTCTCTGACCCGCTTGAAAATTTTGTTTGTTGCCCAGACCTTGTAGAGAGAATTTAGGAGATAATAAAGAATTTAATATCGTCTCTTGCATTCAGTGATCTTTACTGCTTTCCATTTGAAGCACTTGCCTTGTAAAAAGAAGTGGAACTAAGTCTAGTAGAAGTTCCATGTGAGGGAGATGGCTTTTTTTAGGAACTACTCAAATGAAACAGTTTTGCAGAGTGTCTTGGATGAGAAAGGTGAGGGACAGACTATG
Source organism: Euryodendron excelsum (assembly GCA_033060915.1). Taxonomy (NCBI): domain Eukaryota; kingdom Viridiplantae; phylum Streptophyta; class Magnoliopsida; order Ericales; family Pentaphylacaceae; genus Euryodendron; species Euryodendron excelsum. Next base: position 44,300,494 of record CM065380.1, on the reverse strand, counting down.
GAGAGAGTGCATGAAATGGTAGGAAATGAAGATGTAGAGGTAACTTCTAGTGATAAAGATTCAGAAATCAAGATGGATGGTCAGTATAGAAGTGATGGTGAACCAGATGATGCAAGGAGGCTGCAAGATGATGCAGCTGCAGACAACGGTAGAATATCGAATTTGCAGCCTTCTGGAAGGAGAACAGCTCTGGCTGGCAAATGGGGTTCAACTTTTTGGAAGGACTGTCAACCTATGCGGTCTCGTGCTGGGTCGGAATCTGGGCAGGAGTCAAAAAGCGGATCTGAGTATAAAAATGAGGAAGGATCTGAAGGAGATTCATCAAACGGTAGGGAAGATAGATTAGGGTCAGAAGACGATGATGGGCAAAAGGAAGCAGATAAAGTTCGAAGGGGTCAGATTGATGTCCCTGCTGATGAGATGTTGTCTGATGATTACTATGAACAGGATGGAGATGATCAGAGTGATTCCTTGCATTGCAGAACGTTAAAACATTCTAGTGGTTTTAATTCAAAGCCGCAGTCAAGGACTGTTGCTGCAAACAACAAAGTGGCTAGGAATTCAAACACTCCAAATGGTGAAGAATATGACAATGATGATGATGATGCTGATGCTGATTATGATGATGATGATGATGATGATGAGGAAGATGGTAATTGTGTTTGACATTATAATTCTTTTGCATCAGATAGTTGAAATTATGTTGAGTGGTGTATGAGTATTATCGTATGAATCATTACAACATAATATACAAATTTCCAGTGTATAATACATGTCTCTTCATAATTGTTGATAATGATGGTTTGTTTTCCTGTTGTGGCAGAGGATGATCCTGATGATGCTGACTTTGATCCTGATTATGGTGCCACGAGAAGCTGCAAGGGAAACAAGGTTATCATATCTGTATTCTTGTGACTCATACATTTATTTTATTAGTTTACTGACATTGTGTTCTTCACTTTTTCTTGATGTTTGCATTTTATATGACATTTGCATTGTTGTAATCAATATATTTCTTCTTGATACATGCGATGTATATGCTGTGGTTTTATTTTGCATATTTTACAAGATATTTTTATCTAATTCTGCGATTAGCGTTGGTTTGTTTTACTGATAAAACCTATTTTATTGCTCAGCAGCTTCGTCGTTGTGTATTTTTCGTTTTTAGTGTCTCTGAATGTTTGGAGTCTGGTTTATTTTTCTGTCAGAACTGTTACAAGAAGTATATCCTTAAGAAATGTGTTGAAATTTTTAGAGATGGTAGCAAGAAGATATAAAATGATGTTTTCACAGTCAATTCTTGTTACAAGGTAAAAGTTGGAAGAAATAATTTCTAACTGTACGTTTAATGGTTGGACCCAGATTCTAAATTGGGCTTCTGTGGAGGAAGTTAAGGGAGTGGTGGTTTTAGTGGCTACACTTTATTAATGAGTGAAGTTGGGCACAGTTGTATGCCAATATCTTTACTGATTTGGTGGTGGTGCGATTGACAGTTGTGGTGTTGATGGTAGTGTCACAACGAAAATATTGAATTTGTACTTCCAGAAGTTTGGCAGTGAATATCTAGTGGGGTTTAGACAAGGGAGGGGCAATATGTATTTTAGAGTTGGATTGTGTATTTCTTTAGAGTTTGTTTCTTTTCTTCCAAGGCTGATTAATCAGGTTGGAGTAACAAATGTGGTTAGAAGTTGGGTTGGATTAGTTTGCAAGGAATTGCGCTTGCTCTTTTACTGCTTAGTCTTGCCTCTCTGTTGTTGGAATTTTGGACTCTTATTAGAAGTAGTTCTGGTGGCTTGTACATGGGCAATCCAAGTTGAATGGGTGTTGATATGGCCTGCCAGCACAATATATGTATATATATATATATATTTTTTTTTTTTGTGACTGCCTATACGGCATGACAACACTAAAATATTTAGTTTTTTTGGGTAAATTTTCATTTTTTTGTTTTTCTCCTTTTTTCGTCTTGAATATGTTTTATTTCTTAAACATTCAATTCTATAGTTATATAATGTTACTGTAATCTGTAATTTCTTGTAATTTTGTCAAATATGAAAATCTAGTTTTGTAAGTAATTAAGTATCAAGTTTTCTTTTTTGGTTTGGTGAGTAGTTCTATTACTGAAAAACAGATATTACACAATGAAAGTTGAACAATCTGGTGCACGTCTCTTAAGCAAGAGATGTATTAAGTGCACAGGCTTAGCCTAAATCTCTCATAGCCTAAAGGCTTAAGAAGTTTGGTAGAAAAATATAGATTGAGCACAACCAAGTATTGAAATACCCATGCACCAGATGTGGACTCAAAGACATTTCTCTTGTGTCCGAAATGCACAATGGAGTTGATTCCAAGGCAAATGGAGTTAACTCCCCTGTCGAGACCACTTGATTTAACGATATTTTATCAACTACTTAGCAGTAGAATATGGTTATTTTGGTTGACCCACATAGGTTGTGGATTGATGACTCATTTTTAAGCTAAGTAGCATAGACACAGACACGTGACATGGGACATGGATATGACATTATACAGACTCGCTGATACAAGGATTTTAGAAAAATGTAAAACTTGGCAAAAGTATATTTTTTATATATGACATATAGAAATATTTTACTCAATGGTAATAAAAAATGTAAAATAACATTAATTAAAATTAAAAGCCAAGTATTCTATTGTTCGAGTATTACATTAGGTATAAAATCTTGTTACTTCATTTTGCAATTGGATCTTAAGTTATTTTTTTCAAGCATGCTACGTGTTGCATGTGTGTCTAAGTGATGGACATGGGTGTCCATGTGACGGACACATTTATCCCCAAAGTATCCAAATCGTGTTCGGTTTTGAAGAAATTATTAAAGTAATGGGACATATTTGGACGTGTTGTATCCCACATGTTTCGGAAGTGTCCGACGAGTGTCGTGTCCAATTGACACGATATCTTAAAAGTGTCCGTGCTTCTTAATTTTTAAGACTTGATGGGAGATTGCCTCCTCATTCTTTAGGGATTGCTACCCTTGCCCTTTTGCAAAACAGAGTGTCTTGCTTATGTGTTGAATGCATTTTCCACTTTTGTATGAGACTTCTACACCATTATAGAGATAGAACTAGTAGGTTTTGTTAGAGACAATTGTGTTTGGCTAGTGAGAAAATAAAAAAGAAAATAAGAGGAAGAAGAGGAAAGCAAAGGAAGACATGAGAATTACGCCCAAAGCTTGCATTAAGGTAAAAAAAAGACATAAATTCTGCCTATGTTCTTTAAATTAATCGGTTAGAAATTCCTCCATAACCCTTCTCAGTTAAAATTATGGACTTAAGGCTAGACGTTCATATGTAAAGAAATTATGATTTAGTTGAAACCATGAGACTAATTTTAAGTAGTGAATCCTTCTTGTTTTCTTGACAAAATTAGGCATGTTGTTAATTCTTATGCTTGGTGGATGATCTAAGGCTACTATGGAATTTGGACCTAGATTGACCAAGCCCTACTATTTTGATTAAAAAGCAAAATGATTAATCAGGTAAGGATTATTAGGGACCATTAAGCCATAACACCTTCGGTGTGGCTTGGACTAACCTAGGTTTGACTTCAGACTTCATTAACCAGAATCTAGAGTTGTTCTCTTAAAAGATTTATATGCTAATACCCTTTGTACATGTCTTGATTGTGTAGGAATAATATAAAAGTAGGAATTTAAGCCTTTTAAGGACTTGAGGTGAGTGACTTGACATCTTGAGTTGTATTTCTAACTTGGTGTTCTTAGAAAGCATGTTTTGTCAAAAGAATGATTCATAAATATTATTTCCAAACGTTCTTATGTTCATATGATAACTATGTTCCATAGGTTCAATATTTTCAAAAGGATGATGAGCTTCATGTTTTTTTGTGGGTTTCAAAGTAAAATGTGTATTTATATTATATACCTATCTCGGGGTCTCAATACGAGAGGAACTTTATTCAAACTTGTCCTGTTATGTCCTGGTATGAGAGGGACTTTAATCAAAACTTGTCCTGAATTTGTACAAGACACGTCTTCCCGTTGCCTCGCGTGATTTTGCTCTCTATGTAAATATTGTTCTGTTATGTTTCTGTTTAATTCGAGATGACATGAAACTTGTTTATCTATTATTTTCTCAAAATCCCTTATCCTGATATTCTTTATTATTTTTTGAAATCTGGTATACTATGAAAGCTTGTTATTCTTGTATTATGTATTATTTCTGACTTGAAAATTGGAAACTGATTTTTTGTATTGTTATATACATTTTTTAAAATACTTGGTATTCATGCAAAAATCTCTTTTTTTGTTAAGTTATTCACTAGGCTATGTGCTCACACATAAATACTAAGTACGGAATAAGGAGCTTTTAATTTTGTTGACTAAAGGTCTGTGTAATGCATGGAGCATCTTTTGGTGTTTTGTGATATCTCTTGATGTGTTAGATGTGGAGTTGTTTGGTATATCTACTTGCTGGCTTTCTTTGTATTAAGGTTGCAAGATGCATGGCTTGTCGAATTTTGGACATTGCATATAATATTCCATGTTGTATGTGGGGATGAGAATAAACTTAGGCAAAGCTCTGTCATGTATATTGAGCACACAGTTCCCATTTTATTTATGTCGCATGTGCTTCCGGTTGAATTTTAAGATTAATTATGTTAAATCAATCAAGTAAATAAGTGCACTTCTGTACAGTGATTGCGTGAGGCCTTTGGTGGCTTTTGGTAGTTTTAGCTATTGGCTGATCATGATCCCAAATCTGCAAAGGCTAGAGGGTGGGTTCAGGGTCGTGACATTCACATTACACGTAGGTTAAATGGTTTTTTTGACCTTTTTTCGCATGTAGGAGTATCTCATGGATTGGCTAACTTGAAACAAATTTTCTAGCTTATAGAGGAGCATTTTGATGAGGATGTTCATTGGTACCCACCCTTATCTACATTCCATCTTAGTCATTGAAATTTGCTTATGTCGCACGGTAATCCATTTTTTTGGTGGAAAACTCTAGCCGAGGCTATCTAATGCCGTAGTGAGAGGGAAAAATTGATGTTCTAATGATTTTCATAGCAAGAGGGGTTCAGTTGTCTTGGGCAATGTAACAGAATTAGGTGAATATGGCAGTTAATTTGTTGGACTAAAACAATGTACATCCTGCTTCAGAAGGGTTCAGTTGTCTTGGGCAATATAACAGAATTTGGTGAATATGGCAGTTAATTTATTGGACTAAAACAATGTACATCCTGCTTCAGAAGTCAGCTCATCCTTGCAGCACTGGGTGCTATGTTGCTTTAAGAATTTTATTGCATGTGTGGAAATCTTTTTTATCAGGGAAAAATATCCTCAAGGATTCTTTTTTTTTTAATAAAACATATTTTTCCCCGGCTCATTGTTTCTGTTGGGGTTCATTTGTTGCCCTTGGATTGGATTTGTATTTTTATTTTACTTTTTTTTTGTGGACTCCTAAAGTATTTTACCCTTTAAGTTGGGAGTGGGTGGCACAACAGAATTAGATAGATGCTTGGGTGATGAGCAGTTAGGACTCGGAGAAGAGATCAAAATACCCTACTTGAACAAGGCGCCTGTTAATTGTATTCAAGGGATGTTGATTCAGGGTTAACAAGTCACAAAGTACTGCATATGCTCTGTTCACATGTCCTCTGCTCATTTGCAGAGGGAGTTCATTGAATACAAATGATTTATCATTGCTAAACTAATTTGCATAATTCCTGTACTAGAAATTTTGATACTGATATGACCAATGCAGGCATCATGAACTTAGCAGAAATATTGGCTGCTCGGCATTGCAGTATCCTGAAATTCCAAGTTCAGGATTTGATATTTTTCATTTGAACCTGATTGGTTAAATAATGTTAGCAGATTGCAGTCCAAAGTGGAGAAATGGACCTTTTAAATTCTTATAATTTTTTGATGTATTTGTATGTATAAAGATGGACGGTGGTGTAATTATTGCTGTGAAAGTTATAAGTGATGTCACCAAGTAGCACATTAGGCAGAGAACAGTTTGCTAACAAGTCAATTTCAAAGATTGTTTAGATGCTCGTATTTTGGTAGTCATTGAGAACTTTAGGGCAGCATGTGACAAGCAAGAGCTAGGGTTATATGCAGTCTTTTTACGCAGGGGCTTTGGAGCATTTTGCCTTAAAATGCTCAATAAAGTAGAAGTGGAAGAGGTATTAATTTATTTCTGATGTAAGGAAATAGCTCATAGAAAAGAAACTAATAGTGCTTTTTAGACTAAATTTTTTTTCTCTCTTTGGTTGTCATGTTTGCCCTTTTCCTTTTTTTGATGGCGAATCTAATTATTGAGTAAACATTATGTTGAAGAGAATTTTTTCTTTTGTCTATCAGTTTCCCGTTTGGATTCTGCAGAACATGATGCTCTATGACTGCTATGGATTTGCTTTAGATTATAAGCTGCTACTTGAACTTCAGCAAACTAACTTTTTGTGCTATTCTTCTGGTCTCAGGATGAAGACTGGGATGGAGAAGGTTTTGACGAAGATGATAACAGTGGTGATGACGACGACAATGAGATGAATATCTCAGATGAAGATGATGCTTATTATAAGAAACCCAGTGGCAGGCAGCGAGGTGGGGGTGGGCGTAGTGTGAAGTCTACCAGGGAACTTAAATCATTTACTTCATCTAGTCGACAAAAAAGAGGTAGAATGCCATTTGAAGAGGAAGATTCATCGGCAAAGGACTCAGAGAATAATAGTGATGAGGATTTCAGAAGTATGACAAGGAGAGGTGCACATCTACGCAAAAGCATTGGTGGTCCAAGTAGCAAAAGCAATGAAGTACGAACTTCAAGTCGGTCAGTGCGGAAAGTATCATATGCTGAAAGTGAAGAAAGTGAAGAACTTGATGAAGCCAAGAAAAGGAAGAGCCAAAAGGTGTGGTGTTTCTTCTGAATATACTTCTTGTTGGATGTACGGATGTGAATTACATTTCTATTTTCAATTTTTCGTATTAGATTAAGTTTTATATTGAAATTTCTGTTTGAAAGCATTGGTTGACCTGTTTTTCAATGGTTTGTGGAATTGTTTTGTAACTAAGCTAGTCTAGACTTCTGGGGGATGAAAATCTTTGTTTTGTAAAGTAGACTATTTGCCAGTTGGCCTCATTTATTCTGATACAGGATGTTTTAAATTGTTAGATTTTTTTTATGTACATTATTTTGACTATTCTTTCTTTGATATTAAATATCTCTCGGTATTGGGTCAAGATGTGAAACTTAGAAGAGTAGGGGTCAACCTTAGTTTAGTGCTCAGGGTGGAACCTTATATACTTATAACTGAATCAATCTAAAGTAAATCCCTCACCTTTGGAGCGGGAGAGCTTTGAATGAACCTAAACATTTTTTTAGAAGGCCTATGAGTTGTCTCTTGTTCTTAGAATCACATAGAATTTTAAATGAGGACACTGACTGCAGAAAATTTTTGAAAACAATTTCTATTTATATGGTACAAGAAGTACTTATAAGTAATCAAATGTTGCCTGAAGTATTTGAAATATAGTGTGAGTAGCTGATGTGTATCCTCTATTCTGATGATGGTGTGTGATTTTTTTTTTTTAAAATCTCATTTTTGTATCTTTCACTCTATTTGAGATATTATACTCGAAAGGTTTTTAATATTTGATTTTTCCAGTGCGAGAATGAAATATTGCCGAAATCCAACATATCAGCTATAAACTTTCAGTAGCCATTTTTGTTTAATATTTATTCATCCGCTTCTTTTTGGGTCATCGTTTTCTGTTATTTATGATATCCGATATCTGGGCCATTTTATGGCCAACAAATTTTCACCTGATAGACATTTCACGATATAGCACTGATATTTAAAACCAGGGGCATAAATTTCAAGTGTTTGGTTTTTGGTTGTGGAATCCATATTCATAAACATTTTCTCTTCTAGTTGCTGCTACAGTTGAACAATGAACAAAACTCTGGAGGTGTTTGGATTGCTCTTTAAAAAAGCCATTAGCCATAAGCTTAAGCTGGTTTTAAAAATTCACTTATTTAAATGGCTTTTTCAAGCTTAAGCTAGTTATAAAAAATCACTTTGTTCAGCGGGAGCCAAACACAGTTTAAAATAGGCCTATGCTGCCTACATGACTACCATCAAATATCATAATTTTCTTTGATTTCTTCCTTTGGGGATCACTACCTTTGTCATCAATTTTCGCTCTCAGAAATGTTCACATCCATTTACTGATGAGTGTTTTCCACATTGCCTAAACGTTGGGTTCCCTTCCCTTTATGTCTTCCTTCCAACTAAGTCATCCAGTTTTGTTTGAATGCTCAATTGAAGTCTTTTTGAATTTGCTCAAACCTTTTGGCCACCATGCATTTTGAACAAAAGGAGAGGTAAGATATGCAAGAAAGTTAGCTTGGTTGGGGTAAATGAGACTGATGCTACCTCCTCATGTTGAAAGTGCTCTCCCATTGATTTAAATGCTTGCACACCTTCTTTACAATGGGAACTGTGTCGGCCATTGGATGGCCCTCTGTAGCTAGGACTGAAATTATGCTGGTTGCTTGTTCTGAAGGGTTTGCGATCGCTAAGGAAGGGCAGGGTAAAGTTTATGAATAAGAGTAGGCTTTTTATGCAAGGTAATCTCCAACTGTTCTGGGAGGTGGAAGAAAAACGTAAGAACCTAAGCCATGCTTCTGTTGTGGAACTACATAATGTATTAGTTAAAGTCTCTTTGCTTTCCTGTCTGAAGAATTACCTTACACTGTGTGTGTCTCTGTGCACGTGCGTTTATGAGCCTGTTGTGTGGAAGGTGGATTATGATTTTTATGCCAATTGCTAATATTTGGGAAAGACATTTGTAATAGCAGCCCTGATTTTCCTTTTAGGACCATGGTCTTGTCACTGAATACGCAATAAACTAGATTTATGTTACAATAAACTAGATTTAGTGATTCAAAGTTCTGCTATTTCTTCCCTTGGTTTTAGTTTGTGATAAATTCAAAAAATAATGAGTTTATAGAAAAATGCTATCTAATAGGATTGGGGAAAAGGTTTGTAGCACATTAAGCGCCATACTTAGGATACACTTAGTTCTGTTTTAAAACATAATTGATTCCTGTATAACAGATCACAAAACTTAATAAGATTTTTTGCATTTTAATAATATTGTGATTTATTAGTCATTGTGTTTTAATAGCAAACTGACTTAGCAATACCTTAATGCATTCAAACTATTTGATCCAATAAACCTATCCTGATTGTACTGTGTTTTAATGTATGTGCGTTCCACATTCTGTTCATGTTTCACTTACTGAAACAATCTTTTCTAGGTAAAACTGATCAAAATTACTTCGGTTCTGCAATTTAATGGATCAGATTAGTCAGTGTTTGTGTAATATTTATTGTTGGGTCTTCCACTTTTCAAGACCTACTTTACTCAATTTCAATTTTTTTCTCTAATTGATGTCTATTATACTTGAATTTAATGTGAATATTTTTTTTGGTGGAATTTCTCTGAGTCTGTCTCTTACTGCAACTTCTTGGTTCTTCCAAATAAAACTTTATTGATATAGTTGTTTTGTGTTTGAAAAAGGAGGAGAATGAAGAGGAGGATGGGGACTCGATTGAAAAGGTGTTGTGGCATCAGCCAAAGGGCACAGCTGAAGAAGCTATGAGGAATCACAAGTCAACAGAACCTGTGTTGTTAAGCCACTTGTTTAACTCTGAACCAGATTGGAATGAGATGGAATTTTTAATAAAATGGAAAGGCCAGTCACATCTGCACTGTCAATGGAAATCATTTTCTGAGCTTCAAAATGTAAGCCTTCAATCTTTATATTCATACTCATTTAGCTTTTTATATAGTTACTGATCAATGGTAATGTTCGTCAACCATCACTCTGGACTGATACTTGTTGCTTTTATTCTTCTATTACTTGCTTGGATGCCCTCTCATTTCTTTTTCTTTTATGAATTTGCAGCTTAGCGGTTTTAAGAAGGTTATAAATTATACTAAAAAAGTGATGGAGGATATAAGGTATCGGAAGGCAGTCTCACGTGAAGAGGTAATGTCATTAACTAAGTCTATGTCAAATCCTTGAGGTTCCTGATACCAAATAAAAAAAATGAAGGACTACAATTTTTTTTTCTTTTTCATTTTGATAGATGTGCACATGTATCTACTGTGATCCAATGCTAGTATTTTCCCTGCTATTTCCCACTACAACTCCCGTACATCTCTCCCCCCCTCTCTCCCCACATCCGTTAGTGTTGAAATAGTGGTGGGTCCGAGGGTAGGAGAGACATTGGCAAGTTGCCTTCTACTGAGAGAAAGAGAGACTGTGGTGGGTCTGTGTATCCGAGGTGGGGGTTGTAGCGATGAGTCAACCACTGGTGCTGGTGATCACAGTGATGAAGAGGGTGATTGAAATGTGTTTGTGATGAGTCCACTGACATCACTCGTGGTGGTGGTGGTGGTGGTCTGTATGCATGCATGTCATCGGCAGCGATGTAATTGTGTACATTATTAATGGAGGTAAATGTGCTGTTGTCTAAGAAAATGATTGTAGGTTTGCAGTTGTTAGTGATTAGTGTGACATGAAGTAGGCACTGGGAGTATGGTGGTGGGTTGGGAATTGCCAGAGAGAGTAGGAGAGCATGAAGGAATGGGGTATAATCCTATGTAACAAATTGTATTATGTTAACAAGTAAAATTCATTAAACAAGTAGGGTAAAAGTGTAAATTAACATGCTTTATTAACCTCCATCTCTGAGGGGAAAGTATAATCTAGGAACCTGAGGGGTTCTACCTGTAATTGTGAGAAACCTGAAGGGTTGTCAGCATTGTTTGCACTATCAATCATGGTTTCAAGATTATCTGACACGTCTTATGGGTTCTAGTTTACAAGTAATCATCTTTGTATGCTTATCTGAATTTCCATTTCTAGGGGACAGACATTCTATCCCCTCAATCTGATGATTCTGATCTTGCCAAGAAATTGCACAGACAATCGTTATTATGAGTAGTAACCCTAGAAGTAGATGGATAACTGTCCAAAGTAGCGGCTTTCCATTCTACATGTAATCCAAAGTAAACACACTCGATTCTGTTTGTGCAATTTTATAAGCTTTTATTGCTGTTGTTAATCCTAGTATTTTAATTTGCATGTATATGTGGATTTTCTTTTGCTGAAAGCAGCTAAAGATTGGACTTGGATAGAATTATAGTATGTTCTGATATAAAGTTATTTCCATGGTGAAGAAGATACCTGTGCAGATATATTTGTGTCATTTTCGATTTGGTTTGGAGGAGGCCCAAGCTTCTATCTCAACTGTGTAAATTCATATGAAAGTTTTTTGAGTGACAAAAACATATACATACCTTCTAGACTTCAATCACATACCCTAGAGATTTCTTTGAAAACCCAGTTGAATGCTTCTTTTTTAAGAGGAGGCTCCTATATACTCCTTCACGAAGCTTGATCTATATTACAAAAAGAATTTAAAAAAGAAGTTCCTGGACCAAGCTCAAGAGTGTTGAACTATTGAGTATAAAGCATTTGCAGTTTCATATTTCTCAATTCTCAGTTGTGTATGTTTTCAACTTCTTTGTTAGTATAATTTAATGTCTTCCGTTGATATTACAATGTTTCTAGTATTTACCCTGTTTACATGAAATGTATCAATTATCTGACTGCGTTGTTTTATTGGTGCATCAAACAACTAGATTGAGGTCAATGATGTGAGCAAGGAAATGGACTTGGATATCATCAAGCAAAATAGTCAGGTTTTGCTGTTGATTCTATTTTGTGGTTGTCTTTTTCCTTCTCTGTGTGTGTCAATTAGAGGTTTACTGTAATCTATTCTTCTAATTCAGAGGTTTACTGTAATCTCTTCTACTAATGCTTCCTCAGGTAGAGAGAATAATTGCAGACAGAGTGGCTAAGGATATTCCAGATGATATGATTCCAGAGTATTTAGTCAAGTGGCAAGGACTGTCATATGCTGAAGCAACTTGGTATATTACATAGATGGTTCTTTTCATCATTGTTGTGACTTGTATTATGTAACTTTTTTTCTTTTCTGAGGTTATGTAGACTTCTTTTTTCCCTCTAATGAATAGGTTTTCTTGTATATCTCATGCAGTTTAGTGTCTGCATGAAGTATGACCTTGATCCCATCTGACGGTTACAGTGTTTCTTGTTCAGTACTGTTGCTTTATATTATTTTGCGATGGAAACTTGAATTCTCATCATGGTTATGATGTGTTGTTCTAGGGAGAAAGAAGTTGATATTACATTTGCTCAAGATGCTATCAATGAGTACAAGGTAGCATACTGATTACTATGTGATTTTTTGGTCCTTAATCGTGTGTAGCAAATATTTTGTGATATTGATGTTGAAATGTTCGTTAATCTTTCTGACAATTGCATTATTATGTTGCTGTTGCCTACCTCATGCTTTGTGTATCAGTGTTATCCAGAAATCATTAGTCCTTTTCATGCATGAGACTTACATGGTGCTTGTATGTAGTACTTGGTACCACGGTGTCATTCCATATAGGGATGCCCAGCCAGTCTTTCGCAGCTTGTCATATTGGTCATATGCTTACTGACCTTTTGTTTTGCTGAACATCATAGTTTTGTTTATTGAAAAGGCGGCTTCTGCAAATACAAAATGAAAAAAAAGGGAAAAGGAAACAAGCTGCAGGCATGCTTTACATGAAGAATATGCACGCGTGTCAAAATTTCAACTGTTATACAAAATAGTAAAGATCTTTCCAACAACAAAAAAGTAAAGGGTTTTCTAATTGGATGTTATAATTGTGGAAAAGTCAAGAGTCCCCTTGGCCAGGAGTAGCACAGATCAAATCCAGATTGTTTTGGGTTGAGAAATTCCAAAATAGGTGTTGTAACCCCTTTTACCCAGGATTGTTGTCATGCAATTAATTGTCTTGATATAAGCTTTGTGTTGATCATGTCTATGCCTTATAGATCATAGGGACTGATTTAATCTAGGTCTCCCGAGGAAATGTCTTTGGTGAGTTTGTTCTGGTGCTGGAAAATCTTTGCATTGAAATCACCTCCACACGGGAAATGGTCTCAATGAGAGTTTCTGTACAATTTTAATTGCTCCTCCATTTTTCTCTCTCATATCATTGCAATTTTGGTTTGTTACTTGGGAAAGAGGAGAGTTGAGAAATTAATAAGGGAAAAAGAAAAAGAGGAAGGGCAGAGATAGAAGAGAAGAAATACTTACTGGAAAAAATAAGAAAAGGGAAAGGTTTGTCCTAATGATTTGTTGTTCTTTTTACTTTAAGGGAGGGAACGGAATTCTTACTTCTAATTTTGCTTATGTTACATGCTTATCCTCTATTAATTTTTTTGCTTTTCTTGAAGCTTTGATTGGATTTTCTTGGCTAAATTTCTCATGCTTTTCTAATATTGAAACCCTACTCCAATTTTTTGTTCTCGCATTTTTGTAACATTGGTCCAATTTAGTGTTCTCTGCTCGTTGATATGAATCTCTGTTCTACTCAATTTGAAGATTAGTTGTTACCTAGGAAGCACGGACACTTCGAAGAGGGTGCCGTGTTCGTGTCGGACACACATTAGACACACATATTCCTCGGACATACCACTTGGTGTGTCATGAATTTTTATTTATTAGTTTTTACTGGACACACCAACAACACATCCATCACTTAGATACACATGAAACATATTGCAAGTTGAAATTGTAAACATATTTTCATTGTATTTTATGTTAAATGATGATTAAATTATGGATTCACTATTTTTTTCATGTTGAATTAGTATTATTTTTTTTTATATGTTTGGTAATTTGCGGATGTTACATTCATATACATAGCAAATAAAATATATAAAAAATATATTTTTGTCGTGTCCCCGCCATATCCATGTCTGTCTGTACCTGTGTCTGTATGTGTATCTGTGTTAGTGTCCATGCTTCTAAGGTTGTTGCATATCTGATAGTTAAAGAATTTCATAATTTTAAAATAATGATGAATTGATGTTTGTTATTTAGTTTTATTTATTGTTGTCTTTGTAGTGTGAAATGTTGGAGTGCCTTGTCAGTGTACAAATTGCCTATATTGTTTATTTATTATGAAGTTGTATTTTTTTTTAGTGATGGGATTCATTAATTACATTTTTTTTTTTTTGTGCATCATGAGATTTTTGTTCGTCCCACTCACAAATTTAAGATTCTTTGCCTTTGGTGAGCAGAGGCATTGCACTTCTCTTAAAAGCTCCTTAATATTACCAGTTTAACATTTGTCTTGTTTACTTTCTATTATAGGTTGGTGGCATGTTTTTCATGGGTTACTCTCAGTTCCTTGTTATACTTACTGTTTAATTCAATCAGTTGCTTATATATACCAGTATTATAAAATTCATGCCGAGATATTGATTTAATGCTATTATGGTAATCAAGGTGTCTGATGTCTGATTGTGTAACCAGGCTCGTGATGCTGCTATGAGTATACAAGGAAAAATGGTGGATTTCCAGCGTAAGAAGAGCAAAGGTCTGTTGTTCTTGGAATGCTGGTCTGCTTGTTTTCTTCAGCTTTTGGTTTTCTCATTATAGTTTGGAAACATCCCAATAAGAATGTCTATTATTGATATTACTATTATTGATATCACTATTATTTTTTCTTGCTATGAAGAAGCTGGAATTCTATCGAAGTTAATAATAAGATATACGAATCTACTAAGACCATGAGTGGTTGCCATAAAGTCTAAATAACTGGTCTTTGTTTTGTGGAATTCTTGATTGAGAGCGAAGGGAATGTTCTACATAGGCAAAGGGAACTATGTCATATCATGGAGGCCCCGTTCTCCTAATACATAGCTAAGGACTATGTAGTACTTGCTGTGTTTTCAAGATTCTGTAATTGTGGAAGTGTCTCATCAGAGACATTCAGTAAAATCAGATTATGAACTTTTTCTAAAGGAGAAGGAAAAACAGTCTGCCAGACTAAGGGGTAGCTTATGCAGATCAAGTGATTTGATGTGTTGATATTCTTTTTGAACTTGTAGATTATTATCTGGAAATTATTGAAAAGCTCATACTTGTTATTTACATTTGAGAGTTTGTTTTATTGGAAATTGTCATGTACAAACTTGAGCCCAGCTGTTGATCTACACTGGCCTTTTCCTTAAATCTTAGTATTTTGGGACAAAAGTCTGCCTTATTTTTGGTAGGTTCACCAAATCCCTAATCACTTGCAGTTAGAATATTATTCTTTTAATAACATTGTCAATACATATCAGGAACGGAAAATACATTGCGAGTATCTTTGGGGAGGATGAAGATATTAGTTTTGAAATTGTTTTTGATTATGCTTTTTAGTGTTAATGCTCCAAGGGCTTTTGAAGAACTACCAACGCCTCTGGTGCCCAACTGCACAGAAATGGCTCCACTACATTGAGTGTAAAATTTTTGGGCTAGGGAGCTTTCAATTTTGAATTCAAACCCCATTTAAAAAATGAATGTTCTTGAGCCTGGATAAACTTATGACGGAGTCCTGATATATACTTTTTTAATAAGTGATACCTTATGTATGCTCAGTTGTATCTAAAAGTTCTTTAGTATTTGCCCTCACAGTCACTGGGAAAATGGCCTGATCTCAATTCTGCTCTTTAAATTTCTTCAAGTTAATCTTTCTCAAGAAAATCATCACTTAAAATCCTCAAAATCAGGAAGAGGCGGAATTATATGCTTGACTAGTGTTGCATGTGCAAAGGGATAGGGAGACTGGAAATCATCTCCTTCATCATTGTCGTATGGCTAGAGAGAATTGGAGAATGTTGTTATTAGTGTTTGGTGTTGAAGGGGTAATGCCCCAATCAGTTTGGGAAATTTTTGTTTCTTGGAGTTGGGGTTACCCTAGGGGTCCGGACGGGAAAGCCTGGGTGACAACACCATTATGTTTGATGTGGTGCTTGTGGAGAGAGAGGAATAGATCTTTCAAAGGAGTGGGATACTCTATTTCGAGTCAGAAGGCCATAGCGCTAGCCTCTTTATATTTTTGGATGGAGGATGAATGTCCGTTTTCTTCATCTTTTTTTGTCGATTTCTTGGATGGATTTTTATATCCCTGTAGATTCATGGGGTGGCTTTGGGTGTATAGTCATTTATATACTTTGTGTGTATAGGGTTGCGCCCTCTTTTGTCGCACTTTTTCCTTTATATAGGTATTATTACTTACCCAAACCCCAAAAAAAAAAAAAAAAAAAAATCGTGGCAACCTCCTTTTTCTGTGAGACAACCATGTTTTCCCTCTTCTTCCTTCAATTCCACCTAATTTTCGTAGAGGAGTGATATAATTTTCGTCCTGTTGAATGATCGATTCAGACCAAGGTTTTAGTAACATGTTGCTCAAGCTATCATCAGGAAGGAACTGGTGATGAAATGAACCCTTCTGAATGCTTGCTTTCTTTATTAAAGGATAGAGATCTATGTCAAAACGTACTAAAGAGATAACGGCCCCCCTTGCTAGAGTATGTGATAGTAGGCTAGTAGCCATATGAGTCACCAGTCAATCCACTCATTTGTTTTTAAACTTCTTGTGCATTTTTCATACCAGAATGAACTATTTTATCTTACGGTAAATTTTGTTACTGGTTTCTTGTTGGGTTTCTCGTCCACTGATATTATTGATGACACCATCTGATTAGAGATACCTTTATATGTATGCATCTTCTAATGCAAATTGATAGACTCAAACAGGATGTGCATCATATGGGAAAAAAAAATTATTAAGCTGTAGCTAGATAATCATCTTTGTGCTCCTTTCAAAATGATGTCATTCCTGTGATAATGGCTCAGATTTGTTGCACATTTCTCCATGTGGACTCTTAAATTTAGCATAAGACAAAGAATGCCTTTGTCAATGTTTGTAATTCTGTTGTTGTGATTAACGTTGTAGGAAAACACAGGAAAGAAAATGCTAGCTACAGCCACTCTAACTACTTTGCACACAATATACCTCCAATCTCAAACACACACCCCCCCCACAACCCCCCCCCCCCCCCCCTTTCTCTCTCTCTCTCTCTCTCTCTCTCTCTCAATGTCAGTATTGCTCTACTTTCTTACTCTCTTTATCTGCTAAATTGTGGAAAGCTGTTAGTTAATATGGAAACACTGTTGCCCTTTAGCAAGTTTGAGGAAGCTTGATGAGCAGCCTGAATGGTTGACGGGTGGAAAACTTCGAGATTATCAGCTGGAAGGCTTGAATTTTCTTGTTAACAGGTATCACAGAGCGTAATATGTTTGAAGCTAGGTATTTTATACTAGAATGTTGTATTTCATTTTGGTTTCACTTTCAAATTTGTGCTAATCCGTGCCTTTTTTGTAGCACAGTTGGAGGAATGATACAAATGTAATATTAGCTGATGAAATGGGTCTTGGTAAAACCGTTCAGTCAGTTTCTATGCTTGGTTTTTTACAGGTACTCTTCGTGTTGGTGGTCTGCTATGAATGTGCTCTCTTTGCTTTTTTGTGGATTCATTCATTTTTTTCTTCCAACAGAATGCTCAACAAATTCATGGGCCTTTTCTTGTTGTTGTACCGTTATCAACTTTGTCAAATTGGGCAAAGGAATTCAAGAAGTGGCTTCCTAACATGAATGTTATTGTGTATGTTGGAACTCGTGCAAGCCGAGAGGTGAGTCGTACTTGTTGTGATCTGGTTCTGCTTGTCCTGATTAGGTTATAATGTCAAGGATCCTTGGATTACATTCTATTTACAGGTCTTGTTGAGCACATTTTATTTCATATGTAGATGCATGTGTGCTTTACATTTTGGGGGATGGGGTCGGTAATCTAACTCTATTGCATACTTCATTTCCGCGTATTGGGGTACTGTCGTGCTTACATCTCTATCAAACCTTTACGTAATCGGAAAACACCAGATATTTAATGGTGCTGAACCTGCCAGTACATGGAAATTATTTGGACCTTATGTACCAGAAATTAATTGAATAGTCTGATTATGAATAATCGCAATCAGAAGTTTTCCTGTACTCTCCGCATATTTCAATGGAGCTGAACCTGCCTTTACATGGGCCATGTTTATATATATATACATATTTAACTAAAGGTGCTTTTTTTTAATGTTATGAATCATCTCATCCGGAAGATTTCCTTGTTTCTTTTTCTTCTTAAAGCTTATTTCCCTTGCTTCCATAGAGGCCTTGATAATTCGTAATCATTTTTCTAATCTAATTTCATAGGGATCCTCTTTTTAGGAATGGTAGTATGCATTTCTTATTCTAATAGTTGCCATACTTGTGTGCACGGGATGATGCTCTTGGCAGCCATGACAACAGTAATAAGTAGTTGGGTTTGAGGTTTCTATTTTTTGGATTTAGCTTCAATGAGACGAGTAAATGCTGGAAAATGTGGTCAAAAGGGGCACCATGGATGGGGCTATTTACTTTAGAAGTTTGGAGAATAGTTGCTGGCTGGCGTGAGGTGACCATGGGCCATAAGGGGCTGCAGCCTACCCCATCTTTCAGATTGGATGAAGGCAGGAGCAATGGCGGGTCACTGATGGTTAATAACCTGATGTGTTAGAGGTTGCATGGAAGGTGACTGCATGTTAGGTTTAGCGATTTCAAAGTTTTGGGTATTTTGAAACTTGACGGAATAGTTGATGGAAGAAGTTGGTCTCTGTTTAATATTTTTTTCTCAAAAATTTTTGGACTTAATCGGCATCATACCACTTACAACTTATTAATTGACTTTGTCCAGGACTTCCTTTCATATTCCCTTTTTATGAGGTCTCCCAATCCTGTTAGAAGAAATGGACCTTCATTTCGTTATGAAATGAAAGAGGATCGAAGTCTATTTTCGCATAGGAGCACACATAACTTATCTTTCTCTAATAGTTTTCTAGATATGGCAGCAGGCATTTATTTTAAGAATGGTATAAGGAATTTTTTTTTCCCTGAAATTCATGGGGGGATGTCCTTCCACCCTTGTGGATACATCAATTGCACTTAAAAAGACTTTGGAGCAAGCTTTAACTCTTGGATTCATAGGAGACCTATCCTCATGCACTGGTGGACCTAATATTTGATTTAACGGTTTATTTGGAGTCGGATGTGGCTATCCTAATTGACAAGATAAGTGGCTGGCGCCTGCCCTCTCTGTTAAATGATTTTAATTGCCATGTAGTTTGTAGGATCTGTTCAGCCACTCTCTCTATAGATGGTTGGATGCGACAAATTGTTTTTGTAAGCCTTTGATTAGAAGGGCATGGAATTTGAGGAAGTCTGCAGGAGGTTTAACAGGATAATGGGCATTATGAATGTTTTACGAGGTTGCTGAGTCTGCTGCAGATATTTGGGCATGGATTTGGACATCCTGTGATTCATGTTGTCATGAAACTACGCCTTCTACAATGCATTTGTTGTTAGAAACCGTGAACCAGAATGGAGGATCTTGCCCCTCTCCAAGTGATTATAGTTTCTAATATGGTTTGGTGATCTTTCAGTAATCTATTGTAGGCATTCACCTAAGAGTAGCAGCAACTGGAGCACCCCATCTGCAGAGCAAGGGCAGGGCTTTGTACTGGTGGAAGAACTTCCATTACTAGAAATTAGTATAGTGGACTTTCCGGCATGTACTTCTTGGGATTCTTGGGATTTTTTTTCATGATACATGGTGCATTTTTATGCTGCAACAGGGATTTTTTCCCCTCTCTGGTTGTAACTTATCATTTTGATCAATCAGTATAAGTGCCCTTTTGTGGAGTCTTATTTTAGTAGTTTCACAAATTTATTTTTCTTTTATTAGTGTTTTGCTAATTTTCTTTGATTGCAGGTTTGTCAGCAATATGAATTTTACACAAATAAGAAGGTTGGCAGGGGTATAAAGTTTGATACTCTATTGACTACATATGAAGTATTATTGAAGGATAAGGCGGTGCTATCCAAAATCAAGTGGAGCTATCTTATGGTAGATGAAGCTCATAGGTTAAAAAACAGTGAGGCTTCATTGTATACGACACTTTTGGTACACCAATGATTCCACTAAACTTGTTAGTTTTGGTGTACTGGTTATATGTAATATACATGCATCTTTCTTTGGCTAATTAGTTTTGGATGCTATGCTTGTGTTTCCACAGGAATTTAGCACCAAGAACAAATTGCTTATCACTGGTACTCCCTTACAGAACAGTGTTGAAGAGCTATGGTAATTGTTATTTCTGGTTATTAAAACTGTACGTTGTACAATCTATTTGATTAATCTTGTCCATTTGTTAGTTTAAGTAATTTTTTCATGATATTTTATGTCAACAAAGCTTTGGAAGGCTAATAAGTTGGAGTTTAGAATGAAGAAATCACCTAATCTTGTCAGTTTTACTAGATGCTTTATCAGGTAGCTCTAGTTTTTTATGTTGGACAATGCACTGAAGTCAATAATGCTGAAGTTCGATGAGTTATTGCATCACTGCCAACAAGATTGTTTTGGGCATTTATTCATGTTTCTGGGCATATTGTATATATTATATGAAGTTGGGATTACTAAATAGCGCTGGATATAAATACTTATTTCGATATTGATCCTTGCTCTTTGCAGTTTGCAAGTTAATGTTGCATGTTTTTATGTCTGTTCGTGTGTTCCAATTATTTTGGGAGGATTAAATCTTTTGTTGAAAGTTTCTGTTTGTTTTTGGAGTATATTTGAGTGTTGACAATTTTGGCAGAGAAATATGTGAAGACCATAATCCCTCTCTCTCTCTCTCTCTCTCTCTCTGTGTTAAATGACAGGGCTCTGCTTCACTTTCTTGATCCTGATAAGTTTAAGAGTAAGGATGAGTTTGTTCAAAATTACAAGAACCTTAGTTCATTCAATGAAATGGAGGTACATGCTAGTATCATCTTCCTATTACTTCTACTTCCATGCTTTGTTTACTTGGATTTTGATAAATTATTTCTTTTCTATTCCTGAGCCCGAAGTTTGAATTGTGTTATTTTGTTTAGCTGGCTAATCTTCATATGGAATTGAGGCCTCACATCCTCCGAAGAGTTATCAAGGATGTGGAGAAGTCCTTGCCTCCAAAGATTGAACGTATTCTTAGGGTGGAGATGTCCCCTCTTCAGAAACAGTAAGTGCTTTCTATTGCCTGCATATTTTTGAACTACTTCTAAAATTCATTTTTATTTACACGTATTGCTGGTTAATTTAATACAGATATTATAAATGGATCTTGGAACGCAACTTCCATGACTTAAACAAAGGAGTTCGTGGAAATCAGGTTACTATATATGTTAAATATTGTTCTTGAAGTTTATTAAGTGAGAACATCTTTGCTTAATTATTGTAGGTTTTATTGTTGTGTTTGTAGTTTCCCATTTCCTCATTGTTAGTGTTGCTAATGTACATTTTAGTTTTCTTTGTCTTAAATACCATGCATGGCATAGGATAAGTAATTAGCAGAATGTCTCGTTGACGTTAACGGACTAATTGTTAATTGCTCATCTCTGCTTGATTTGTGCATAAGTAAATTTCTGTGTGAAGAGTAATAGTTTTGACATCTCTCTCCAATATTTGCAGGTTTCACTTCTAAATATTGTGGTAGAATTGAAGAAATGTTGCAATCATCCATTTCTATTTGAAAGTGCAGACCATGGTTATGGTGGGGACACAAACATTACTGGTAGCAGTAAACTTGAGCGGATAATCCTAAGCAGTGGGAAGCTAGTCATACTCGATAAGCTGCTGGTCAGACTGCATGAAACTAATCATCGTGTATTAATATTTTCTCAGGTTTGTTTTGGAAATCTTATTGCTGGATATCAACCTTGGCAACTAGCTTATAGTAATTCATTGGTCTGGAAATAGGTTATTACATAACAAAGAGGCTTGAATGAGTCTCTGCATGATTCGATTCGATTTGAAATGTTCAAGAACATCTTAGTTCATTTACAGCATGGTTATGGCAGTGCATAATATTCTGTGCTGGTAATTACTTGGTTGCGCTCTTGTTTTATGATATCTGTCTGTATTTAATATGGCAGATGAACTATTATGTTGCTGTACACACCTAAGATACATTATGGGTGTTAGTAGTTAATTGCTTAAGTATAGAGGTGGTCTGTTCATTTTGAAAGCTTTTTATGTTTTCATTCGGTACATCTGCATCATCTATGTATATGAACTTTTTCTGGTAATAGATGAATTATTTTATCATTTAACATAGATAAAACCAGAAGACAACAGATTGGGATAGTTTGTTGATGTGTACAATCAAGAGAACTGGCGATTCACAAACAGAGATTTGAAAATTGTAAGTTAAAACCAGGAACATTAATAAATTTATGGAAGTAATAAATGGAACAGCAATTGCATTGAGATATGGTAAAAGCGTAGGCTGCCTATTATCCTATTATAAAGAATACCGGTGTCAGTCTATAAGAGTGGCCACTTTGTGCAACTAATGTCAAAGGCCAAAATGTTAGAACTATCCATTCCATTGCTCTCATCACACTCAACTTATGGGGACCAACACTTTTCTTTGCAAGAGTTAGTGTTTTTACCTTTGCAGGGGTTAGCTCCTGCCTTGCGGAAAGTAAAAGAGGGGAGGGAAAAGGGGACAGAACCACCGGGTTATTGGGGTAAGAAAACTAAATAAAAATAATCTCACAACTACATACATATAGTTGAAAGAATCCAATAAATTTTCCTTAGGCCTTGTGTGTGTTCATCTGAAATTGCACCTTGGTGGATGATCATACATGAATCTGTGCATCCAACTCGATGTAATGACATTTGTGATTTGAGTAATATTTATCATCTATTTATTTTCTGAAATTAAAACCTTTCATGTTTGGTTATATGTTAATAAGTTCCTAGCTGCTTTGTGTAATTCAATTACATACATGTCCTATGAAAGGGAGTGCATTACCATTGATTTTGGTAGCAAATATGTGACCTTAGCGATCAATTTTATGGGATTCAAGCACATTAAGCTGACTTCTTCACCCTAATATTTTTATGCAGATGGTTAGGATGTTGGATATTCTGGCAGAATATTTGTCAATTAGAGGGTTCCAATTTCAAAGGCTAGATGGTAGTACCAAGGCTGAATTGCGTCAGCAGGCTATGGACCATTTTAATGCATCTGGTAGTGATGATTTCTGTTTCCTTCTTTCAACTCGTGCTGGTGGCTTAGGCATCAATCTTGCTACAGCAGACACAGTTATTATATTTGATTCAGACTGGAATCCTCAAAATGACTTACAGGTTGGTACAATATGATCTCTTCTTTCCTTCTATTGCATTTTCAGTTTTTCTTGTCCTCAATTTCACATTCAAATGTTATTTATTGGTATATTTGATATTTCTGCAGGCCATGAGTAGAGCTCATAGGATTGGGCAGCAAGAAGTTGTTAACATCTACCGATTTGTTACAAGCAAGAGTGTGGAGGAAGATATCTTGGAGCGTGCTAAGAAGAAGATGGTATATAAATTAGAAGTCATTTTTTTTACCCCTACCATGCTTTCGCTAATTATTCCTCTTAGATGCATTGTTGTGCTTGCTTACAATTGCTTACACTAGTGCATGCATGCATGCATGCTGGCTATATGTGTCTTTTTCTTATCTTGTGATGTTCCTTGGTAGGTTCTTGACCATTTGGTGATTCAAAAATTGAATGCGGAGGGTAGATTGGAGAAGAAAGAAGCAAAAAAAGGGAGTTCCTTCGACAAAGTAAGGATATGAACTGGAAAAACATATGTAATTGTACTATTTTTTAGAGAAAAAATGGATTACATGGGGGCTTTTTGAAATTTGAAAACATTGTTTAGGTCAACAGAATTACTTGTTTTCGTAGTTGGCATTGTTGTATCCACGTTCTTCTTTCTCCTTTGCAGACCCAACCATTTCTTTTTAAATCATGCCCCTTGCGTTGTTATTTTGACCTTGTAGTAGGTTTTCCATCTAATATTTACTTCTCATGATCATAGAATGAGCTATCGGCAATCTTGAGGTTTGGCGCAGAGGAACTATTTAAGGAAGACAAGAATGATGAAGAAAGCAAAAAGAGGCTTTTAAGTATGGATATTGATGAAATTCTTGAAAGAGCAGAAAAGGTCGAAGAAAAGGAAGCTGAGGAAGAGCAAGGGCATGAACTGTTGAGTGCTTTTAAGGCAAGAACGTAAAACCCAACTTACATGTTTTCCCAATAAATAAAACCACCCAAAGCTGTTATTATCCTTATCTTAAGTTTTAGAACGTGCTTTCCTTTTCCTCTTCTTTTTTTTGTCCCCTTTATTTTCTGTTTTCTGTTTTCTGTTTTCTGTTTTTTGTTCTTTGTCCTTTGTTCCCTTTTTTTTTTTTTTAATAATAATTAGGGAGCATACCATGATGTTTCCAATTTTGCATAGATCTCTATAGCCCTCTTACATAAGCTGTGTTCTTGTATGTGTTCCTACCTTTAGGTTGCCAACTTCGGTAGTGCTGAAGATGACGGGAGTTTTTGGAGCCGGTGGATAAAACCTGAAGCTATAGCTCAAGCTGAAGTATGAACCCAATATTTAAATGGGGTTTAATCATGAAATGCGCGTGTTTGTCATGCTTCTCAAATTCATAAACAGTATATTTATCGTAGTAGATATTTATTGTTTTCTTCTTTCTTTAGGATGCTTTAGCTCCTCGAGCTGCAAGAAACAATAAGAGTTATGTGGAGGCTAACCCACCCGAGAGAAGTAATAAAAGGAAAAAGAAGGGAGTCGAACCTCAGGAGAAAGGTCTGAAGCGCCGCAAAGCAGAGGGTTCTGGCTATTCAGCTCCAGCAATTGAGGGAGCTGGTGCTCAAGCAAGGGGATGGTCTTATGGTAATTTGTCAAAGAGAGATGCTTCACGCTTCTTCAGGGCGGTAAGATCCCAGTTGTCTCCTATGTGTTTTCTAACCTTGTGCACATGCATTGCCCATTAATGTGTTGGTATAGATGCAGTTCATCACTCTCATGTGACATAAATAATTAGAAGACAGAAGTCTTCCATCCATGTGGTTTTAGTAATTGGCACGAGCAGTATTTTCAAAAATGCCTATTATGTAATGGTGTGGAGAGATCTCGTTAAGGTTACGGCTTCATTTATTGATTACCTGAAGGGAAAAAAAACACAGTGTTAACAATCTGTAACAGCTGTTGGGCCCAATATTTGCATTGTTATGGCCATTACAACCCCAAAAGGTCCAGACATGATATGGCTGTCATTTTGCTCCCTTTTTTCGCACTATTCTTGCTGCTACTGCTCTCTACCTTTCCAATCTACTTCATCTAGTGCCTAGATCTACCCATTTGGGACCTAAAACTTCAAGATTGAAGTGGCAGATTTCCTCCAGCTCTAGAGAACTATGCATATGGTTTATTTGGGTCACCCATTCCTTATGGTTATGCTTATCAGCTTCCTGAAAATTCCTGTGACTCTGGTAGTACCATGGATACGGGAATTGGAGCTTACAACTATTTCTATGGACAACCACCATGTGAGCAAGCTTATGATGTCAATGATGATATCATGAGAGGGAGTTATCAAGATTCTCCACGATATTCTTTTTGGGTGCGGATTCATTTAGAAAAATTCACGGGTTCGGTTTCCTATTCCCTGTATACATTGGTTGATACTCTTGCTACCATTACACCATGACTGTGGCCATTAAGTTGGACGATTTTGTGATTTAAAACCCTGGGCATTAACTTCCTAGGAAGCTTTGTTTCCCTCCCTTTATTGATGCATTATATTCCATTCTTTTGTTTCCTCTTCTTTTTTTCTTTTATTTCTTTCTTTATTTTTTTCTTCATTTTGTTTGAGGAGTAAGTTTGAACTTCTGTTTTCTGGAAATCTTCTCATAGTGAAAAACTTATTAAATGTAAAGTTAAGTGAACAACTAATAGTTGGTTCCATTATCCCTGTAGATTTGATACTGAAGTTCCTCTTTATTGAGTGGTGCTTGGGTACTAAAACCCAGTTAACGCTATCCTATCCTCGATCTTGGCTTCATCTAATTCTACATCCTTAATGATTCCCATATTTCTCTTTGTGCCACACTTGTGAAACTTGATCTGTCGTCAATCTGGAGGACAGGTGATTGGGTTACTGTCCACTGGTGTGTCAAGCTGTTGGCTAATAAATGCAGAAAATATTGTTTGAACTTGTGTTAACATTTATAATACCATGAAAAGCATGATTTTATTACTAAATGTGGTAACAAGATGGCACACATGATGGTTATACTTGTAGTTCAGTGAGAATAGTATGGTCTCCAAGTTACAAGATGCACCTGTTATGGATTATTCTCAAGTGCAATATTTGGCCTCACCTTTGGCTCAATAGCCAAGTTCATTTGGCTGGATTTTAATCTTGGTTCTATTAGAGTCCTACTTGTGTAGCTTAGTTGTCCAAATAAGGGAGCATGCTGCCAAGTATCTGGGTCACTGTTTGTTCATTGGTGGAGCAGGCCAGGCTATAGCTAGCTTTTGCTAGTCCATTGGAAGAACAATGAAAATAGAGATTCTCCATTATTTGCAACCATCTACTGGTTATCCATCATGGCTTTTGCCCTCCAATTTTGAAATAGGCAAAGGCTATATCTGCACTGTGCTGAATTCTCCAATAATCTATACCATGATTAGAATGTCATTGGCTAAGAAATAATTTTTGGATTACGATTGTATGAGTTTTGGCCATACAGTGAAAATGCTGGTGGGGGCCTGAGGCTATGTGTCTCTGTATACAGCTGGAGGTTGGGTCACAAGCAGTGCACACATGAGCATGATTTGGACCTTGTTCAATGAAGCTTAGGTTTAATATGAGCAGTATCTTACATTTCTATTAGATATTATGGTGCTGATTCAGTTTGCTTTGTTCACTTTTTATAATTCAAAGATTAAGAATGAAGAGTGTTTTCAGGTTTTGGGCCGTAAAGTCACTTGTTATGGGCTTTTATTTGTACCATAGTTCTTTATTTTGTTCCAGATTTGATTGGTCTATGGGTTCGAATAGAAGTCACCCTGATACAAGGTTTACTTGGCAGTAAAATTTTCTTGGCTCTGGAGCTGGAGACTAGTATATATAGCAATCGACTTGGCATTACTTTGGAAAAGGAATGGGGAATGTTTGGAGCTTTATCTGATTGGATTGGGTATGTCCATGTGATCAATCTTTCCTTAGGGAGTACCTGAGAAGACCGTCCAGACTATTCACTCCTATCCATTGTTGCATTTCTCCTTCTGTCAGCTCTGTTTCTTCTACTTCATGTGCTCATTATCTGTTCTCTCTTCCTATCAGATAACTTCCTGAAGCTATCTTGTCCACCACCTTCCCTTGCTAGACAGCTCATCTTCCTGGGGTTTTTAAGGCTGCATTGCATCAAAAGGTTGCAAATTATTATTTTTTATTTTAACACTACCATTACATGATGTGATCCAGTCCCGTCAGAACTACAGTTTTTTTTTTACTCTCTCTCTCTCTCTCTCTCTCTCTCTCTCTCTTAATGGAAAATGCTTCCTAAGGCCATTACCTCTGAAGCACGGACACTTCTAAGAGAGCCGTTTTCCTGTCGGACACGTGTTAGACACACATACTCAGACATGGCAATTGACGTGTCCAAAATTTTTGTTCATTTATTTTTCAATGGACACACTCAAGACATGCAAGAGATTCATATCCATCACTTAAAAACTTATGAGACACATTGCAAGTTTACAATGTAAACTTGTTTTCATTATGTTTTAATTTAAATGATGATCAAATTATGGATTGGATGGTGTTTCATGTTGAATTAATATTATTATTTTATATTTGTTTGCGGATGTTACTTTCATATATAGAGCAAATAAAATATATAAGAACTATATTTCTTGTTGTGTCCCCGCCGTATTTGTGTCCTTATTTCTCAATATTGTCGTGTCCTATGTCTGTACTTGTGTCTTTGTCTGTACTCGTGTCAATGGCCGTGCTTCTTAGGCCATTACTTTCAGTGACTGTCACGTCTCCCAATCTTATTCTATCAAGAAGTCCTTCTAAACCTATTTCACCTCGCAGACTTGAAGCTATGATACATGTACTGGAGATTGTGTGTTTGTGTGTGGATATGTATCTGCATGTTGGACCTTCCTTAAATCCCAAATCTTAGAAGAACAAGGATATGGCTTGAGCCAAAAAGTTGTCTGCAGGTACTGGTAGAATATAAAACATTAAAATACGTAGTATGATATAAAATATCATGATATGCAATGTTCTTATTAATTATGTAAATCAAGTTAACCTTTTTTCTTTTTTTTGTTTGTTGTTGTCGGATTTTGTTTTTTTTTTTTTTTTTTTTTTGGGGGGGGGGGGGGGGGGGGGGGGGGGGGGGGGCTTGTGATAAGCTGCATTCCACCAATCTATGCCTATTAAATGTGTGGCAATAATTTGACACTTATTTATGGAACCCCCATGCCATGTTATAAGTGATCAACTGGTGCTTTTATCCCTTGCCTGTCCCAGGTCCATAAAATTTCTCCTTGCATCTTCTACATTTTTTTGTGCACTTGATGGTGGAATGGAGAGGAGGGATAAACAGTTAGTATAATATCTGAACTGATTGGATTTAGCTAGTTTTGGATTTCATTTATTCACAACTGTCATATCTAGTTTCAACGTAATTGTATCCTTTTTTTTTTTCCCACCAGATTTTCTGTGAATTGTAGAACAGCAAATGTGCTAAACTTTTGTCTTTAGTGCATTTAAGGATTAAAAATTATTTTCTTCCCTTGATTTGCTTTTTCTCTTTACTCTGTTTTCCATGTTTGTTTTTTTAGACTCTATTACCCTGCTTTGCAAGCATTTTTACAGCTTCATTATAATAGTTTTGGTGTGTTTATGTCCATTGTCTGTGTTATTTAGTATCTATCATTGCTATTTTGTTTTTTTGGGTAAGTAAAGGATTATTAATAATTCACGAAAAGATGCCAAAAGGGGTGCCGCCTCTGTACACAGGCTGTATACAAAAACTAAATCCCCTCCTCAAAATTGAGATCTTTTATAAAGTCTATCAGAGCAAAAGAAGATTCACGAAAGTTCTCTTACATCAATAATAAAAATTATTTTAAAAAAATGGATTTTAGTCCATGGATTTGCATAGCAACTTCCTCAAAACTCCTCTGATTGGTCACGCTCCAAATCTACCATGTCACACACAACAGAGCTCTCTTCCATGCTTTCTTTACATCCTCCATGACTCCAACAAATAAGTAACTCTCTCTGACAAGACTCAATGAACACGAAAAATAGAGAATTATAAACTTCATGCAACATTGCAGTGAATGAGGAGCTGATTTACTGATTTCTCCACTCATTTGCTCGTTTGCAGATATTGCACCAGTTTGGAAACCTTTTTTCCCCCTGTATTATCCATAGTAGGAATAGTATCCAAAGTAGCTGTCTAAATGAAGAAAGCTACCTTAGACGAGGTCCCCACTTCCCATAAACTACCCGATGGAAAAGAGCTATTTTTTTTTTTCCCGACAAGTACATAGTAGGATTTGACCGAAAAGGTCCATTCATTGCCTTTACATATAAACCTATCTTCCTCCCTTTGAGCCACCTTCGCTCTATATAGTGTTAACAAAATCACCAACTACATCCATCTCCCAGTCTTGAATCCCCCTATCAAAGAAGGGCTCCCATACAATGCCTCTATCCGAAATGTGCAAGTAGTTCGCCTGAAGCATTCTTGTCCCTAGTGATGGCATAAAGCTTCGCTAAGGCAACGGAAAGTGGGACATCCTTGCACCACAAGTTGTGCCAAACTGGAGTCTTCTCTCTTCCCCTTACAAAAACTGACATTACTGAAAAATTCTTGCCAACCTTTTCCAATTTCTGTACAGAAACTGACCTCGTAGGAGTTCCTGGCTGGCCTAGACGTCCAACCTCAATCCCCTGCCCCATATTTATGTTGGATCACCTTCGTCCACAACCTCCCATCCTCAATTACAAACATCACCAGCCACATCCCCAGGAGGGCTTTGTTAAATAGCTGAAGATGGCAATTGCCTAAACCCCTTTCTGTGCAAATTTGGCAAATGGGTTGTGGGATCTTCTGTGCGATAACTAAAGTGGATATATTATCATGTTTCTCATTTATTACAACATTTATATTTGCATGTAATTATCTTGTTAATAATAAAATATTCTTCTAAAACTAGGTTAAGAAGTTTGGGAATCACAGCCAAATTGGCTTAATAGCGGCTGAGGTTGGTGGGGTAGTTGAAGTAGCTCCCACTGAAGCACAGATTGAACTTTTTGATTCTTTGATTGATGGTTGCGGAGAAGCAGTTAATAGAGGAAAGCTTGATCCAAAGGTTAGATTTTGGTGAAAAATCTATTGAGGCACCTTGGTAATTTAGTGCGAATTATGCAGTTTGATTCTGTTGTGAGCACTGTGGCTAGTATGAACTAACTATTGTATGCGGTATGTTATCTTTAGGGCCCTATATTGGATTTTTTTGGTGTCCCTGTAAAGGCTAATGATTTACTAAATCGTGTCGAAGAACTTCAACTCCTAGCAAAGCGCATTAATCGCTATGAGGGTGCCATTTCACAATTCCGAGCTTTGATGTATCTCAAACCTGCAACTTGGTCTAAAGGTTGTGGATGGAATCAGAGTAAGTCTTTACTGCCTTTTAAATTATGTGATTTTCGGTTCTTCCTTTGGAAAGATTTTTCATTTATACGCGGTGCATGCTTTATTTTCCTTGTTTATGCTGTCATTAGAGGATGATGCTAAATTGCTTCTGGGAATTCATTACCATGGATTTGGCAACTGGGAAAAGATTAGGTTAGATGAAAAGCTCGGTCTTACGAAGAAAATTGCTCCAGTGGAACTTCAACATCATGAAACTTTCCTACCACGGGCTCCCAACTTGAATGAACGGGCTTCTCAACTTCTAGAAATGGTAAGTGATGACCTATAGATTGATTTTCTAATGCACAAAAGTTGCTTATTGGCAGTCTTAGCTTGTTTTCATCATTTTTACTGTTATCATCTTCCTAAACTTGCTTCCCTGCTTTCAAAATATCTCTGTTGATCTGTTTACTAGTTATCGTTAGAAAAAGAAATTTTAGGTGTCGTTTGGTTAAGTGGAGAGTCATGGAAAGTGAAGGAAAGAGAAAATAATTGAAATTTTTTTGGAGTATGGTTTGCTAGAAGAGGAAAATATTCAAGAAAGTAGGAACCAATTAATAGCTTGATTTTGTTGAATGCATGGCTTATTGTTCTTGTAAAAAACACAAGAAAATTTTTTCTTTCCCTCGAGTTTTTATCTATTATTATGATTCCCATGTTATCCATTCTGTTAAAATGCAACTCTCTCATATGGATATCTGGATTAGGTTAATTTAGGCAAAATAAAAGAATTATTTTAACTTTTTTGCAAGCATTGCAAAGCAAATAATAAAATCTTGTTCTCCTGTGACTTTCTGAAAAAAAAAGAGCTTTCTTCTAAATCAAATCCATGTTGAAAAATTCTCTCTCTCTCTCTCTCTCTCTGACTTTACTTTCTTATACTTCCACTGGTATTTCTCATTCTAACCAAAAGCTTATGGTTGTTTGTTTCCTTTCACTGTTAGAAAATCTAATGCAGCCTTAGGCTTAGAAAACATGCACTGTGGCAATAGCTGGAGAACTTTATGAATCAAGGCTCAAGCACCCCCAAAACCAGCAGGTATGCCTCCCCAAAATAACAGACCGAACCATAGATAACAAACAACCACACAATTTGCAGAGATATTGAATAAAAACAAAGTCGTTTAATAAAACTCAGATTAACAACTGTGAAATATCAAATCCAATAGTTAGCCACATGAACCAAGTTTGAACTCAAAACCTATGTGACACCAAGCAAAAGGGAAATAATGTGGCTGGTCGACAGACATTTATGGTGTAAAGAACTTTGGTTAACAAAGACAAGGGAATGGGTTGCTCTCATGAGAGAACCATCTGGAACCTCTGAATTGAGCAGCAAGCAGTGAATGAAAAAGAACCCAGCAGCAAAGAGGGGTCCCAGGTGCAACAATAGCGAATAATAGATGCAGCAGCAGAGAAGAAATCTTCCCAGCAGTGAAGAACCAGTCGTTGCAGCAGAGTACAGGAACAGAGCATCAGCAGCAGAGAAACAGGGAGAGGATGAAGCAGTAGAAAAAAACCAGCAGAGGAGAACCAGAAGAGAGCAAGGAGCAGAGACGGAGAGATCCAGCAACAGGAAAAGAAGTTGGGGGGGGGGGGGGGGAGAGAGAGAGAGAGAGAGAGAGGAGAGAGAGAGAGGGAGAGGGAGAGGGAGAGGGCAACATGAAAAGAGCGTTAGGTTTCATAGGAGCAATGTAGGACTAACCCTAAACCCCTTGCTCTGGTGACACAAATCTAGAGTACCACATGTCAAGTTACTTAAGTGGTCATGTGATTGACATGTGATCACTAAGTGAACGTGGACATCCCCAACATCGTAGGTTAGAATAAAAACAACTAAATAAATCCCAACATACATAAATGCAAAAAGTTAAAGAGTTAAATAGTGGTCAAGGAAGGTGATGGAAGGAAAAAGTTGAAATAATTGAAGTTTCTGTTTCCTTGAAAACTAATGAGGGTTGAGAAACAACTAGATTGATGTCATATTGACCTATGTTAGCTACATTCGGGTATGGGTGTTGGGTGCGGGCACATATTCAGAGTCAGATTCATTTAATTTTCATGTTAAGGACACTCGGATTCGGCTAGATTTTTTTTTAATTACTTTTTTATATTTTTAAGGTAAAATGGTATTTACAGACTGAAAAATAGCATTTCATGCATAACATCACTTACAATGAATTTCTTCGAGGAATGTTTGGTTTTGTTAAGGGGGTTTGGGAGTTTGGGACATTGAAATTTGGGGTTATGAACATTCATGAGATGATTGCCAAAAGGGAGTTCTCTCTATTATTGAAATGGAAAGTAGCTTTTACACACCTAAGAAGCACGAACACTTCTAAGAGGTGTTGTGTCCATATTGGACATTCCTCCGACACGTGTCGAACACATATCCGAACGTGCCCTATTTTTTTATTTTATTTTATTGTAAAAATTGGACACGCTTCGGACACTTGGGAGACACGGGTGTCCGTTTCTAGGACACCCATGGTCATCACTTATACATATGAAACATGTTACAAGTGTAAAGAAAATAACTTGGAATCTAATGGTAAAATAGAAGTAATGTCATTTTATAGCTATTTGAAGTTTAAATTATAGAATACCATGTTTTTAATTTTAATTAGTGTTATTTTGTATTTTTTTCATTTTCTTTGATTGAAATACTTTCATATGACATTAAAAAAAATGCATAAAATATATTATTTTGCCGTGTTTTTGCCATGTCGTGTCCTACATTTTTTGAAAATTCCTTACACGTCAGGGTGTCTTGGTTGTGTTGCATGTCGCGTGTCTATATCCTTGCTTCTTAGTAGTGGACACTATACTCAAGAAGCTATTGTGTAAGGCTATCAACAACTTAATGACAGTTGCATTAGAAGTATTTGGGAGTTGGGCTCTTAACCAATTCTTGGATTTGGTAGAGGTTTTTGATACATAGAGGTGTGCTGGTGATCTTTTGTATTTTCTTTCCTTTTTTGCATATGGGTGTTATCAGTTATCCCCTTGATGCTGTCTTTAATGA
Source organism: Euryodendron excelsum (assembly GCA_033060915.1). Lineage (NCBI taxonomy): Eukaryota > Viridiplantae > Streptophyta > Magnoliopsida > Ericales > Pentaphylacaceae > Euryodendron > Euryodendron excelsum. The sequence goes on along the minus strand of CM065380.1, from coordinate 44,266,762 downwards.
ACTTGTTATTTATTAATACAAAAATCAATTATGAGTCATTAAAACAGGTAAGGCTAATTGTAAAACCTAGTTATTGAGATTTGATAGTTTTTCTTTTAGCTTGCTGGTTTGTTTTTTTATTTATTATTTTTATTTCTTTATTTTGTTGTTTTGCTGTTGGGGTTTTCTTGTTTCGAATTAAACTTTCTTGGATTAAACTCCTGTTGTGCTTACACACAGTGTTTTGCTATTCTTTTCTAATGTGGTCATATTTCTTGGTGAACCACAGGCTACTAGGTCATCATGTTATTAATACCCACCACTCTCTTCCCCTCTCCCCGGCTGTCTTCTCTCTTACTAGCTGTGTCTGATGTTACTCAAATCACCAGTCTATGCTTATGGGTGCATGCATCAGCCTTTTTGTTCTAATTAATCATTTTGGCCAAGGTTGGGTTAGCGAGTTTGCAGGAATTTTTTACATATAGTGCCATATTCTGAGTTCATTGGAACTCTTCTTGGATTAAACTCCTGTTATGGTTACACACTGTTTTGCCATTCTTTTCTAAGATGGTCATATTTCTCGGTAAACCATAGGCTACTACATCATTGTCTCTGATGTTACTCAAATCACCACTCTACGCCTATTGATGCATGCATTGGTCTTTTGTTCTACTTAATCATTGTGGCCAACATCCTCACCCAGTTTTTGGGAGGTTTCTGCTTCTATACTTTTCACAAGTTATAATAGTTCTATTTGGGTGGGACTCTTCACTCCTTAGTAAGGGCTATGGGATACTGATTGTTTTACTAATTAAAGCATGCTATGGAATGACCAATAAATGCAGTGTCCCCTCTTCACTAGTTGGGATAACCAATCCTCAAGGTATAAAGTTGCTGGCCACTAATCCTGCATTGGTATGCTTTTCTGCTGTTTATGTGGATATATAATACCGCTTTAATACTTTCTGTTTATTCCCATATTTCAATATGAGGTTAAGGTTGCATACGGAGAGAAAGAGGTGGTTTGAGGCTAAAGCCTCACCTCCCCTTGTTTGCTGCTTGCACGTGTAGTTACTTATATTGACCTGATTATCCTCACGTGCCTTGTCCATCGACCTGACTATCATTGTTACTTTTTCATGACTGTTGTTGCTAGTCATTTCTCTTTGTTGCCCTTTCATGTGAACCTTTTATGTGAATTGACTGCCTAGACACTTGTTTACCAGGAACTTGTGGCTGTTGGCGGGAAGAATTCAAATGCCAAAGTGGGTCGCAAGGCTTCCAAGAAGGAGAGGGAAAATCGTTTTAATATTGCAATGTCTCGCAGCAAGGGCAAGCAAGGCAAACCAGGTTCTCCTAGACTTAATGTCCAAATGAACAGAGTCAGACCTCTGAAACCCCAGAAAGTTGAACCTTTAGTAAAAGAAGAAGGTGAAATGTCAGATACTGAAGAAGTATATGAGCAATTCAAGGAAGTGAAATGGATGGAATGGTGTGAAGATGTCATGGTTGAGGAAGAAAAAACACTTAGACGTCTTCAACGGTTACAAACTACCAGCGCTGATCTACCAAAGGAAAAGGTTGAATCAGAATCTCCACTCCTTCAAAAGCCCTACAATTCTGTCCACGCCACATGCTCCACGTCACACACGAAGGGGCACCCAACTAAACTTTCCTGTCTTTCTTTTTGATTTTGTCTTAGATTGTGTTCTTCACCTATGTTTTCTACAGGTGCTTTCCAAAATTCGGAAGTATCTACAACATTTAGGTCGAAGGATTGACCAGATTGTTCTAGAGCATGAGGAGGAGCCTTATAGACAAGAAAGTATGACTCTTGTAATCTGTGTGTGCTTGAACATGCATTTCTGCTTTTGAAATTTTGTTTTCACAATATTGATTGCGTTAGTTGACATTGAGAAGTGTTTGCATAGGTATTAAGCAAGACCGTCATGGATAATGAAACTATATATCTTTTGCAGGAATGACCACACGACTGTGGAACTATGTTTCCACCTTCTCAAATTTGTCTGGGGAGAGACTTCATCAGATCTATTCCAAACTTAAACTGGAGCAGGACGAGGAGGCAGGGGTTGGACCCTCCCACATCAATGGTTCTGCACCTGGGCCTGTTGCAAGGCCGAGAGGGTACAAAAATGAGACTTCTCAGCAGACAACATTATTTCATGGGGGGCATGATACAGGGAAATTTGAAGCATGGAAACGACGGAGAAGAGCCGAAGCTGATATTCACTCCCAAGTTCAGCCTCCACATCAAAGACCCACGAGTAATGGTACCCGTACTCCTGATCCAAATTCTTCAGGAATTCTTGGGTCAGGGCCATCTGACAACAGAAACTATGTTAATGAGAGGCCTTATAGGATGCGTCAGACTGTTTTTCCTCCAAGACAAGGTTTCTCATCGGGTATCAAGTAGTTCTTCTGTGCCTGATGATGGAATGAGAGCCAGCCTATGGGGAAGTCAATTGATGAAGATCTGAATCTTAAATCCGGGCTAATTGATTTCACCCAGTGGCATTTGCTTCTTTGGGCATTAACATTCTCTGGATTTTTTTTCACCCATGAGAATAAAAGTTTTGCAGATTCCTATTTCAGAATATTTGGATGATTTCAAGCCGTTATCTATTGGATGAGGAATGCATCCATGCAAGCAGATGGCTGTGGAGAAATTTCAAAGGTCTTGTGGTATGTGCAGGAGATGATTTTTGGGGAATGAAGATGACTTTTAAGAAACAACATACATGGAATGGAAGCATGCCACAACAATTTTTCCCTTTCTTTCATATTATCCAAGTCATTAATTTCTTTACGTATATAGTGGATGGTTAAAAAGGATTTACTTGTTTCATCTGAAATACGCTATATGAGCAAGACATTTTGTATGTATTATGCCTTGGGAAAGTGTACATTAACCAATTTTGCAGCATCAATATCTGAACTTTGTCTACTTAAGTGTACATCCTATATTTTCTTTTTGCTATAGGCATATGTTTCTTCAAAGCTTGCCTTTCTGTAGTGGGTTGTAGAACTGTAATTTATTTTATTTTTGCTTGCTGCGAAGACTGGAGATTGGTGTACCATTCTTGAATTTTCATTTTTTGGCCATTTTATAGAATTTTTGAATGGTGCAGGCTGCTGGCAGGGTTGCATGGGTTTTCTTTGTTTTTTTTTTAGCATGTGAATGTTTGTTTACTGGTTCATCTGGCAGCAGGAGCAAGATCCATCTGCCTTTTCAGTGGTAGCGAGACTGAATGCCAAAACGGGAGGCATGTAGAACTGAACTACTGGGGGTGATCATGTTTGTGTTTACAAATCTTCTAGCCGGGATATCAACCCTTCAAAACATCCAGGTAATAATTGTTGTATTCTTCAGCTAACTGTTTTTTCTTGTTATTTATATTGGCATTATATTTTTGCTATTTGCATTATCACCAAAGATTTGCTTTTGGTTTTGGTATTTTTATGAACAGGCAAGTTGGCATTTACCGGTAACAAATAAGCAGAAATGGTGTAGTGGATTAAGCAGACTCGGAGGCCAGGTTTTTGGCAGAAACCCAAGCTTTATTAGCATAGTTATGGGGGCATATTCTTAAACTGGCAACCAAATCATGATTGAAATTTGGGCTTCAATGACGACATGGAAGTTTAATGTCAGCAAATGTGTATATGCGTGAACAATGTGTGTATCAGCACCTAAATTTATTTTTAATGGTTACATCTCCTTATTTGTTCGGATTATAATTGTATAACCAGGATCTCTTGGATAAGAGGCAGTATGCAAACCGTTTCACAGTAATATCTTACTTGATAGTGGATGTTTGGTGATGTTTCTTTATTTCCCTCTGATTGGAGGAACGTTTTAATCATATTCCCCCGGTTCTTGATACTTATTTGGCATTGGACAGAAGGGAAGTGTATGAATTTAATACTACTGTTATGTTCTTTTTTATTTGCCACCTCCCAAAGATGATCTGAAATGGTATACTAGATTTTGGTTAAGATGAAGGACATGAGCATCACTTGTTGGGGTTCAGAATGGAAACATGCATCGTTTTGAAAAATCAAGGGAGGATAACATGATCCGATTTCCATTGTTTTAAGACTGGTCTGATCACCTATGTGGGATATTGCTGGTGAAAATGTTTGGCGCTTCTTTAGTCCTTGGAAGTGTTTTAGGATGTATTTGGCAATGTTTTTAAATCACTTTTAACATTAAGAGATTTGTTGCCAAGAAACCCTTTTCAATTAAGATTTGTGTGGAGAAGATATTGATGTAAAGAGATATGATCGAGAACTGCTTTCACCTCCTCTTTTATGCCCAGCTGCTTTAATCACCACTTGTATATATTATGTATTTTTATCTTCTTGTTGGTGCTTTTTTGACAACTTCTTGAAAGCATTGGGCATTTTTGGCTATAAGTAAATCCCAAATCTTGCCTTCTTCAATATTCTTGTGACAGATAAATTTTAATATCAACTACGTCACTCAAATTTAAACTTGACAGTGAAGATCCATCAACAAATACACACGATGTAAAAATTAAGCAGTACTTAAAAACAATGGTATTACCTGGATTTTTTCCGGAATAGACGTAAATATATATATACATATATCAGTGTGTTTATCTGTCTTGTATAATAAGATATTATAATGTAAGGCAGTCGCATGTTTAGGCAACAAAGCCAGCAGAAGATAAAAACGAAGTAACGAAAAGAACATTATAAGAAGGAAACAAAAGGAGAACTATTGTGTGATGTGTGGCTAGTTTGACTCCAACAGATGAGGGTGTGGTTGATAGTCCGTTATCACTTTATCTTTCAGTTACTCCTCCTCAACCTCACACTCATTTTAGGCTTTTCCATGGCCCTCTATTAAGCCTTTTTTTTTTTTTTTTTTTTTTGGGGGGGGGGGGGGGGGGGGGAGATGTAATTTTTCTCTTTTCTATCTTTTATCTGGTGGACCTTGTCTTATGCAATATTTGCATTAATTCCCCCTTTTTATATTTATATTTTAAAAATTTTCGTACATGTTAATCAAATATGTCTGCCTTGCAGGTGTATAGTATTTGGAGTATGTGAAAGCAAAAAAAAAAAAAAAAAACTAAATTGACTAGTTTTAGTCTAAAATATTCTAAGTGTCATTGTTTGAAACAATTGTATTTGGAGTTTGCCAAAGCAAAAACAAACTTGATTACTCGATTTGGGTTAAAATACTTGAATATTCATCTTATCTAATTTTCAAATGGAAAAATTTATCTTGAGGTTGACCTGATATAGCTAGTCACGAGGCCCTCGTCTATTCTCAATATGATCACATACAAATTGAGGCAAGTGCCCAACCTTTTAGTTGAGCACTCTATGATGAATCTAAGATCAAATTGCATTGGAATTTAATCAAATTAGATCAAACTAGCCGTAAAAATTAGCATTCTCATTGACTTAATTGATCATAGTTGATGGAGCATCCAACAATAGGGTTTAGGATTCGACATAGTGCTCATCACCCTTGATGGGATGGCCTTAGAACAAGCCATCAAGTTAAAATTCACCACCTCCAACAACGAGTCAAAATATGAAGCTCTACTCGTCGGGCTCCGTCGAGCTATAAAACTAGAAATTACCGAACTAACAATTTACTCAGACCCACAACTGGTGGTGAATTAGATAACTAGGGAGTACGCTGCTAAGAAAGACAGAATGGCCTAGTACTTGGCGAAAGCTCAAGAGCTGCTCTAAAAGTTGAAAAGAACCAAGTTGTACCATATCGGGCGCAACAATAACGCCCATGTTGATGCATTAGCGACGCTTGTGGCTGCTCTGAAGTTGGGATTAAAGAGAACAATTCATGTTGAGACCTTGGCTACCCCGAGCATCTATCTTGAAGAAGAACCCATGCTGGTTGTGGAAAGCTTGGGCCCGTCTTGGATGGACCCCATCATTGCTTGCCTTAACAGCGATGAGCTGCCGAAAGATAAAGTATAAGGCGTTGTCACTTGACCAGGAACTCTATAGAAGATTTTTCACAAGCCCCTACCTCCATAATGTTCATCTAGAAAAGGTACAAGGAATTCTCTATAAAACACACGAGGAGATATGAGGGAGTCATGTCGACGGGAGATCAATTGCCTACCGAGCTATCTCACAAGGGTACTGGTGGCCCTAAATGCAGAAGGATGCAGCCCAGTATGTGCTAAAATGCGAGAGATGCCAAAACTTCTCGCCATTGATCCATCAGTCTACTGAGGACCTTAGAACGATCACGAAACCTTGGCTGTTTGCACAATGGGAATTGGATATAGCCGGCTCATTACCTCAAGCTCTAAGGAATAAGAAATTTCTCATAGTTGCAACAGACTACTTCACTAAGTGGATAAAGGTAGAGCCATTGGCCACAATATGTGAAGTAGATGCAAAATGGTTCACCTGGAGAAACATTATTACAAGGTTTGGCATACCCAGGGCACTGATATCAGATAATGGCACTCAGTTTGATGGAAACATGTTTAGAAGATTTTGCTTAGAGGTGAGGATTAGAAAATACTACTTTATGCCAGCCTACCCGCGGTGTAATGGACATGTAGAGATCTCTAACAAAAAAGTGTTGAACATGATAAAGAAGAGCTTGGAAAAGGAAAAAGGAAGGTGGGTCGAAGAGTTTCCCAATGTCCTTTGGTCCTGTAAAACTACATCGAGGTGGTCAATTGGAGAAACCCTTTAATCGATGGCCTACGGGGTTGAGGTGGTAATACCTTTGGAAGTAGGACTGCCAACAATCAAGTCAGTTGCTTTTGATATGAGCTTTAATGAACAAACGCTGGCAAAGGACCTTAATCTCATCGAAGAGAAGAGAGAAGGCGCCCTGCTCAAGCTCACTGCCTATCATTGCAACTTAGCCGCTTTTATAACAAATGAGTGCAACAGAGAACTTTCATGCCCAGAGACCTTGTACTAAGAAAGATACTAGGGGCAACCAAGAATGCAGCTGACAGAATGCTCACTCCTAGCTGGGAAGGCCCATATAGAGTTGCATCCCAAGTCAGCATGGAGACTTACCGGCTAGAAACCATAGAAGAAGGATGTCAACTACCTTGACCTTGGAATGCACATAACTTAAAGAAATTTTACCAGTGATGACCTGGCTTGAAATTAATATTTTTTGAGGTGTAACGTGTTACTTTCTTCAAAAATAAAGATTGATTTTCGCATATATATGGTGTGTAAACAAATGATAATCAAGTCAAAAACCAAGTGAAGATCCTTAGTCCTGCCTAAGTTAGATAGGTCAGCCAATGAAGACCAAATCAAAAACCAAATGAAGATCCTTAGTCATGCGTAAGTTAGACAGGTCAGCTAAAAAGGCCAAATTAATAAAATAAAATAAAAATTGAAGACCTTGGTTTTACCTAAGTTAGGTAGGTTAACCAATGATGGCCAAAATTATTAAAAAAAAAAAAAAAAACCAAGTGAAGACCTTGGTCCAGCCTAAGTTAGGCAAGTCGGCCAATGAAGGCTAAATCAATAAAAAACTAAATGAAGATCCTTGGTCCTATCTAAGTTAGGCAGGTTAGCCAATGAAATCCAAATTCAGAGAAAAACCAAGTAAAGACCTTAGTCTTGCCTAAGATAGATCAGTCCAAGAATGACAAAACTTACAATTTCTCGGTTCCTTTGTGTTAGCTCGGCCAAAGTGGTCACCATGGCCTTTTCGCTCTTTTTGAGCTCGATCTTTGCATCAATTGCAGCCTTCTTGTTAGCCTTGACCTCCAGCTTCAAAGCACCATGTTGTTGCTTTATTTCCTTTAGTTCCTTATCCATAGCTGCAAAGTGGGATGTTACGTTGTAAGCCTGGAAAACAGCTTGTAATTAGAGAAAAATGGTTAGAATCTAGTACAAAAAACCAAATGGGGAAGGGGTTAAAGAGATCGGTAGGCACACTCACCGACAAACTATGATGTACTGCTCCTATGAAGATCTTTTGGTTGGTCGCTAGCCCTAGCATCTCCCTGACCCGAGGCAAGATAGCTTCTTCAACTAGCCCTACAACAATAGAAAGGTCAGTGAGACAAGTGTGGTTATAAGGCGTGTGCCAGCCACCGATTGGATCATGATCTTAGACATCGGCCTAGCATATGGCTTAACAGACCCCGACCTAGCCTACTAAGTTCTGGGCGTCCTTGGTACATCTCCTTCCATTGGCCTCTTAAATGCAGACCTCTCTATTGATGGTACGCTAGCTTCAGCTTTAGCTTCAAAGGTGGCTAGTGGCAGAGGCAAGGGCAGCTGAGTAGTATTGACCTCGGCTGTGGATGCCTGGGTAGCTTTTGCCTTCCTCCCACCTATCACTGCTGCCAAGCTTCGTGTCTGCATGTCGCCCAGCTTGTCCTCTGTCTTAGAGCTCTATGAGACTTATTACCTAAACCGGCGAGTGGGCCGGCAGTCTAGAACTGCTTCTGGAGTAGATGTCAAGGATGATGTTGATGATGAAACGGGGTTCGAATTGGGCTCATCTTCCTCTTCAGGGATTTTGATTGAGGAATTTGGCTTTTGAGGTAAGGCATGGCCAGATGATGATGACTCCTCAACAACACCAATTTCTATTTCCACCTCGGTAGGAGCAGTGTCAACTGTGTCTCAGCTGGAGTTATGAATATAGGGGATCGCTAGACCCTCTAGGATGTTTTCAAAGTCACCAACTTCCCCTTGCGTCTTTAGTGTAACAATGACGTCATATGGGATACTTTCAGTTGTCGAGAACAATTGATAAGGAATTGGGTACTGTAGAAGAATGTGAGCAGCTATGTCGACTCCTCGTTGTGGGCCTTCTCATTTGTAGGCCCAAACTCTTTTCAGTAGCAGCAAATTAACCTCGAGCTCCTTATACTGCTTTTTGGGTTTGGTGTGCTCATCTGAAAGCAAAAGAAGTGCAAGTATGAGATCGGCATAAAAAGATAAACAATAAGAGAAAAGTCACGACATTCTAAGTATGGGCCTAAGGCGTCGGGCTCTCTAGGGCAACGCTAGTGGGGTCGCTCATCCTCAAGGATGTCCCCGTATTCCCAGGGGCCCAAGATCCACACTATGACATCGTCCACTCCCTTTCTCACATCAGGAAGGAACTGGATGATCACTATATTCTTATGTTTGGAATGGAAATAGAATTTTTTATAGTGGTTGCCGACCCTCATGGGTGTGTAGCAGTATGCAAACTCGTGGATGCCTATTTCCACCCTGAGAACGCGATTGAGCTCTACTATGCCTATCACTATCCTAAAGACATTAGATACTAACTAGGCGTGGCACAATGAGTAGTGTCGGAGGAACCAAAACAGAAATGTGTGGTCGACAGTGTGAATGTGCAAAGAGAAGGGCTGGGTAGAGTCTTGGGCACTTATAAAAAGCAGGTTGGTACTTTTTCTCAGTAGATGTCTCTTCAAAGAAAAAGTAGGGCAATCCTTTAGAGATATGGGTTCTTGTAGGGGAGCTCATCGTCATTTCGGAACCTTAGGAACGACTGCATCATCATGCCCAAATTGTGAGGTTGCCTCAGTATTTAATCAGAAACTGCCTTTTAATAGCCGAACAAGTCAGCCAACGCCATATGGAGCACGAACTGTGAAGAGGTGTCTGATGATAGCCCATGATTATGTCACGAGGCAATGTGCAGGTACAACCTTTGTCCCCCAAGCTTGGCCAAACAAGGCACAAGGATTGGGGAGCAATTGTGGGCCAAATAAATCAGAAAGCCCAAGAAATAAAGCACGCTAGGTCCGACTTGAAGAAGATAGGCCCAACAGCGTGAATTAAGCTAAAATGGTTCAACAGACAAGTCCAATTGGCAAGAGTCCCCAGCTAACCTAAACTAGGACACTTAAAGATAAGTCCAAATCCATCTTTAACCGACACTAAAAGTGAATGACTCCTACAAGGAGAATGAATATCATTCCTTGAAGGGATGAGGCTTTTGAAACCTATAAATACACCATGCCACTAACAAGTAAGGTATGTTTACTGGAACTAGTGTATAGTATTTCTGTTCAAATTCATTGAGATTAAGTTTGCCTAACTTAATCATTGAAGTGTCACCGGCATAAAGAGGGTCAACGCATTCTCACTGTTCATATTCTTATAAATTTCTTGGAGCTCATCAAGTTGGTTCGCGGAGCGCATTAGGTTTTTTCAGAAATCCCACTTACACTTAATAAGAGGAAGTTGTAAGCATGACATGTGTGGGTAGGGATGACAACGGGCAGGTTTGGGTTGAGGGACCCTTATCCCATCCCCACCCCACTTAACCCATTCCCAAACTTGCCTTGCCCCTCTTCCTTTATCTTTGTATTTTTTCAAATACATCATAGATAAAGCATAAGATAAAATCACAAAACAAAGAAAAAATCACAATAATCTTATTTCAATAAATATATACATATAAAAAATAAAAATATATTTATAAATGGGATGGGTTCGTGTTAGGCTAGTTTTTGCACCTTATTCCCAAATCCGCCCCACCGCTGATTAGTATCACCCCATACCTGTACCAATAGGAGAGGAGCGAGGCGGGAACCCGAGATATCTAGTTATTTTAACATTCCTATGTGTGGGCCTTTTTGTTACTTAGGTGGACCAATCAATAGAAGAGCTTGCAATAAAGAATCTTGAACTTGAAGTCATGAAAGGCGAAAGATTTACTCAACTACTCTAGTTTACAAGACTACATAAAAAGTTGTGATTGAAATATATTAGTTCCATAGTATAACTAAACAATTAAATTTAGTTATTGTAGTATTTAGTATACAACTCCTAAGTAGATTTAACAGTTACAATTTACCTTTAGTAAAAGCCACAAATCCCGAGAGATAATTATTTTAAAAAAGCTAATACTCATGGACTAATGCATTAGCTCCTAGGTTGTTGAGGTCAAGAGTTCAAGTCTTTGCATAGTAAAATACTTCGTTTAACTCTTGTTTGTTTTTAGATTTTTTCATTGGACCTCCCTTTTTTAAAATTTTTCATTGCATTTTTATCTTTCGAGTGCACATTGCTATAATATAAATGTCATAAAAAAATTAAATACAAAAAGTATCCAAAAGAATTATAGTGATAAGCCTTGATAGAATTATCATGAGTAGTAATAAAAAATAAACATTAAAAATTCCTATAAATTTATAAGTTGTATCTCCTTAAATATAGAGAATTTAAAGAGAATAGTTATTCATATGGTATTTAGGAGAGATATGAATTATTTGATTAATACATATTATTCATAAATTTATTCTTGAAATCTAATTATACAATCAACGTAATTTGATAATTAGTATATCAATTGATAACTCATTTCTTTCTCTTGTTATTTCATCTTGGCGATAAGTTACACAACAAAGAAGCTTGAGGGGCAAATATCAAAACCAAGGGGGGTACGTAGTTATATGCAAGAAGGTAAGGGTACTTGAGCCATATTGCAAATTTTGGTGATGTCACAAATTCTTGGCCGCAAAAATCCCAATTCGTTCCCTTCTTATCTGCTACGTGGAATCAAGATGGGACCCACATGGAAAGGTTATTGGCCTCCCGCCCTCTTATAAAATCGTATGCTCCTTTGGCCCCTTTTGTTATCATATTCCATTTCTGCCAAAGTTGGAGGCAGTCACTGCAAGCTTAGGAGAGCTCGCAGAGTTTCCACACGGTAACTCTGCTCTTCTGAGTCACCTGAAGTTATGGGCTTTCAGTTTCCTATGTATATATATTATGTCTATACTATGTATATATATGCACTTACCATGCATGTACATATATGCAAGGCTTTGTGGGTTTGAAAACTACGGCTCTTTTTTTTTTTTTTTCTCTCCTTTTGTTCCAAAATTTAGCAGGAAAGTTTTCTTGTTTATTATGATCAGAACTTTGGAAGTTCTTTTCCCCACAACGAGTGCTTCTATATTTGTTCTTGTCTTGCATGCTCAAAACTGTTTGAGAGACTTGATTTTCTGAATGCTCAAATTTCAACCCATGATTTTGGTTTCTTTTAATTCTTGGATCAAAATAAACCAAAACAATAAAATTGTTCCAAAATTGCCTCCTAGGAGGAATCAAACCATAATGGTAAGGGGGTCTTGGTCTGTAAACTACAATTGTTTGGTTGCTATTAGATAGAATTGAATCTGAAGTCACAATTGCCCCTAGACAATTTTGTTTATTGTTTTTCTTTGTTCATGGTTGTACCTTACTAGTTACTACTACATCCTAGTTCTGTTTAGGCATTCCATCAGTGCATTTATCTCCAACAAAAAAATTCACAAAATAATCATAAAAACAGATGAAATGTTCAATTCCTTTGAAATATCTGTAATCTTTAGAATATTCTCGTGTTGCAATAAATTTAGAGAGTATTAGATTTTGTACTTAATCTATTTAATCTATTGTTCTTTCCCTATACTCTGGTCTAGTTAAGTCACTGTACAATTAGAGATGGAGATTGTTTATACCTGTTTCCACTTATTTGCAGTAGACCCTTTAAAAAGTATACTCTCGAGGGAATAAAATGATGATAATTAGTTGAATTATTAAATATCAGGTTTTCCTAAGATTTTCAATGACAAAGACATTTGCTCCTGGTTATCCAATTTTCTGTGCAAATATATCACATTTATGCGTATTTTTTAGGGCAATGGACTTCTTTCATCAACATAAGTACTATATCAATTCTTCAAAGCGCAAAAGCTCCTAATCCCTTTTTGATTACTAATAAAATAATATTAACGCTAACTTCCACACAATAGATAGGCTTATTCATGTTTTGTTTTCTATTCTAATAGCTAATACTATGAAAGCTTTCCTTCAAAAATTCATTAACTATTAAGTAATGGAAATATCATTTATATAATTTGGAACAAAGTTGGTTCTCCTCAAAATAATATAATCATCAGGCATAGTTTTAAATTCAGCAATTTGTCGTAATCTATCGGTAACAGAAAGGGTAAACGTAAACAATATTTGAAAAAATCAACCTGAAGTATATCGTTTGAGATCGGAAATTAGACAATATATTGGAAAATAGCTGAAGCAACAACGGAGAATACCAGAACAATAGTGTATGTATAAACTATTTTAATATATATAAAACCTTTTAAAAATAATAAAATATATTGGATATAATGGCTGATATCAGAAAATAATGAAAATAACAAAAAATATAAGAAGAATAAAGTTACAGTTGACCCTCTTATAATCAATATGTACTACCAAAGCTACAGTTCCTCTTATAGTAGGTACCCTAAACAAAGGTTTTAACCCTTGAAATTATTGAATTTCCACAACTATGAACAAAAGGAAATCAATTTTTTAGATTCATTTTATAGCCATTTATTCAAAAAAATCTATGAATAAATGAACCTGAAATTGATTTCCAAATAAATCCTAATATTTGAAAGGAATCTGAAAATTGATTTTATTTTGAAGGAATGGCTATAAAATGAATCTAGAATTGATTTTCTTCTGCTCATAGTTGCGCAAATTTTACTGAGTAGCTTTAGAACAATATTAAGATTGATTTCTGCAATGGGTTTCTGTAGCTGAGGCTGTAGCCCTTGAAACTGTCAGTAAGTTTTTGAATTTCAGTACAGAAGTGAAAGATGGACTATGTCTATGGACCTGGAAGGAACCATCTCTTTGTTCCTGGGCCAGTCAATATCCCAGAGCAGGTTATTCGTGCAATGAACAGGAACAATGAGGATTATCGCTCTCCTGCCATCCCAGCCATGACAAAAACCCTACTGGAGGATGTCAAGAAGATTTTCAAGACTACTAGTGGAACTCCCTTTATGATTCCAACTACAGGTATTGCTTTATTGGAGCAATATACTTTGTTCTTTTCCATATGATCCATTTGAATTACTGATTGTTGGTACAATATGGGAGTTAGTGTTAGGATTTTGGAAGGTAACTCCTTGATTTCTGGGCATGTCATCAGTTTTTCCATTCAGGGGCCAAGTTTTGATACGCATTGCTACATGGCACAAGTTTTTTTCATACTTTATTAATAGGTATTTCTGCATCTCCAAATATGTATTTTCAATGATTCTGTTTCAAAGGATGAAACTAACTCTTTGAATGCAATAGAAAATGAAAATTTTTTGACTCCCTTTCTAGGGGATGTCTAAGCATGTATTACGACTTCAGATGCCATAGTCTAATGCCTGCATTGTTCTTTGTTACTCCTGATTTGCAACATAATGTTGCTGGTTTGGTACAGGTACTGGTGCATGGGAAAGTGCACTTACAAACACTTTGTCTCCTGGAGATCGGATTGTGTCTTTCCTAATTGGCCAATTCAGTTTACTCTGGATTGATCAACAGCAACGCCTCAACTTCAACGTTGATGTCATTGAAAGTGACTGGGGTCAAGGTGCCAATCTTGAAGTCTTGGCATCAAAGCTGGCAGCAGATTCTGCGCATACTATCAAAGCCATTTGTATCGTGCACAATGAGACAGCTACTGGAGTTACCAACAACTTAGCTGCTGTGAGAAAAATACTTGGTAAGGATTTAATTTACACCACATCACAGTTGTGAATACTGTATAGGTCAACTTACCTTTTTTTTTCCATTAGTATGGTACGTACGATACAAATGCATTACCGACTATTTATAAAAACTCTATTCAAAATTTGAGTTTACTCATATTAATATTATTAACACTAAACTGTTAATGTTCAACATAAATATACATTTAGAAACACTTATGAGACATATTAGTTGTCTAGTACATATCCAACACAACTTCTAATAGACATTTATCATCAAAATACATAAAAGTAAATTATTTTAATACAAATTATAGGAAATCCAGTACAATTCGGTAGACCTGTTGTTGGCTGGTACTGCCTGGTATGGCTGGTATCGAATAGTATTGACTAGTATTGGCTGGTACACTTCGTGGTACCGTTTTATGTTCAGTACAGTATGTACAGCTTGGTAACGGCTGGTATGGTACGATGTTGATAACTATGCTCCACATTATATGATTTTTTTTTGCTGAGTATATCTCATCTTCCAGTCATTAGTACTGAGTTTCAATCTAATATGTGAAACTTTCTAACTGGACCAGTCAAACTATGATACTCATGTAGAGAACCCACAATGCCTATATGGAGATGTCCTCTTAAAGCAAGTTTTCTTTTGGATTGTGACTGCTAGCTATGAAAAAAGCCAACTTTGTGGATAGACAGTACTCCTTTTTTTAATGAATTCATGTGAGGAACCAATTTAAAGTTACACAAGTTCACACTTTGGGTCCGTTTGGTACAACTTTTTTTCATATTTTTGGGGCTGGCTTTTTATGCTTGTAAGCTAAAAAGCTCTTTTTTTTTTATAGATTTTTTTCTTTTTTCTTTCTTTTTTTGCTTATCTTAGCTTATAAAAGCTAAAAAGCTATAAAAAAAATTAGCTTTTTTGCTTATAAGCAAAAAAGCCTAAATGAAAAAGTTAGAAAAAAACTGCACCAAATAGAAAAATAAATAAATTTGAGTGTCTACAGTACACGTTGGTTAAGCTGGTGCCTCTGTTTCCCCATCAATCCTTCAAAAATATACATTATCATCTAGTAAAGAAATGAATATGTTTTTGTCCACCTTTCCATTGGAGGGAAAGGACGAGGTTGGAAGTTTTGTGAAGCAATTTTACTATGGAGAATCTGGCATGGTTCCTTTTAGTGCTTAGATTTCAAAACAATGCACCGTGTATGCTTGGTACTCAAACAATTTCTGCTATATGGAAACACTAAGAAAGCTTCACGCCGAAAAGATCAAATGGCGGATGAATACTTGCAACAAAACTCTATTCAAAATCGGCAAACTGTTCTCTCTCGAGTATTTTGTTAACTTGAAAGCCATTTTACTCATGAAGTAAGTTGCCTTTTAGCTCCTAGATAGTTTTGCTTCAGTTCGTTATTTAAGCTGTTAGGAATATATATTTTCTTTCAATCCTCATTTTTCCTTTATTTGCCTTGTATCCATTTATCAAAACTCTGGATGTATAATGTGTTAACTTGTGAGGCTTTGACTATTTAGCTTATTACAATTCCGAGTGGCCTCCTGTGAAGCATCTTCATCAACTATTTTCTTTATTTTTTTATGAGAAGACTGTGTTCTTGAAGTTTGAGATGATTTAAACTTGCATTTGGTTGCAATTTTTTTTATATTTATGGATGGATTTTCCAGTAGAGGTCTTAGCACCAATTTTGTTGGTCCTAATATATAGGTTTTAGCACCATTTTGTTGTAAGTTGTATTATAAACCTGGCTTGGGCATGCATTGAAGTCTGTTTTGATACTGTATTTGAACTTCTCAAACTAAACTCTGCATTCAGCATTCTGTCTGCTATTATGTGTTTTTAATTATTTTTATGATCACTGTAAAATTTTGCTAAATATAGATTAGCTAAACAGAGTAAATATTGTATGTTTCAACGAAATCACGACTCATAACTTCCCCAAAGCTTTATCTATGATTGCATGCTTATTTGGATTTTTTGCTCTCTATATTTTCGTTCTATTTCATTTGACATTTTTTTTTCACCTTCTATAGTTGCTAAGATAGTTGTGTTTGGTTTTCCAGTGCATGTGTTGTTTATGGCATGGAATTGTATTCCCATTTTTTAATTAAACTCTTTCCATGCGACGTTAATTTTCCTACCTCTTTGGATTAATTAGACTGTTCTCATTTTCATCATATGATTCCCAGATCACTATCAGCATCCAGCACTCTTTCTTGTTGATGGAGTTTCCTCCATATGTGCACTGGATTTTCGGATGGATGAATGGGGTGTAGATGTGGCTTTAACTGGCTCTCAGAAAGCTCTTTCTCTGCCCACTGGAATGGGGATTGTCTGTGCGAGCCCCAAAGCTCTTGAAGCCTCTAAAACTGCTAAATCAGTTAGGGTTTTCTTTGACTGGAAAGATTACTTAAAGTTCTATAAGATGGGAACATTTTGGCCATACACTCCTTCCATCCAATTGTTATATGGACTGAGAGCAGCACTGGATCTTATTTTTGAGGAAGGACTTGACAATGTGATTGCAAGGCACAACCGCCTAGCTACAGCAACAAGGTCAGGAATTCCCTTGTGACAAGTTTCTGACTGTTTTCAGGAGTCTAGGATATGCCTTATGTCTCTGTTACATGGACTCTTGTAAATGTGTCAAGTACCCATAGTAAACGCTTGACCTTTGGATAAGGGCATGGATATGGGATATGTGTCTAATATGTCTAGTTGATCAAGCACCTAGTAAGCATGTCCGGTAATTGAGTTTACTCTATGACGGTGCATAAAAGTCCCACATTACACATATAATGCTTTTTATCTTACTTTGTAAAGACCATTTTACGTAGAAAATTAAAGAAGAATATGACGAAATATGAATATCTAGCCATGTCTTATTGTTCTTGGACATAGGAATTAGAAGAATCCAATGCTTAGAGACATATCTCCACTGACTGAAACCCATAATCGAGTCCATGTAGCATAGCATCACGTTGCATGAACCATACATAAGCTGATATTTTTATGTGTTTATTTATGAGCATGCTCAACAACAATAAATTTGAAGTATTTTCCATTTTAAAATGCAGGCTTGCTGTGGAGGCATGGGGCTTGAAGAATTGTACTCAAAAAGAGGAATGGTACAGTGACACAGTCACTGCAGTGCTTGTTCCCCCATACATTGATAGTTCAGAAATTGTTAGAAGGGCATGGAAAAGATACAACTTAAGCTTAGGCCTGGGCCTAAATAAAGTAGCTGGAAAGGTTTTCCGAATAGGGCATCTTGGCAACTTAAATGAGGTATGGTTCATTTCTTATATCCTGTGTCGCTGGTGACTTGAACTTTAAGACACAAGTAAGATCACAATAAGATTAGTCAAGACAAAATGGTTCTTGAATACTGTTTCAAGTAGAACCCTGCTTTCCATGTGGACCACTCTCTAAGCTCCCAACTGAAGGCCAAACCAGATATTTTCTTCTCACTGTTCCTGGGCACAATGCTCCTCCTAGATGTTCTCAAGCATTTTCACCTTTATGGACATCCAGGCTTATAATTCAGAAAGAACAAAGCTGCTTCATCTTGATGGTATAACCTAATTATGGTGGCTTAGAAGTCTTAAGACTCTGATCTCTGGGTCTTTTATGAAAGCCTTGAGATACGTAGTTTCCCAACTAGCATAACTGACAGACTGACATAGTTAATCGTGAATATTCTAACGTTTATTTATGAGAATCTGGGATACTGCAGATGGTACTTAAATTTCGTAGTCTGTATATTACCATGATGTCAACCTGCCTTTTTCACCATAGATATCCTGAATTATTTTTCCTCAATCCTTAATTATTCTGACCTAAGAAGCCTGAACACTTATAAGAAGGTGTAGTATCCGTGTCTTACACGCAAACAAACGTGTCTTATTTTATTTAATTTATTTAGAACTAGACACGTTTTGGACACTTGGGAGACATACGTGTCCATCACTTGGACACATGTGAAACATATTGCAACCACCCTCAGTTGCAGCCCCAGGTCCTATAAAGCAGTTAATCAACCAGCAGTAGAAGCTGCAGATACATGTCCACCTCTTTATCTACCATAAGCGAGAGTAGTTGCAGGTATCAAGTGTTGTGTGGACCGGGGCTGGGGGATCAAATAAGTGTGGGGAAGAGGAAAAGGATGGTCTACAACCCCTCTCCTGTTGTTGTTCTTGGACCACCCATCCCTTCTTTGCCATTTGGGCCCAGTGAGGTCCGATGAGATCAAATTTCTGGAAAGAAGGGAAGTAGGAGGAAGAAGAGGAAGGAGCCAGTTTTCAAAGAAGTCAATCGGATCATTCCATGTTTATAGTGTTTTCCATGTTGAATTAGTGTTATCTTTTTAATATTTCTGGTGGTTTATGGCTTTGTGGATGTTACATTCCTAAACATAGCAAATTAAAATGTAAAACATATATATTTTTGCCATATCCTTGCGGTGTCCGTTTTCTCATCTTTTGAAAATCACCGTGTCCCATGTTCGTATTCTACCCACATCCGTGTCCATGCTTCTTAGGTTCTGACTATCTTGCCAATGTTTCGTCATATCACAGACTTCTAAACTATGTGCTTTATATGCTCAGCTAACATTCTCAAGTTATCCACATAAATGAATGCATCCTGAATCTGTCCTAATGATCAATTAGGATGTGGAAGCAATATCTGCCCTAATAGTCCTCGATTAGTTTCTATGTCACTCAGCATATTAATATTTATGTTCTCAACACATCTTTTTATTTCACGAAGTAGAAAATCCACTCACACACAATTGATTTGTTTCTTGAGATCTATTGCTTGAAGGGGATTCGCTCATCTGCCTAGCTTATGAATTTACTTAATTTATTTATAAACTTAACGTAGTTGCAACTGCTGGGCTGTCTTGCGGGAGTGGAAATGGTACTTAAGGATGTCGGATACCCAGTCAAGTTTGGCAGTGGAGTTGCAGCCGCTTGTGCTTACCTACAAAACACCATCCCAATGATTCCTTCCAGGATTTGATTCATGTACCATAACTACTTTTTCTTCCAGTCATTTTCTTCAGTGAACTCTGTTAAAAAAAATACATGCATCTCATTTCCCAGCTGGCACTCTATGAGGCTTACTGGATGCTTTAAATTTGTCCTGTATTTAAATAGTATATCCAATTAATCGCTGTTTTCCTTGGACCAAATTGAGTTTAACTTGCCCAGAAAAGACAGGAAATTTGTGATTTTGAGAACTAGTTGAGCAATATACATGCAAAGAAGAAGAGTCATTTATTACATTTTTCGATTGGTTGGATGCCATTCCATGCATGTTTTTCTCAAGCATTTTATTGAGGGCATTATTTGCACAGATGTCTCAGTCCATAGCATATATATATATATATATAATACCATAGCTTGGGATCACACATTTTGAGTGAACACAAAATTATCACAAATTCTCAGATTAGAGTATTTTCAAATAGAACACTTAGGACTATCAGGATTCCTCTCCAGTTTCTCCATAACTGTCTCTTATTGCCATAGAGTTTCATCCATCTGTTTGGTCTTCAAAAACAGAAAGATTAATGGGGCCTTAAGCTGTTAAGTTTCACCACTAGATTACCACTCAAAGGCCCCTGGCGATGAAATCTACTGTTTAGACTATGCATCTGACAACCTGAATGTTCAAATAAAGTATGAATCTGAATTTAATTCCAGCTAGTCTTTCGGCTTTCGTGGGTTTGTGTGACATATAAAATGAATATCATGAAAGCTACAGTTGAATAACCAGCTAGTAAGTATAGTACTATACCAGGTTTTAAAGGGCAGGCTCTTTGTTTTGAGGATATGGGCAGGTTCCAAACACCTTTGACAATTGAGTTTCAGATAGCTACTGGCCAACCCTCTGAGATCAGCTCTTTAGATATAGAGTACATAACCATGCCTTCTGGGCGTCAAATTATCCTAGGACCCCTAAACATTTGTTATTTCTCCGTAAAATGCCAAAGTCTGCTGGCTGGAAAAAGTGGAGGATCAAGGCAGAAATGTTATCCCGGTTCTCCATAACACGGTAGATCTTGGCTTTTCTTTGGTCCCAGACAAATATTGGATATTCCGACAATCGATGAAGATCGGTTCTCCCATTTGCAGGGATTCTCCCTCTCATAAGCAGTTGCAGGAGCAAGATTTCAACTGAGGAGATCCTCATCGTTTTGGCATTTTGTGAATTTGTTGTATCTAGAAACTAGAGTTTAATCCTTCCCAAATCCAACCAAATTCATCCCCTTACCTCAAGCAGTCTCTCCTCTCAGAATGACTCAGATAAAATATAAATTTGTTATGGTCTTTGTAAGAAAACATAAACAATGTAGAAGCGGATTAAACCCGTACCTTAGTTGCATTAATCCGAAACTTGAAGATGTTCTACTCCTTGCCTTGAATCTACAACAATAGGGTCATTACAGTGAAGAGCAGACACTTTGTTTGTACAGCACAGAAGTCAACCTTACATCTACATATTTGCAGAGAGAGTTGAAGAGATTTTACAGACAATCAGTCATTTAAAGTTGGTTGTAGTTTGTGTTAATATAGACACCCAAAAGGTACCTATGAAAGGATACCAACCAATAGGGCATGTCTATTTTTTAATAGATATGTCTGTACCCATATTAGTGTAACTACCCGGTTAACTCACCATGGGCACTCGGTTGGGTTCGTAACTTGACCCAAAAACCAACATCTCCCTCTTGTACATGGTGGGCAACTTATCATCTTTCTTGATCTTTCATATACAAGATTGTAAGTTCATATAGGTTAATGGGCTGTGCAACTGCTGAGCACACCTACAATTGGGAGCTCTACACTAGGAACTCTTATTAGAGCCAGCATAGAGACATCAACCCTAAACACAAAATATGGTGTCTCATGTACACTGGATTTATTTAGTCACATTGGTTCAAACATCTCTAATCCCTCAATAATAGCATGCTTAACCCCTGGAATCTTTCTCCTATATATTCACATATTTGTCGTAGTATGTTACAGCGCTAAAGTTGTCCATAGTAAATATATCACAGGATGTTCCAAATGGTCTTCCCTTACCCATATGCCACTTAGATTAGAAATAATCGTTTTCTCAGTAATGTTCCGGAAGGCCAAATTATTCATGGCCATAGGCAACCCGCCAAAGTAGTTGAACATTATTTCCATCCCCTCATGACGTAGTCTAAGGTCAAAGAGTACTGAATAAATTTGGTCATACACAAATGACTTAGTCATATAAAAATGGCTCAAAGAACTTCATAGTGAGGAAGTAGGGAATTATTCCTTCACACCTCTTAATCGGTCGTCAAGCACATGTAGTATGAAATACATGCTATGATGGAGTGTCTCGATCTAATTGAGGAGAACGTATGTCATACTCATACATTGTACATATCTTAGTCTAGCTGCTACACAAGCGTCTAACTCAAGTTCTTTATTTGCAAGCTATCTAAAAACATCAAATTAAAGATCTCGTATCTGGCTAACCAAAACAATATAAACATAATGGACACTGGGTTATGACCATTATCGATCTTTGCGTTAGGTCTCAATTTATTTACAAACAAGGCAACACTATAGTGTATTGTATCTCATCTTTGCTCGCTATCTCAAGCACCAAATGCAACTAAAATGCTAAAGGCATGCTTACCATAATCGTCAAAGGTAATTGCTTGTGTGAGTGAGCCAATCTTGCCTGTTGACATACACAATGTGAGTGCTACTAAAATGCCACGATAATAATGCAACATTTAGACATAACAAAAATTAAAACAAACTTTTGCATTAAGGCAATAATATTTGCAATATGTCAAATACAAATAACTAAGTAGTCAACGTTAACACAAGTACATTATGAGAACTTATGAAGTCCTGGAGTCCTAGCATGAGCCCAATAAGCCTCTCAAGCTGTAGGCTTAGTTAGGGTGTCCATAACTATGTGGGTCGTAGATATGTACTTTAAGATCACTTCTTTTTGTGCAACCATATCTTTGATGTAATGATATCTCAAATCAATGTGTTTGGTTCTCAATGATACTTGGGATCTTTTGCACAGGCTAAAGCAGCCATACTATCACAAAAAATTGTCAATATGCCCCAAAATGTGTGACAACTCTAAGGTTCTAAAGGAATCTCCTTAACCAAATAACTTTTTACAGCTGCAATACAAGCCATATATTCTACCTCTATGGCAGAATCCTTTTGATCGCTACCTAGTGAGCTTATTTAGGATTTGACTGAAAGTTACTAACCAGAATTACTGCATAACAGAAATCAGAGCAAGTACATATCATAGCATACATTAAGCTCCCAACAACACTAATATAAGGAACACGGGCCATTTGTCCTTTTTTCTCAAAAGTCTTAGGACACATCTCAAGGCTTAGGTTTTTGTTCTTCGTAATAAGAGTATCTATAGGCATACAGTTTTGCATATAGAATCGTTCAAGTATTTTCTTAATGTAAGTCTCTTGAAACAAACCAAGAAATTTCTTGGAACGATTCCTAAAGATATTAACTTCGAGCAAGTACCTTGTTTTCCCCAAGTTATTTATCTCAAAAATTGAGGACAGTCACTCTTGAGTGGCAACAATCAACTCCTTATCATTTTCAGCCAATAGAATGTTATTAACATACAATGAAAGAATTAATAAACTATCCTTAGACCGTTTAACATACACACAATGGTCTTCGTTGATTATTGTAAACCCATTAGAAGTAATAGCTCGATGAAATCTCAGATACCACTGTCTATATGATTGCTTTAGGCTATAGATGGATCGTTTAAGTTTGCAAACTTTCTGCTCTTGACCCATCACCACGAAACCTTCAAGTTGATTCATATAGTTCTCCTCATCTAGTTTTCCATTAAGAAATGTAGTTTTAATGTCCATTTGGTATAGTTCTAAATCTAAATGTGCAACGATGGATAGAATTATGCGAATCGAGGCAAACCTTAAAACTGGAGGGAAAGTTTCCTCATAATCCACACCATCTCGTTGGATGTAACCCTTAGCCACTAAATGAGCCTTATACCTCTTTATATATCCATTGGCTTTACGCTTGATTTTGAGAATCCATTTATTCGCAATAGTCTTATATCCAAGTGATAGATCAACCAAGTCCCAGACTCTATTGATTTTTATGGACTCCATTTCATCATTCATTGCAATTGTCCACTCATTGCTTGCAGGTAACGACAGAGCCTCCTTGATAGGCTTAAGTTTTGCATTATCATACAGAGCAACCATGAAAATTTCTACCTCAAGCGTAAAACGATGGCGAGGGATAGTTCCATGCAATGTTTTGAAAATCGGATCGGACAGGCTAGTTCAACCGATTGAACCATCGATTGGTCCATAAAATGGTCTGGACTAACTCTTAAAATTGTTGTAGGTGGAAAATTGGACTAAACCGTCTAAACTGCCAGTTCAACCGAATTTGGTTCACTGTAACCCGATGATTATCTAAGAGCTGTAAAAATTTGAGAATTTTTTAGATTTCACATCAACTTTTAGTTTCTATATCAGGCCCCTTTTAATCGAGACCTGAATGATGATACTCTACCTTTATTTTCCAATCACTAGATCGCGGATCCCAATCGCGATTCAAACTTCAGGTGCTGTTATTATCCAGCTAAAAGCAAGGTGGGTGCAACCAAAACACACAAACACCATTCCCTTTAACCATTCAGTGACCACAATTCACGTAAAGGTCATAAATATATATATATATATATATACACATAGGTATGTAGGTATATATGTATGTATTTATATATGTATCTATATGTGTGTGTGTGTGTGTGTGTAAGAGAGAGAGAGAGAGAGAGAGAGATGTCACCGCTGCAATGAAGAGAAGACGATAAAGTGTTTATCTTTGTGCGGACTCCACATTAGGATAAAGACTTGAAAGTGGATGGGCTCTTTATGCATTAGGAAAAAGGTGTAAAATTAGAGCCACTGTTTGACTTGTTGATTGTCTTTTCCCATGTCATAATACTATAAAAAAATTGTCATATGACCTTCTCTATTTTTCAAGTTTTTTGACATTGATAAAATCCTTAAATAATTTTAATGTTCTATGCTACTTGAACCTTGAATTTGTCAAAAAAAGTAAGAAAATAAAATAAAAGGGAAACCATAAGAAAATATGAGGTGAAAAAAAATATTTTTATTAGATGAAAAAACATAAAATATTTTTTTGCTAATTTATTACATATGTTTATTTATGTATATATATGATGTCACCATTTAATAACAGTTCAACTTAAATTGATTTGACAGTTGAAGCACTGATAGGTGATTCGGTCCTTTTTTTGGTTTGCTCAACAGTTGGGGTTTCAAAACATTGGTTCCACATTTACTTCTTCGCAATTGTATGTTTGGAGGATCAACATCTATTGGAACTAGTCCATTATCAAAAAAGTTGCTCTCACTATCCCTAGAAGATTAAGGAATTACTGCCTCACACTCTCCTAAAATAGTTGGAGCATCATGTGGCTTAAAGAGTTTGATCTTTTTGGACACATCACCTTTATGAGGAAAATTCTCCTTGAGGAAAACCGTGTCTTGTGGCTCAAGTTCAATCACACTTCCATCATGCTGCTCACCTAGAAACACATAGCCTTTATAGTATTCAAAATAATAGATGAAGATACACTTCTTCCCTCTAAGGTCTAACTTCTCGTGCTTATGAGAAGTGTTATGTACATAGGTAGCCGATTCCCATGGACACAAATTACCCAGATCAAGTTTTTTGCCAGTCCATAATTCATATGGGGTGGAATGTACTGATTTAGAAGGCATTCGGTTAAGGATGTAGGCAGCAATTAACAAAACATCCCCCCAATAGGAAATAGGAAGATTAGCTTGCTCCATCATCGTTCTAACCATGTCTAACAAGGAACGATTCCTTAATTACGCTACACCATTTTGTTGCAAGAGTTCCTGAAATTGTCAACTATCTAAGTATCCCTTTATCTTCATAAAGTTCCTTGAACTGCTCAGATAGATACTCACAATCTTGGTCAGTCCTAAAAGCCTTAATGCTTTCGTTTAGCTGATTATTAAGCAATTTGACATAATGTCTAAAACAATCCAATGCTTCGGACTTATGAGAGGGCAGATAGACATGATCGAAATGCGTAAAGTCATCTACAAATGTGATGAAATATGGTGCACCATGTCTTGCCTTGACATTCATTGGGCTACATATATCAGAGTGTATTAATTGCAATGGTATAGATGCCCTTATAGCTTTACCAAATGGTTGTCTAGTTAATTTTCCTGTAAGAGAATTCTTATAGACAGGCAAATAAACATTAACGAGTGGGCCTAAGAGACCCTCTCAAGCTAATCGAGTTATATGATTTTGCCCGATATGACCTAGTCTAGTATGTCATTTAATTGAATCAAAATTACCATAGATGTATTAAAATAATAAGATTCGTAGGCACAACTACTATTACTAGAATAGTCAATATCCAATATAACAAAACCATTTGTTACATAACCAGATCCATAACAATTTTGATCCTTATAAATGCTAACACACTGACCCTGAAAACAAAAAGTATTCATTAAACTACTAACTGGTAACAAGTTTCGTCGAATCTCTTGAGCATACAACACATCATGGAGGTACAAAGTGCGCCCATGTCGCAATTTTAATTGGTAGGTTCCAATGCCTAGTACATTGATACGTGACTTGTTTCCCGTGTAAATGCATTTACTTTCTTTCAAAATTCGACGGTATTGCATGAACCCAAATTTGTGTCTCGTTATGTGATTTGTTGCTCCTGAGTCTACAATCCACACATTAGGAGAGTGAGTAATAAAGACTTGACTAGTAACAAAACAATTAGTCTGAGAGACAGAATTAGGGAGTACCTTCTTCAGCTTAGTGCATTTACAAGCGAAGTGACCCTTCCTGTTACAGTTGTAGCAGACCACTATGGCTTTAGCTTTCTTTCGGCCTCTGAA
The DNA here is from genome assembly GCA_033060915.1 of Euryodendron excelsum. NCBI lineage: Eukaryota > Viridiplantae > Streptophyta > Magnoliopsida > Ericales > Pentaphylacaceae > Euryodendron > Euryodendron excelsum. The sequence goes on along the minus strand of CM065380.1, from coordinate 44,240,208 downwards.
GCCCTTTTGTACTTATTAGAACCAACTTTCTTAGGTCCAGCATTAATCTCAGCCTTGTTCCCACCACACTTGCGCTTGAATTCAGAGATCCTACGTAAAGAACCATCAACAATATAAGAACTACTGTCAACTTTAGCAGCCTCAAGGAGCTCAACTTCAAGCTGTAAATGACGCGATAATATTTTGAATGTTTTCACACTCTCATTATGTGTCATGTTTTGCTGCATGTGCTCCCAAGAGTGTAAAAGTGAGCGAAGTACAACCTGGACTTGCTGTTCATCAGTTAAAATGTGACCAGCAGCATTAGTTTGTGTATTATAGTTGACATGACTGTAAGTGCGGCTTCGTTGAATGATGCTGTTTCTTGGTGTACGAGTCAAAACACATTGTCAACCCGTGAAGTCTTGCTAGAGAAGTAACGCCAAACTTATCTTTTAAGGGCTTCCCACATCGCATGAGCGATAGGATAATTCTCAAACTCAACAATAAGGTCATTCTGCATGCTCAGTAACATAGCAAAGCGTGCAACTTGATCCTTTTGTAGCCAAGACTCATGTTTTTTTGTCTTCGAGAGTTTGTGGGAGCGCTGGCTTTGGCATAGCTAAGTTAAAAGTTTTCAAAGCCTCTTGCTCATTAACAAGATATCGGATCTTACGGTATCAGATGACATAGTTATCGCCATTCATCCAATTTTTTTTCGGTCAATTCAGTTACTATGTGTTTCGCTACAATTTTTAATCAATATATTGAAACGCATGGGATATTAGCACAACACATAATATGATTTTGCCATAAAAATCTAAATTCAAACTTTAATAACTTTTACAAGTCTCAACATTGAAAGTTCATTTAGTTCCCAAATATCTCCCGCATTCCTAGTAATAAATATTAATATTTAATTTAATTAATGCTCAATATATTGATTTGTTGGGAGTGACATTTGAAAATTTCTCTACCACTGATTAAATCTCTCACTTGATCTAGCATATCTAGGCATGCCAGTCAATACTAACTCCATATCATGCATGTATTAATTTTTTAACAAAAATAAACATGCCAATTATCTAAAAGAAATATGGAATTCTTACATAATAATATGAAACAACATGCTATAACACAAAATAAATGCAAACTAATAATCCAATATGCTACAATTCTCAAGAATAACATATTAAAGGACTACATAAGCAATATTTTATTTTTTGAAAATTTTAAACAAGTAAAAAATTTCAGAAATAAACCATAAAAAATTATCTGGAAGCCTCTGAAAAATACGGAGAGTAGGCCAACACCAAGAACAGAAATTTTGAGAGCAAAATACTATTCTTACAAAAAAAAAGTCATACAAAATGATGTGACAGTGACAGTTTTGTAATTAAAAGTCATTATGGGGGTGTTTTGTTTTAAAGTGAAAGGCTTTTATCAAGACACCTCATTTTGTATAGAAATTTTTTTATTAATTTTTTGTTTGTATATCATTACCCATTTTGAAAACCTGGAACACAAAATCAGAGACCCATACTGGCCCTCACGCACCTTCACACGAATGGCTATCAAATTTCCATTTTTTTTCTTTTTTTTCAAATATTAAATTCATAAAAAAATAATTTTTTAAGTTATTGAAAAAACCTAAAAAAATTAATAAAAAAATAGGAATTCAAATTATGGGTATTCTATAAAAAAAAAAATAAAAATAAACACAAAGCCTAAAATAGCTTGCACGCCCCATTACTTATGACTGAGACTTGGTTCTCAATCAGAGCATATCATCTTCTTTTACGAATTCGAATCAGATTTTTAAGGTTAACTTTTGACAGCAATATCTCTCAAGCCGTAAGACTAAATGATGCAAATAATATGTCATTGGAAAGGTATTGAGAAAATGAATACAATGATATAAACTTCGGCACTTAAAAATTTGTGTGGAGAGAGAACGAAGCAGATAAAGTTTTTGCAATCTCAACTAGGGTTGCAATTTTCTCTCAATTCATAAGTTTTTTAACGACAAAACTTTTTAGATATAATCAACTGTGTATAGGCTACAACATACTAAAAAATTAGGCGATTTTACGACCATTTGTCTGCGACACGATTAACGTCTGTTTGAAACTTTTATACAAAAACAATGCATATAATACTTGTATATGCATCTAAACATTATAAAAATAATATTACAATAATGGGGACACCCTAATAGGCTCTGATACCAATGTAATAAAATGTGAACGATGTGGAAGCAGATTAAACTCGTACATTCATCGCGTTAATTTGAAATTTGAAGATGTTCTACGTCTTGCCTTGAATCTACAATGGTAGTGTTGTTACAGTGAATAATAGACACTCTGCTTCCACAACACAGAAGCCAACCTTACGTCTGCATATTTGCAGAGAGAGAGGAAGAGATTTTATAGATAATCAGTGGTTTAACATTGGTTGCATGTCGTTTAACGTTGGTTGCACTTAATGTTTATATAGACACCCAAGAGGCACCTATGAAAAGATATCAACCAATAGGACATGTCCATACCCATATTGGTGTAACTACTGAATCGACCCACCATGGGTGTCCAGTTGGTTCATAATCGGACCCGAAAACCAACAACCTTCTTGATCTTGCAATTTCTGTGGAGATTATAGCTGGGCGTCCATCAGGGTCTCAAAGCTTTAAAGAGCTTAAATGGAGCTCTATCTAGAGATGCTCAAAATGTTACATTGGCCATAATTTCTTAATTAGAGCTCCCTCTCCTCTTTGGTTGTCTTGACTTTTCACTATCTGCCATAAGGCAAATCATCTCCTATATTTTCAATTGGACAATTCTTTATGAGTCCCTAGTGGAGCTAATAGGGCTGCATGTGTTTATGGCCCAATAGGCTTGCAATAGAAGGTTTTATGTTACAATCCTAGTAGGCTTAATATATAGTATGGGACATAGATTGGACTATTTAGATTTGGGACGAAATGTAAGAATTGGTCTCATGGGTTCGATCAGACCTGAGTCTTTTGGCATATTGATACCTAGAAGAGGGCTACTTCGACTAGAATATGATACATCTAAAGAGGAAAAGGGCTAATAGCTGCGATAGTGAAACCTACCTAAAGTGAGAGCTACTATGGATGATGGCTAAGGAAGTGTGGTGGTATGTTATAGTCTTTACAGGCCTAACTTATGAAATGAGACATAAATTGGACTATTCTGGTATGAGATGTAATATAGGAGTTGTTCTCTTGTGTAGCTGATTTTGAATAAAAATCATGTAAATAATTAGTATACGTTACAGATGGCTCCAAAATGATTTAATAGCCATATAATTCAAAATTTTATCCAGATAACGCATTATTTAACCATTGACAATGAGGCAATAATGCAATGATTTCAAAATATGAAATTTCGATCGGGGAAGATGAATAAGCCTTCAATAGGAATTGAGAAATAAATACCAATAATTTTCTTAGTTATAGTAATAAATTAGTATGAAGTATGTAGAGAAATATATATCTCTTTATATATATATATATATATATAATTCATATATCAATACAGAATGTTGTTTTATCGTTATACAAATATAAATATAAGAATATTTTTTTATTTACACTTCCTATTTAATGTGATGTATCCATCTCAAATTTTCATTTTTAGCAAACATATAATGAAATAGAAAATTCTAATTCATCTTTTCTTTTTAAGGTTCCAAACAAAATATGCTCTCTGAAATTTAGTTTCTCAACCATCATCAAAAGAAATTGCATATTACAATCTGAGTGACCTTGTACAAGCAAAACATTTGTACATAAAATCAATAGATAATGATGTGACAAGTTTTGATCTTATCATTTAAACTAAATTTTTAAAAATTCTACTACCACATCATCCTGATCATGAATGTTGTATAAAAATTGGGTAAAAATAAAATTTTCCTTACAGTTCATATAAAAGTTTACTAAATGAAATGCTCCTACAATTGTATTCATAGGCCTCTTTCACATTATGACAGCTACTGATGTAAGAGGTCTGGTTGTTGACATGTATATATATATATATATATATATATATGTATCCTACATATAAGACTTAAGACAGCCTAAGAGCCACCCATCTGATTTAGAGCTATTGAAAATTTAAGGAACACTCCTATTTATATCTACCATCAATCTTGTCATAGAGAAGATGATTTGAAAGGATTTCAAGTCTTTGAATAGCCATCGAGAATTTAGTGAAGAAACTAAGTGGTATTGTAACGAATTCATGGATTCAAATGGTATACGAGTTGTAGATTCAATACTCATTCAAGATTTGACAAAGTGTAAAAAGGATTGTAAGACTTATTGTACTTTGCTCTACATATAGTGCTTGGCATACGAGTTGTAAAATGGTCTAGGATAAAGTGGAAAATGGTGTTCGAGTTGTAGATTCAATATTAGTTAAGATTTCCAAGTTAAAATCCTGCATCTCGTAGTTGAATACTTTATTTTTTAGCGTGTGACGGATTATTGTATAACAGGTTTAGAACTTGAATGGGACCTATTCATCCCCCTCTAAGTCATTGCAAGCTACAAAAATTCAAATTGCTAAGGCACGGTATTTTCTCACTAGTGATAAATGGGGATGGGGGATAGTGGTGGCAGTAGTATGAGACTCGCAAAGTAGGTTTATTGTGGTGTTCAGCCAAATTGTAAAGAGAAAAAGTGAGGGTTATTATTGAAAATTTATTTTGATTTTCTTAGAGGACAACATCATCCTTGTTCCATCTCTCACAAATGTAATAGATCTCTTATTAGGTGGGTCCAAATATACCACTCGAACCTATCTCAAGATCCACCTAAAAAGGAGATCCACTGTATTTGTGAAAGGTAGAGCAAGAATGATATGGAGTTCTAAGAGCACTGAATAATTTCTCATTTTTATAAAAGTACCCGTCTAATTTTCTTGCTCGTGTATAATTTTTTTTCACTTCTATTTTTTTTCAGTTGATCAAACTGACACTTTTACCCTTTCCTCAGGGTGTGATTTCCACCAAAATTTTAGTATTCATGGTTACATTTCAAAAAAATACACAAATACTCAAATCATAATAAAAATCATATGCATAAGAATTTCATCTAGTAATGGAAGCACTTGCTGCAAGGGAAGGGCTGAAGTTAGGGTTGCAATTAGGAGTTGATACTTTTTATCCTTGAAGGGGACTCTCGTAGTGTTATCTTCATTCTCAAAACTGAGAGATCAATGACAAAAGAAATAATAGTTGTGGTCCAAGTTATTTGTCAACTCCAATGTAGTTTTAGAACTTGTTTTTGTACTTTTGTGCGTAAAATGCAGAATAATGTGACATGTGTTGGCTAGTAGCTTTAGGTGAAGGTAGTTCTTGGTTGTCTACCCCCATGGCTTTGTGGCCTTTTGTTAGGGGTAGCTGCTACTTTGCTGTTTGATATTTCCTCTATAAGTAATGCTATACAATCAAAATATATAACCAGAAAATATAACCAGAATGATGTGGCTGAGTTATGGGCCTATCACTTTAAAACAAAGAACCCACTAAGATGCATTTTAATTACAAAATTGCCACTGCCACTTCATTCTGGTTCAAAATTTTGGTTATAAATTTTGGAAGAATGGCATTTTTCTTTCTCTATCGATATATCCTTTCAAACAAAAAAAAAAAAAAAAGAAAGTCATTTAAAATAAATTTTCGAATTATATGCTTATATCCGATGTTTTGGGGGCTAGATGCATTTTTGCCGAACCTTGAGGAGTATGTTAAATTTACCCTTAATCCTTTTGGTTAGGTAATCAATGTGGATAAGAGCAAAGGCGAGAATGCCTTCAATTTCGTTCTAAATTAAGCAACTTTAATGTTTTTTTCTCCCTTTTTCGTCATCATGTGCAACTCAAAGGTACCCATCAAAACAAGTACAACTTGAAGGCTTAGACATTGGTCGTGTCCACTTGGAATACATTTATGAAAGGTAGATGTTAGTTTACAATGTTCTTTATAATTTAGTAATAGAGGAAGGATTGTCACAAATTATAAATATAATTATTTTTTTGGTACCAAAAAAAATAGATATGCAGGATCGCAAATAGGCTACTCTACATATTTGTTAAGGAGTATTGACCCTTAGCACTATAGAGTCATTTGTGATGAGACGCCACATCACCTACTTTGAGATTGGAGTTTAGGTCACACCGCGTGCCCTAGGTGTTAAAGAGTATGTTTGCACCCACCAAGCTGTTATGAAGACTCGAACCTATGCATTAAACGAGAAAATTTAAGTTTTTATCTAGTGAATCAACCACTCGGTGGTATCTATATGATTACCCACTGAACCAATCACTTAATGGTATATATGTGATTATTATGCATTTTCAGTGACTGTATATATTTGTATATCATGTATACAATAACCATATATATAACAGTAACCAGTTTGACTTATATAAATCAAAACAAATTAAAAAAAGAAGAAAACTAAGATAATTTTTGAAAAAATAAAGAAAATGAATATAGTTTTCACAAAATTAAGCAAATGCACTCATGTCAAGAAAAGAGAAATTTTGGGACTGCAATTTTTTTCAATTAGTAAACCTACCCATGTCAAAAAAAGAAAAAATTATTCAGTGCTTTTAAAACATTACCTCTTAATGCTCCTCCTCTCTCATGAGTCGGGTTTTCTACCTATTAGATGAGTTATTTGCCCTCACTTAAGAGAGACTCCACTTTCATACGGAGAAAAAGAGCAAAATATGATGGAGCACTGAATAAGTTTTCAAGAAAAGCTCAAAAAAAGAAGAGCTAATAGTGTGGGGCATGATTTAACTACTAATGTAATGGGAGAGTGTGTGGATAGAGGGAGACTACGCTCACGTTTTATGTCATTGAACCATCTTTGACTAACATATTGCTTTTCAAAACAAAAACATAAAAAAAAAAAAAAACCAAAAAGAAAACATGTCCATAATTCTAACTTAAAATTTGAGCTTAAAAAAGGTGGAATATACAAAAAAATTTCTAAGAGCCGTACCACTCACAACTACGTCTATCTAGTGGGATGTCTGATTTGGCACTAAGGATGACAGTGGCAAGGCAGGGAATGGTATCTTCATTTCCGTTTTTACTTATAAAATTTATCTTCATCTTTGTCTACACAAGTATAAATCTATGTTCATATCTGCTTTTACATCTGCACCCGTCCTGTATCTGTTAAGCTCAATTTAAAACTCTTATCCTCAAATTAATCATCTAATCAAAAAGTTCTTTTTTCAAAAGTTCTTGTCCCCTGTAAGCACTCTATTTTTGCCCGCTCGGCAATCTCCGGCCTGAACGAACTCCCTTTCAAAACTTCGTAAGCACATTTAAGCCCAAATCAACTTTCAAACCCCTATCCAATCAGTCAACCACTTCTTGGGCCTGTTGGGCCCAATAGATGCCTAATAACCAAACTTACCCCTTGGGCCTCCAAGCACGTCTTAAGAAAGTTCAAGATCCCTCAAGATGGTAAGTCCGCCTTTCCAAAGTGTTACTAAGAAGTTGGGCATACCCGATGCACTATTCTGTCCAATTCTGGTCCCACTCTGACTAACTCCGGTCAAAATAACCATTTTACCCCTAGACGCCCTAGCACAGCACAAATCTCGCCAAACAGTGAAAAACTCTTCTGGGATCATCCCTAAATGACCCAACACGCTTAACATAACACTACGGTCCATTCCTGACCTTTTTTCAACCAAACCCGGTCAAAATGACCATTTTGCTCCTAGCGACTCAAACACCCCCCGAAACAACACCGATCCTAGAATATTGATACACTCTTGTTTAACCAAAAAAGGATCTTATGACACTAAACACTCTTGACTCAATGAAAGCCTCCTGGAGCGTCTTGCAGACGCTCCGCCAAGATTGTATTTTCCCTCGATTCTCTAGTTATAACGCACCATCAAATGACTTGAGAAATGTGTAAACCGGAGAATTCCCGAAAGCTTGTTCATAGGTCTTTCCATCGATACGGCTCAATCGGAGAGATCGCTTCCCGAAGCTCCTCACTGCGTGGCTCGAAAATTGCTATTTTCAGCAATCCCTAGAGCGTCTCACAGACGCTCCGCCAAGATTAACTTTTCCTCCGATTCCCTAATTGTAACGCACTGTTAAACGACTTGAGAAATGCATAAATTAAAAAAATTTTGAAAGTATTTTCAAAGTACTTTCCATTGGTACGATCCGATCAGAGAGATCGCTTCCCGAAGGCCTCGATCATACAGTACACAAACAGTCACTTTTGAACCCCTGCGGAGCGTATCACAAACGCTCTGCAAAAATGCGATTTCATGCACACTTCTTGAGACAATATCTCACACTTCTGAACACCGTTCAAACTTTTTAAAAACTCAAAAGTTCAAGGAAAACCCTAGGAGAACACTATGGATGCAACCGATTCCTCCAAAACTTTTTCGATTGACACAATTATCGAGGTAAAATTAAACGAACACTCTCGGTAGCGGAGCATATGCTACATACGCTTAAATTTTGATCATACCAATCAAACTTCGCTTAACCCTTAAGATTTAGCCAGTACAGAGAGTGCCACGTGGCTTTCATTCTGTGGAACAGTAATAACACATGTGCCAGTGTCCAAAATTTTGCCTATAAATACAGGTCTCCCCCTTTGCATATTCCAGAATCAAAATTGATAGTGAAACTCTGTAAAAACTGCTCCAGAACCTCGAATTCCTATATACATCCCACACCTCAAACACTTAGGCTAGATTCCACCTCCCCCTAACCCATACACTTCACCTACATAGCCTTCTACACCATAGAACACGTTCTTCCAGCCCCTCAAGCACACTTAAAGCCCTCCTAGCTCAAGTTAAAACATTCATAGAAGATTGCAAGTGTATTAAAGGCAAAAAGTGGTATTTCTTTTACATTTTTGTCTCCCCCACTCATCTCTTCTCCCTCCTATCCTATTTAGGTTATTCTCTATTTTAATCTCCATCTACTACCCTCCTTTCTTGCATGCTTGAAACAAGAGGGCTCTTAATTCATGACTAAAGGAAAGTTAGTGAAAGCCACCGTGTAGAGGGATCTGTCACTAGCCTACTTTAAGATGGCATGACCTTGAAGCCTTTTAATTATGTGGTGTAGCCTAAAAGCCTTGTATGAATTCATAACCCCCTTACATATTGCTATCTTGTTCATGTCTTGTGTGCTTGGCTTTATTTTCACGTTTATAACCATATTTTTCAAAACTTACACTATTCTTATTTCCATGTCATTTTCAAGCTCAATATTCCCTTCAAAATGGTTCTAAGAGTTAGTCCCTTGAAGCTTAGAATAAGACCCTAGGTAATCATGCCTTAGAAAATCTCCTCATTAACGCCTGACTCACATCTTTGCACCCTTGCATTCCAATTTGCATAAAAATATTTTTCATACTCTCTAATTTCTAAGGTTGTTATTATCTCAAGTTTAGTAGTTGGAATGGCCCCATGGAACACTCTCTTGAGTGGTCTCCCTTTACATTGGTCATAAGAGCCCTAAATTGTTAATAATGGTTCCCCTTCTCCTTTTATTCTTCTATGAAAATGCTTTTCAAACTCTCTAGTTCCCAAGGTTTCTATTCTCTCAAATTTAATGGTTGGAATAGCCCCATGGAATCCTCTCTTGAGTGGTCTCCCTTTTACATTGGCTATAAGAACCCTAACTTATTAGAATGGTTTCCTTTGGAAAACGGTTTTCAAAATCTTCCTCTCAAAAATGGTTTTTAAAAGTTCATTCTCTCCATCTTTGCATTCAAAATGATTTTTTAAAAAGTTGTCATCATTCTGTTGATTTTTAAAATCCCTACTCTTTTCAAGATAAAGGTTATAATGGTCCTAAGAAAACCTTCTTCGGAACGGCTTTCAAGCGTCAACCATATAAACCATATCTTTGGCTAGAGTTAAATTTTAATGAAAATGATCTTTAAAAGGGATGTCTACCAGAGTCCTTTGCATAACATGATTTGTTTTCCAAAAATCTTTTCAAAAATGCATAAAACCACCTTTCAAAACCATCTTTCAATCCAACCCTAGGTTAACTTGACCCTAATTCTCCAACCCTAGGTTAACCTAATCCGAATTAGTTAACCCTAGGTCATCTTAATCCTAGGTTAACCAAACCCAAGTTAGTTGACCCTAGGTCACCTTAACCCTATAATTAACCAAACCCTAGTTGATTAACCCTAGGTCACCTCAACCGTAGGTTAACCTAACCCAAGTTAGTTAACCTTAGGTCACCCCTAACCTTAGGCCAACCCAACTTAGGTTAGTATACTTCAAGGTTCCAACTCGTGAACCTCTTTTAAATGATCTTTCTATTTAAAACTATTCCCATAACCCATTTTTCTAAAAACCTCCTACTCTCTTGAGATTTTAAAAAACCAACTCCATAACCTTTTCTAATACTCCTACACTCTATCTTTAGATTATTTTAAGAATATTTTCAAGAACTCATAACCCTAAGATGTCCTTACCCTTTTTATGGTTAGAGATTCCAGGAGAAGGTGATACATTAAGTTCAACCTTCAAGGTTGTCAATATTAGAATTCCAAAATCTTAGGTGTTTTCAAAAATCACTTTCAAAAACTTTTCAAAGGCCAGTTTACTATAACACTCCAAAATCGTACCTCCAAGCTTTTCAAAATAAGACTTCGAAATATTTTCAAAACTCTCTTGAGTTATTTCAAAGCATTTCCAAAGTTCCCTTGAGCTGTTCTAAAAATATTTCAAAGCACTTTAAAAGCCCCTTTCAAGAGTTCCAAAGTTCTATTTCAAATACTGCACTACCCGATTTTGAATTAAAACTCTCAAATTCTCTTTTTTTAAAGACTTCAAAGTGTCTTCAAACTTTTCAAAGGCCCCAACGTGCCTATTTTCCATCAGGCTCTTGCCTAAACTATAAATGACCTGATTCTCGCCAAATGAGGTACGTAGGCAATCTAAAATGGTGCGATCATAACTTCTAATTCAACCATAATCCCATTTTTAAAAGTTTCTATTCAATCAAAATTTCTATCTCAAACCCCTTCAAAACTCTCATGTTTTCAAACCTCTTCCAAAATTTGCATCATGCATCATTCATCCGAAAAGTGATGGTTAAACCCCGTTTTTAAAATTCTAAAGTGGATATTAAGTGAATAACGGTAACCGGTTATTCTAATGAGTGAACAAAGGGTAATTAGACATGTAGGTACCGAAAGGGCGGGGTAGAGTGATGATCTTAGGATATCTTCCTTACACGTAACCAACCCCCAGACCATAGATCTCTGTTTTCAAAAGACCAAAATGGAGTTATTTTCTAAAAGGGCTTAAAACTCTCTAAAGGTTGCCAAACAACCTATTTTCTCAAAAATCATCTCTCGATGAAGTTTTTCAAAACCTTTTTCAAAAACCCTAAGTTTAATTTTCGGATTAATACTTAGTTTTAAGTTGCCTAACTCACCTTAATCAAGTTAGGTGGCGACTTCTATTTTTCTAGAAAACCCTTTATTAAACCAATTTCAAGTTCAAACCTAGTCGCACTCGTCCTTCTAGAAGGATGAATTCTAATGACAAAGTTTCGTGCTTTGTCTCCGAACCGAAAGGGCTCAGTGCAAAAAATAGGGTGCGACATTCCCCTCATAACACTTTCGACGTGAATTGATTTCATATTTAATTAAAGAGATTAACAGTAAAATTAAAAACTCAAAGTTTAAAGTACAAATTAAAGTATTTAAAGAGCAATTTTTCATATAAAGATACAAGTACATCCTCGCTTCCTAACGAATAGGGTGGGGCGGGAGTGAAGGAAAACCTAGGTCTATCCCGGTCTTCATATCCGTATGGGTTAGTTTAATACCTCCATCCCGGTTTTGAACCTTCGATACTTTCTCAAAATGGGGCGAGTTCGGTTGGATCTCTATCTTCTCCCGGTCCACTGTAATCTCTATTTGGCACTCATTTTTTTTACAATTTTTTTTTATAGATAATGTTATAGAAATAAAAAATTATACAAAATTTATTACCAAAATGATGCAGTTAAAAAGAGCTATTAACTTTAAAATAAAACATTCATCATGATGACTTAATAATAATTGTGCCACTGTCACAACATTCTGGTTAAATTTTTTGTACAAATTTTCTAAACAAATAACATTTTCCTTTTCTTATTAGGTTTTTTTTTTGGCGTTTAGTTACTTTTTAAAACGAAATTTGATTTTCACATTTTGTATGAAAAAAACTAAACATTAGTTAAAAAGGTTACTAAATATGAAGAAAAACGGAGGGGCAAAAGCTAGTTTAAATAGCTTTTTTTTTTATATTAAATGACTTTTTTTTAACTTTTTAAATGAGTATGTATAACCTAAAGTCACATAAAAAATAAAAAATTAAATTTCATTAACAAAAATTATCAAGGATTCAAAAAAGAAGTGTTAGTGAAAAAGTTAAGGAAAAAACTTGTGTCAAACCCCACGTTAGCTCTTGTTGGACGGCAATTTTTTTTCTAATTTACATCATGAGAGGTGCTATTCGCACCCCCCCTGACACACCCCCCTCTCCGACCCCATCCCAAAGTTTAGTTTTATTTACGCTTGTGCCCTTTTACATATTATTCGGTTTTCGCCCAGTTTCGTTTCTCTACTTCTTTTTTTTTTTTTTTTAGTTTTGTTTCTTTTTTTTTTATTGGTTTTTT